>CAHIKZ030000773.1:160000-202500 GCA_903632075.3 Acanthosepion pharaonis
TCTTTGTGGGTGATGCAAGTTTACAGGTACACCTCCAAAATATTAGAACGCCAGCACCTAGTAACTAATCTATCTTCTGACCTTGCCTTGGTGGCTCAATGTGGGTGGGGGGAAATATGGTTGTAAATTTCAATAAGATCAAAACCAAACGTAATATTTCACCACCACCGAGCAGACCCCTAACTGTAACCCATCATGATGGATGAGCCTTCTCTCAAGTGAGTTACTCGCCTTGAACGTCTGTGGAGATTCAAGATTTCACCAGACCTTAAGTGAACCTCATACATCATTCTATTGCAAAAGATAATGCAAAATTGTCGCTTCATTGTACACTCTGACATAGCCCCATCCGATAATCTATCTTTGCAAGACCCAGATGAGACCGAAAATTGCTGTTATGTCTTGACTGGGTCTGCCAAGTCATCATTTGCCTGACTTGATAGAGCTCAAAGGTGTCTACGCGACCTTGTGGGTGATGAATTATATTCCATTCTACAACATCATATATCAAGTTCTTCCTAACTCAGGGTCAGTTAACGGCCATTTTTCAGAAGGACATGAGATGAATGTCGACGTTACACTGAGTAATCGACGCGGCCCTACTCTCTTTCTGTTGTATATTAATGATCTTCCTAAGAGGATAGTCTAATCAATAATGAGTATCGATGTGGGCGATACAACAGTTTACAGGCGCACCTTCAAAAAATTAGAACAGAACTTAGCAGCTCATCTCTCCTCTAACCATTTAGCTGACTCAATCGGGATAAGAACGATAGGTTTTTAAATTTCAGCATGATCAAAAACCAAACAATTAACGTTCCACCACCGCCGAACAGACCCCTAACTGTCACCTGTAATGATGGATGAGTCTTATTTCAAGGAAGCTACTTGCCTTAAACGTCCATTGGGATTCAAGATCTCCTCAGACTTCAAGTGGGCCCTATACATCGATCTATTGCTAGAGTATCCAATGAAGAGACCATTTTGCATCATCTTTATCAATAGATCAGTGTATGACGTCCACTTGAGGTTTGGGGAGATCATGCTATACTTTATCTTTACACGAGCCAGATCTGACCAAAAGTTGCTGTCATATCAGCACTGGATCTGCTACGTCCTCACTTGTCTGACTTGATAGAGCTCAAAGGTATCTACACGGCCTTGTGGATGATGAACTATATTCCACCTACAACAACTTCCGTACAGACGAAACATATGGAGTTTGAAGCTGCTTTATTGATATGACATGTGTTACATTCTTTAGTAGCACCACCCCTGACTATTACAACCGCGACATAGAATGCCAGGTACACATATGTGAATTATCTTCATTTTGTTCTTGTTATATTATTATAAATTGTTTTTTTTTTCTTATTCGGGATGGGAGAGGGGAGGAGTGTAAAAGGAAAGAAATGGAAAGAAGAAATGAAGGTGGCGGGAAAATAAAGCAAGAAACGTTTCTGATCATAATTCCTACGACCAACGAATATGTTCCCTTCTTTTTTTTCTTCTTTTTTTTTGTTAAGCAACGCTTCATATGAAAGGAAACTTTTCTTGCCATTACTGACCTGTTATGTCAAACTGTTCGTTGAGAATGTGGGTCTTTCCGCGTGGTGGACCTAAGATGGAAAAAAAGGACGAACATGCTGTCTATTCTTTTTTTTTTCATCGTCTTGGCTGAGGAGGAAGTGACGTAAGTCGTTACTGATTGGTCGCTCATAATTTCAAGATCAGCAGTGGCAGTTACTTAATGTGCCCATTGGTTGCGTGGTTGGCAGATTTTTTGCTTCAGGATCGCCTGCCGGAATAGTACTGTTTCGGTAGGGTCTCTTGGGCGAAGAAGTATGATGTTGCAAGACCCGAAACTTGTCATGACCCCAAGTCATAACGTCACTGACGAGGCGATCCTGTGTACATGTTGGGGTGTTTTCATGACAAGAAGTAAGTTCCACTCGGACAGTTTCTTCCCAAGAAATACTGGTTTGTGGAACAAACTCTTGACGGGATGTTTTCTCGATCGCTCCAATTTTGACCTCTACGATTTTAAGGTAAACTTTCTTGCATAACCCGATGAATCTCACTTCTTACCTTTTTTTTTCTCAGACAAATCCACACAGTAATCATTTAACCTGCGTAGTTATTTCGCTTTGTTACACCATTAAAAATTCATATAATACGATTTCTATTTAATTAAAATGAAAACACAAGTAAAAATATCATTTAAAATAATTTTTATCGTTTATTACCTGTTTGGTGTGCACGTTTCTGCAATACCTCCATCCACTTAAGCCGTTCTGGGTAAAAAGTAAACTACATCCGCGTCCTGAGTAAGACTTTCAACTACAACCGCGTCGCGAGTAAGACGATAAACTACGTCCAGCAGCAAGGCTTCTGATCAGGAGGTTTTGAGGAGCGTGGAATCACCTTTTAATTGCTGATGTTCCAAGGTCCACCCTGACCCGGGGCGGTAGCACCTGTTAGGGTCCCAGCTATGGGTAAATAGTTAACTATTACTAGCAATACTTTTTTGAAAAGATTATTACCAGCAATACAATTTTAAAGGAAAAATATTACCAGAAACAGATTTTTGACAAAACAAAATATTACCAGCAATAAAAAAAAATCTGTCAGCATTAAATAACCCATTGAGATTGATATGCCGTAAAACAAAATAAACTTAACCAATCTAAACCAAAGAATACCTATTCTATCCATATGAATCTATCCTAAAAATGTTTTCGGCATTAAATAACCCATTGAAGTTAATATACCGTAAACCCAAATAAACCAAACCAAACCATCCATTTAAGTGCTAAATCTATAAAAGAATCACTGTCACAAAATATTCAATTCATGAATAACATTTATTTAAAAAGAATGAATGTAATATTCATAAACAAGATATTAAAGTAAGAGTTACATATTAGAAATACATATTAAAAGAACAATCAAGTATTAGGAAAATTTTCTCTGATCTTTTTGCGCTTCATATGACCTGGGAGTGTCAAATTTTCCATGCCCTCCTTCCACATTACTTTTCTCCAAGTGATTTCCGCTTAACCCATTGACTGCCAAATTTTTTAATGCGCATTTTCGGCCCAGAGAGGTGTCTTAGGAGTTTACTTATTAATTATGTTTAATTTCAGTAGTTACTATTGTTATTTTTATAAAAACTAGAACATCAAATATATATATGTATAAAAAAAAAAATATTGATTAGAAATAATAAAAAATACTTTTCAAAATAGTCATTATTTTTCTCCTCGTGAAATATAAAATTACGACAGAAAGTGTATTTTTACGTCTAATAATAAAATCTTTAAAGGCTAAGTGTTGTAAAATATACCTCTGCAAATGCAATGTATGTAAGCAATTCAATGTAAATACAAGGAATAACGTAGTGAGTTTAATTTTAACAGATACCCAAATGGCAGGTTAATCTGAGTATATCTGAGACAGATGGGTCTTAAACTTAGGCCTGACCTAAAGTGGATCTGATACATACCCGCCATAGCTTAAGATGCAGGTAAAATGGTCGGCTACCTGTACCGCAACAGTAATTACCCGATCCCACGTGCTATCCCCTTCACAGGAGTTAGATCAAACCGAAAATGGAGGTCTGTTGTCATATTTGGACGTGAGCTGCCCAGACGGCACTCACCCGTCTCGATAGATTGCAAAAGCATCTCTGAGTCCTTGTGGGTGGCGAATTATTTCCTCTCTCTCTGTCTCTCTCTCAAAGGCGGGATGTAGCAAACCTCTCGCTGCTCTATCCGTACTTTTACGGAGAATGCACGGACGAACTACATTCTTTGGTACCGCCAGTTCTAACGTTCAAGTCAAGGACCCGCCATGCCGCTTACATTGTTTCAAACCACCAACATTCCCTCCGTATTCCATCAGTTTGGAATAAATTGCTCTCAAATAGCGTCTGCTTGCGAAAATACTGCTGTGTAGTATAGGCCCCCAATAGGATGTTTCCCTGATCACTACAATTTTAACCTGTTCAACTCTATGGTTAAACGTTATCTTCCCCTACTATCCTTAAAACTGCTTCCTAACGTAGTACCCTACCTCAAGTTGCTCCCGGGCCTTGTACGGGGTGAAACCTATTGTTAAAAAAAAATTCTTAAGACTACTTCGTTGCTTACAGTTCCCGGACATCGTATTTTCAGTTTCTTTCTGTAAAATGAGATTTTTGATGCCCCCAGGCTACGGTACGTTTGTGAAGACATTCTTCAGCCTTCATTGTAATATAAAATTAATCATATGGCATAGCAGCTCAACACACTGTGTTTCTAACGAAATTCCCCTCTCTAGTACATCGCCTAGCTGTTGGAAGATGCCTTTTTTGCAAATCCAAAGCGCATTTTAGTGCCACGTTTGTCATCCTCTGTAAAAACACTTTCTAAACAGAAAGAATTCCAACTATTTTTTTCTCCAGTTGAAGACTACATGTGGCTAATATTTCGCTTGGGACGCCGAGAGGTTAATTACTGCATTGGAAGGGCTATTTGAAACAAGAGAGAAAAGTAGCCTAACATTATTTAAATTAGCCCAATTAGCCGCGCCTTGAAGCGTATCACACAATTTTTGGTAAGAAAATTATGATTGATTTTAAATCATTGTCATAATTTATGGAGAAAAAAATGATGCATTTCAGTATTATTTAATGATCTTGCCGATGTGACCTCCATCTTCTGGATTTCACCTTCTATATATTTCATAGGATTCATTTCCTTGTCCAAATTTAAATTGAATTTAAATCAAAGGAAAAATTCTCAATTGTTGGGGTACTCCGGGAAGCCCCTTTGATCAAAATGAAATAGACTTATCCAAGCCATCTAGGAGTCATTCCCTGGTTCCAATTTAAATTTAATTTATATGAAATAGAAAAAAATAGTGGGGGCAGTGCCTCTAGGACCCCTTTGATCAAAATGAAATATACTTATCCATGAACCCTGGGTAATGTAGTTTCAGAACATATGTGTTTATGGTGATCTATCTCCAAAACCCTAGAAGGAGTTCGATAACAAACAGACAGAGGGTAAAATTTATATATATAAATACTGACCAATGAGAGCTTAGTTTCCAATAACAGTGTCAGTTGTAAAACAATTGTGTTAATTTGTAGTGTTATATTTATTAGCTAGATTAACTGGCTAGTCGACCGGAACACAATATTCTAGGTGCTTTATGTATATTTACATCAAGAAAAGAGTTAGAGAAAAAGCTATATGCCATCGTTGGGTTATTACATTTAAGCACACGACAATTTGTCTTCGTTGGCTTTCAATATACCTGGCAGCTGTAATATATTTTTTTCTTTTAAACCATCGATTTATGTTCGCAATCTTCGTTTCACTTAGTTAATTTATTCTTTGGGTTATTAATGAAATATTGAAATAAATATATTCGATGCAAGTGAAGAAAATTGAATTAAAACGGTAAAAGGAAAACTGTCGTCAGATTTAACTTGGCCTTTTTCCACCTTATTTTAGAATCCTTAAAAACAGAAACAAAAAGGAGTGGAAATGTGGGAAATTAAAATAATTACTGTAACGTAAGCAATACACAAGGTGTTTAAAACACGCGAGAATCTCATTCATAATAAACATTACGTGAGCGCGCGCGAGTGTTGGAAACAAATATCTCTCACGCGAAAATGTCACTAGATTTTGATGAACATAATGAAAATTAAAAAGAATTGTTTAAAAATAATTCAAGATATAAAGTGCTTTTATTGAGATCATTGTGTTCAAATCAATTCCGTTTCTTTATAGAATGGTGAGGTAGGAACATTTCAGTTGTATATGTGACAGATCACGATAATTATAACACATTAGCATTAGCCGTGAAAATTTTGCTGTTTTCTTGTTTTCATTTTCTGCTGAATAATAATTTATTAATTTAATGATTGAACACGTTTATAACTATAAAATGTCACTAAAAATTCCACTTCTTACCGGTAAATGTTTCAGCTCACAACTTGAAAAAAACTACTGGAAACAATGTACTCAATTCTCACGATGAATACCACCTACCACATTAAAACTATTTCATTAATTACGATTGTTAAAATGTATTATAGTCATTTTGCTTTAAAATGTATTGTTGGAATATATATATATATATATATATATATATATATATATATATATATATATATATATATATATATATATATATATATATATATAATATTACTAATATACCATGGTTATAAATTTTGATTTTGGAATCGTAATCACGTTCAAATTCATCAGACATACAAATTCAAAAAAAGATATCGGAAAATTTTGAATTTGTAGTTCAGATGAATTGGATTACGATTCCAATGTAATAAATTATAACCATGAATATTAGTGTTTGAGCGAATTATATTGTATTCTTACTCTGTCCTGGACATTGAGTTCTACATGGATACTATCCTCTTGGGAATTTATATATATATACTATATCCACTATTATATTAGAACATGTAAGTATCCACTACAAACTGTACGTTTTAGTTTAAAATAAACGGCTTTTTAGAATCGGTATGATAATTCATTACTATCGTTTTAACTACCAGAAGAGACGTTTCATTTTAAAGGTAGAAATGAAATGTACAATTTTGTATTGTATACTTACATCTTCTAATTTTATAGAGTATAATAAATATTTATTGGTCTACTTTTGTATTGAGCCCCGTTTTAACTTAATGTTGTGAACGTGGCAGTTTTATTCTTTGTTCTTTAAGATTTGGATATGCATATATATATATATATATATATATATATATATATATATATATATATATATATATATATGCGGTATTTATTTGAAAGCGCTCAATATCAGCGGATAAAGTTAAGATACTTCATTGTATAGATATGAGTTTCTAACCTTAAGTTTCACGCTCTTGCGATCATCAAGAAGATTTATTTTTTAAAAGGATTTTTTATTAATCTGTTGGTGCCAGATTCTGTTAAATTATATTTGGTCTTAAGAGGGGGGAATCTCCTCTCTATTACTATCCCCTCTCGATATATATATATATATATATATATATATATATATATATATATATATATATATATATATATATATATATATATAACAGGCTCAAACACTAATATACCATCGTTATAAATTTTGATTTTGAAATCAGAATAATCACGTTCCAATTCATCAGACATACAAATTCAAAAAGAAATCGGAAAATTTTGAATTTGTAGTTCTGATGAATTGATTTTATGTGTGTGTGTATACATATATATATATATATATATATATATATATATATATATATATATATATATATATATATATATATATATATATATATTTAGTTTACCGGGATAGAGATTATTCAATCATATATTGTTAAATATAACAGGCAACGATTGTCTATTATATTTGCAGATGGGTCGTTCTAATCTTCGTATTTTGGCTTCAGTTTCAGGAGAATCTCATTACGAATATAAGACCTGCGTCTGCTATTCCCCCACCGTTATCTTCACATAGCTAACTTCTATATAATCATAACAGGATGTCATCTTTAATGCTGAACATTTCTGTCGTAATGTCCATATAACCCCTCTGATGATGACACATATGAACCGAAATCTTAGATCGATTAACAGCATAACAGATAATATATATATATATATATATATATATATATATATATATATATATATATGGGTTGACAAAATAATTGAAACAGTTGCAAAATCCACTCCTATATTTCAAAACCCTATTATATTTAGAACTTTAATTAAAACTTCATAACTGCAGTTTATATCTATTGTAAATGCATTTATTTATCTAATTTACTGACTTTGTCTTATTTATTTGTAGAATTTAGTAAAATTTAGGTTAAATGCGTGACCTCTCCGAGTTCGAAAAAGAGCAAATTGTTGGAGCTTGCATGGAAGGTGCCTCGATCACTAAGGTTGCTGCACTGTTTGGTTTTTCAAGAGCTACTATATCAAGAACACTGATGCAATTCGAGAAACAGGGCACGACCTCTCGCAACCGTAGCATTTCGGGCCGGACTTGCAAACTTACTGACAGGGACTGACGTGCATTGAAACGCAATGTAGTAAAAATCATCGGATAAATGTGGCCAAAGTGACTGCCGAGTTGAATAACCATCCGTATAGTTTAGTTTCTACTAAAACTGTTTATAGTGAGCTCCATAAAGCTCCATATCATGGAGGAGCCGCTGTGAGGTAACCTCTTCTCTCCACTCACAACATTCAAAAGAGGTTGAAGTGGTGCAGAGATCACAATGCCTGGTCTGCAGACCAATGGAACCAAGTAATATTCTCAAAAAAGTCCTGTTTTTCTCTTTTCCCTACTTCAGGGCGAGTTTATGTGTGGAGACTGCCCAAAGAAACTTACAACCATAACTGCGTTCTTCCAACAGCGAAACATGGAGGTAAATCAGTGATAGTTTGGGCCGCCATAAAATGGAAATGTCTCAGTCCAATAGTTGCCCTGTATGGTAGAATCAACAGCAAAGGTAACCTGAATATTTTGGGAGATCATGTTCATCCAATGGCCAAGACTTTATTCCCTGATGGTGATTGCATCTTCCAAGACGATAATGCTCCAATACATTCCGCTCGAGGGGCTAAGAATTGGTATGAAGAGCATAAAAGTGAGCTAGAACACATGGAGTGGCCTCCCAAATCTCAAGATATCCATATTATTGAACATTTGTGGTGTATTTTGGAGCAACAAGTTAGGAGCCGCTATCCTCCACCGTCGTGTCGTAAAGAGCTGGAGAAGGTTTTAATGGAAGTTTGACTGAAAATTCCTCTGGATGGAGTCAGGAAGCTGTATTATTCCATTCGTAGACGTATTAAAGCTGTCTGTGGGGCTAAAAGAGGACCAACTCCATATTAAATAAATTTTGTCGTTCGTTTGGGGTTCACTATTTGCCTAACAGGTGATAACACCCCGGGTCAGGTTGGACCTGTGTACAAAGGCAATTAAGATGTCGTTCCATCCTGTATCCATTTCTGAGTATTATGTACATGATTTAAATTATACGGACTATTGTCCTCATTTTTGTTGCCATATTTATTACGTTTCGGCCGTTGTACTCTCCGGCCTTCTTCAGGTGGTTGGAATGTCGACCTGAACCCTTTATTTCGCTCGCTGGGGTAGACTCTTCTAACTCCACGTGCCATGTCTAATAGATGTCAGTTATCAGTTAACTCCTGTTAATTCCCCTCTCCAATTTCTCCACTGCCTTAACCGGGTATTGAACTCACACTCTTTGGGTCCTGTCACTGGATCTAACCAATACCTTTATCATCTTTGCCATGCACCTCAAAACTTCCAATGTCAGATCAGTGGCCTAGCTGCCGGGTGTATTTTATCGTCATACCCAGGACGAACGCATTAATGACGGACTATTATCAATGAAACTTGACTAGTTTTGAATAAGATGAAATAGATTCGGAAACGAAAATAATTTTTCTTTATTTTTTACCGTGAATAATATATATATTTTTTTATATTTCCGCCCATTCAAATTCCCCCCTCCCTATTTCTTAATTCCGAATTCACTGAAGCAAATTTAAACGACTGATAGCTTCACCCCTTCATCTGTCATCGTTTTCTTTCTTTTTTCTTCCTTCTTTACTTTCTTTCTTTCTGAAACTGACACCATCGCTGATATTTCTTTCTCATCCGTTGTTTCTTGCAATCTGAATGTAATGGTTCATTATTTATCTGAAGAAATGACACCACGGAATTGCTTCCTACTTACTTGGGAACAAGTAGACTTATATTATGATAGAGGGGACCTGCACATGCCCAATTATTTAGGTAAGATGTTTCATCTCGATACTATGATCGGTCTTAGGTGCATTATCTAATCAAAAACTTGTTGATAAAACTGTTGTTTTTTTTTCGTCAATGAAAGTATATATTATATAATCTAAACCACGATATATATGAATGTCTCTCTCTCTCTCTCTCTCTCTATATATATATATATATATATATATATATATATATATATATATATGCACACACATTATATATATATATATATATATATATATATATATATATATATATATATATATATATATATATATATATATATATATATATATATATATATATATATATATATATATGTGTGTGCATATATATATATATATATATATATATATATATATATATATATATATATATATAGACATTCATATATATGTGTATGTGTGTGTCTGTCTGCGCGCGCGGATCTGGGTCTTAACGGTTGCCATCTTTCACGATTCGATTAAAACGTCGGAGATTTTTTTACTTGCAACCTGTGGAAAGTGGCGATCAAATGAAGTATTAAATATGAAACGAGATAAGACCTCACTGCGACATTGTCAACATAACGGGAACAATCTGCATCCACCTACTATAATATATTAACTGTTAAGTTCTATATCCCCTCAAGTTTAACCAGATAGAAAAGCATGTTCTGAATGCCAAAATGTATAAGAGCCAAAACGATGTTCGTATGAGCACAATGGTACGGACGTGTTTGAAATATATTATTTATTATCTTTATGGTAATTTATCATATTTATGATAATTTTTATTTATGATAATTTATGATAATTTATGATATTAATCATAATTTATGATATGTATGATAATTAATATTTGTGATATTATCATAATTTATGATATGATGATTTATAATCATTTTGGATATTTATGATAATTTATATTCATGACATTCATGATAATTTATGATATTTGTGATAATTTATAATTATTATATTTTATGAATATATATGATATTTATATTAATTAATGGTATTTATGATAATTTATATCTATGATAATTGTGATAATTTATGAAATTCATGATAATTTACATTTATGATAATTTATTATATTTGTGGTAATTTATGATATTAATGATAATTTATGATATGTATGATAATTTATGTTATATTATAATTTATGATATTATGATAATTTATAATCATTTGTGTTATTTATGATAATTAATATTTATCATATTTATGATAATTTATGATATTTGTGATAATTCATACATATGATAATTTATGATAATTTATGATATTTATGATATTTGTGATAATTTATGATATTCATGATAATTTACATTTATGATAATTTATTATATTTATGGTAATTTACGATATTTATGGTAATTCATGATATGTATGATAATTTATATTCATGATATTTATGATAATTTATGATATTTGTGATAATTTATGATATTTGTGATAATTTATGATATTTGTGATAATTTATATTTATGATATTTTATGATGATCCATGATATAATAATTTATAGTAATTTATGATAATTTATATTTTTAATATTTATAGTTATTTCTGATATTCATGATAATTTATATTTCTGATAATTTCTGATAATTTATTTTTATGATAATGTATATTTATGATAATTTATGTTTTTTATGATAATTATTTATATATCAATTCGGCCAGTACGTTGAATTTTTCTACCTGACCTGAAACGTATTATTCAATATCAGAAGAAAAATATTACAAAGTTTGACAGACATTTAGATCAGTTCTCTTTTATAGACCATTTGTAAATATATGATTTTCATAAAATACCATCTCCTCACACACATTTTTTATAATCATTTTCGACATAATTTTGATAAAATTTTCTTATTTTATCAAGAATCTCTAAATATATAGCTGGATCGCTATAGTTTTGACAGCAAAATTCGATGCGTGAACGAGTGTTAGAGTTATAAATACGCAAGATATGTTCCAGCGATAGAAAAAATGACTAGCCCGACACAGTGAGCCAAATCACTTAGCAGCAGACCTAGCAATAATAATCATTCCCCAGTATGTCAGTGGAAAATGTTTGCCAGAGAAGGCGTAATATGTCACTCCATAAAAGAGTGTTTCTCAAATGTTGCGTCTGGAAGATGTCTAGAATCGCATTGCCATTCCAGAGAAAGGTGTGTCCAGATATAAGAAACAATTATATTTACTTTCTTATATTGCGGTATGTGTCTCGTCCACATTTATGTAAATTAGCGTTTTCTGCTCTCACCTCATTTAAGGGTAAAAATAGAGGAACTCTTCACTGTATTGACGGGGAAACGAGAGTTTGCCTATCAAATATACGTCCAAGCATTGAAGAATTCGCTAAGACTCAACAGGTTCATGTTTCTCATAACCAGAAGAAAGAATAAGCTTTAGCTATATTTCATTTTATATTTCTGTTGCATTATTTCTTTTCTGCAATATTTCACATCATTATAACGTATTTTTCCTAAATTTGTATTATGGTGCGCCTATAATTATTGGTAAATTTTCAAGTGCACCCGGACTTCCAAAAAGTTTGAGAAACACTGCACTAGAAGGTCAACATCACACACACACACACACGCACGCACACACACACACACGATGATGATGATGATGATGATGATTGTCACTTCTTCGCAGAAGACAACCATCTCTTCGCTTTTGTTTGTTTTTCATTCAGAAAGCTATTAGTTCCACTCTGCTACAGGCCCATATGTGATTCTCAAGGTCAGCTTCAATTTTACAACCTTTCTTACACACGTGGCAAGTATAAAGTTTATCTGTGTTACCTCTGATGGAAAGTTGCCTGTCCCTGTGTACATTCATGTGATTTTTGAGGCTCGCAAAAGACTTACAAAACTTGTTAAAAAAAACTTGCACAAATAACCTGCTGCTCTTTCTGATAGGGTTGCATTCACAGGCGTTGGCATGTGAACTCGCTGTTTTCACCTGACTGAGAAAACTAGCGGGGGATTTTCCACATTTACTCTTTAGTATTTCAAGATATTTTCTGTATAAGTTTGGCAAATATACTTGTTAAAATGAGACGTCATTGCTATCTTCATTTTTGCGTAATTTAGACAATTTATCCATCACAAAATGTACATATGTGTCTGTATGTGTTTGTGTGTGTATGTTTACGCGTGCTTGTATGTGTGTATGTGTGTGCGTTTGTGAGTGTATGAGTTTGCGTGTGTGGGGTGCGCTCGTGTTGTTGTACATGTATGCGTGTTTATGTGTATGCTTGTGCGTGTTTTTTGTGTGTATCTGCGTTTATGCGTGTTTGTATGTGTGTGTTTCTGTGTGTGTGTTTGTGCGTATGTGTTTGTGCATGTTTGTGTGCATCTATTTGCGTTTGTGTGTTTGTGCGTGTTTGTATGTGTGTATGTGTGTGTGCTTGTGTGTGTGTGTGTGTGCGCGCGAACGTGTGAGTGAGAGAGAGTGTTTGTACGTGTGGGCCTGATCATATGAAAATGTTGATTTTGGTGAATCATGACTTAAGTTTCCCCAGTTTCTTTATCATGTTACTGATGTGAAATTTCCGTATTTGCAGAAATTTGAATCGTATTCATATTCATTTATATATTTATTTATTTTAAAGCGAATATTTATTTCTATTGTCCTGTCGGTCGAGTCGATAGGACGCCGGTTTGAGGTGCAATCAAACTGTACAGAGCTTAAGTGTCCCTGTAGGTGTCGCCATAGATAAGGACGTGGCTGTCAGAAGCGGGAAACCAGACAATTCCATGCCGTTCCCATAGTAATCATAGACACACACACACTTATGTTTGTGTGTGCATTTGTGTATGTGTGTTTGGATGTGTGTGTGTTGTGTGTGTGTGTGTAGCACACACACACACATATATGTGAAAAGTGTATATAAATATAAATAAATATATATATATGTATAATTATTTATATATTATATGCGCAGTACTTTGACGATCGTTAAAGCGTGTAACCCAGGGTCACAAACTCACATCTATACAACCAAAATATATATATATATATATATATATATATATATATATATATATATGTGTGTGTGTGTGTGTGTGTGTGTGTGTGTGTGTGTGTGTGTGTTTGTGTTTGTGTGTGCGTTTCTCTGTATATATATATATATGTGTGTGTGTGTGTGTGTGTGTGTGTGTGTGTGTGTGTGAATGTGTGTGTTATCAGCTGTTGACCATTGAGTGGTCAATGTCTCACGCACTTGTTCCTTTCGATCTCTCCTATTTGATATGATATCGGATTGGGTTTGGGAACTGGCTTTAAAAAGCTGATGCTGAAATTCTCATGAGTTCGCCTAAACTGTTTTCCTCGTAGAGTTTGGTTCTCATTAGATAAGAATAAAAAAAAAAAAATGTTAATTTTTTCTTTTTAATTCCAAAGACGACACGCATTCTTTCGTTTTATCTTTCTTCGTTGAATCTTTTCTTATTTATTTGTTTTTTTTCATTATTCAATTTCTTTTCTTTGTGATCTTTTTTCTTTCTTTTAATTTTATATATTCTTGGGTAGTACTGCCTAGTTTTTTCTCCTTCTATTATCTTGATAATTTCCCTCTTATTTTCCCTATTTTTTTTAAAAAAAAGTTTATTTTCATTGATTTCGTTAAAATATAAACGACTTAGTCTGCGATATCTGAGAGGCTATAACGCTATCATTTCAAAAAAACGAACTTTAAAATTCAGGTTCGAAATCTGGAACGCAATGTGGTAATAATAATGGTAACATTAGACATTTAATTTGTGGAATCACTCACCACCCATTTCCTGAGTATTACACTAAAGTGAAATATGCAAAACAGATTCTATAAAGACAGCTTTACAGGAAAATATTTTTTTTCATTCCATTATTATCGCTTTTTTAGTATATTTCTTCACATTTTTTAAAGTAGTATAGAACATCTATATCATGTCATTATTTTCATTTCAAGTTACAGTTTCTCTCCATTTAATTTTTTTATCGATTTTGAATGTCCTCAAGAGATATGTTTCTGATATTTGGCACAGTTCTTTCCTTATGATGATCTATCTCCAGTCTGCGAAGATCAAATAATTATTGCCCAACCCCACCCTTGTAAAATCTACAGAGTTCATTTGCACGAAGTATTTTGCAATCATAGTAGACTGAACTGTCACGGGACGTCCTTCGTTACGGCAGCGAATTTTGGGTGATTTCCTCAAAGATGAAGAAGAGACTCGAGGCGACGGAGATGTGGTTCTACAGAAGGATACTAAGGATATCGTGGACCGAGCCTGTGAACGATGATGTGGTTTTAGAGAGCATCCAAATAAGGAGGACGCTTATACTTAACCTCTGGAAGAGGCAGCTGAAGTTTCTGGGACACATAATGAGGAAGGAGTGCTTGGAGAATCTGATACTCACGCGTCGAAGAGAGAGAAAGAGAGACAAGGGAAAACAACGCATGACATACCTAGCGGCTTTAACCAATGAATGACAGAACATGGTCTGGGGGAGGTGGCAGATGGAAAGAACTTGTTGAAAGCTGCAAGGGATAGAGGGTGGTTGTGAGATATGATCGCCTACGTCCTAAAAGGACACGGAAAATAGAAAGAAAGAAAGTCTGAGAAAAACTGTTTTATGCCGCTTACAGTTTAGACGTTGCTGAACGAGATTGGCGCCATGAAAGAGACCGTTATGAATGTCTCCATCCGACAAATTATACTATTTTTCCTTTCTACTCTCTGTCCTACATTCATTTAAACCAGTTTTTTTTTTCAACCTTTTTAAGCAACTGCTTACCTAGGAACAAATTAAAATACCACGACCCACTTAGCAAAATTTTTAAAGGTTATACATTTAAATGTTACGAAATAAAAACATAGATTAAAAAATACACGGACAAATATGAACTTGATTTATTTCAATGTTTCTATTCAACTATTTGTGCGGCTTATGCAGTATGAAAACTGTGCCTGGAATTTTTTTTAGAGATTTCTTCAATGTTTGGTCAAATGTACGGTAAACAGACCCTCATTTCTTCTTCAGTTAAGAGTAGTTTTTTTTTTTTCTCGTTGCTTATTTTCTGTTATTTAACGTTGAGAAGACTGATTCACATGAATAAAAAGTAGAAAATTGCAACAAGAAAGATACGACCTTTTTACCTAATGCCGTCTGTACTGAAATCCAAAATGTATGAATGTGTACCGCCAAATATTTTATTTTGAGCCCTCGATCGCTAGAAATGGTTAAAGGGTTTTGAAAAAAGTTAAATTAAACAATAAAAATACTTTTAAAAAAATGAAAATGAAAACAGAGTATTTAAAATAACATAATCAAAGAATAGTGACAAAGAATTATTTGAAAAAAAGAAATACTTAATCATTTATACAAATTATATATATATATATATATATATATATATATATATATATATATTTGTGTATTTACGCAGCAATCCTTCTTTCATGCGCATTTCATTGAAAAGGACACGCAAGTTCTTTATATTTATTTTTTTTTATACAATTTCTCATGCGATCTAATAATCTTTTTTCTTTCGGATAATAAATTATATAAAAACTGTTCGAATGTTCTTTTTAGCCGAGGACTTTCGGCTCTACATTTAGCCATTTTCAAGGATTATATTTTAACTGTTAAAATTAGAAATAGTATGTTGTATGTATGTTTTATAAAATGTTTTCATTTTTTTTGGTTTCAAAACACGGTCAAGATATTATGTCTAAGTTTAAATTTTATATTATTAAGTGTTGGTTCGTTTGTTTTTATTAATAAGGCTTCCATTATTTTTAGCCCTTTTTTTGCATGTGGATGATGCTATTATATTAGTGTTGTCGACAAGTATGTTTCGAATAGTGTCCGGTAGGTTGCCATGAATATTTAAATGAGATCTAATCTCAAAAATGTGACATATGGTAACATCAACAATCCCTGTTGTAGTTGGAGGCCTAGGATTGGTTGTAAAAGATTCCAGTAGACTAATTGAAGAGCTTCCTGGAAGTCCATGCCTCAAGGAGATTGTTCTCATATGTACAGTCCACACATTACAAAGGCCTTTATACACACACACACACACACACACACACACACACACACACACACACACACATATATATATATATATATATATATATATATATATATATATATATATATATGTCAGTGGAAAATGTCATGATGATATATCTAACCTTAGACTTCAAGGGACCCGAAAAGAAATGAGTACACACCAAAAATCACAGGAATTAAAATAATAATAATGATAACAATAATAATAATAATAATAATAGGCCGGACATTATTGTCAAAAACCAGAAAGAAAAAACTTGCCTACTAATTGATATGGCTTGTCCAGCGGATTGTAACATAGCAACCAAGGAATTTGAAAAACTATCAAAATACAAAGACCTGGAAATTGAAATAGAAAAAATGTGGAAATTGAAAACAAGAATAATACCAGTGGTAATAGGTGCACTTGGAATTATAAAAAATGGAACAAAACAACACATTGAAAGAATCCTGGAAACCCCAGCTTAAGAGACATACAGAAAATTGTCTTATTAAGTACAGCACACACACTAAGGAGAACTTTGTCTATGTAACGCTAGCAACTTCACCGAAATGTGGCCATAACAACACACCACGACCTGCCTTAGGTCTTTCCGCAGACTTGGTAGGTAGTGTGTCCATAGCAGAAATCGAATGATGATGATGATGACAATAACAATAATAATAATAATAAGAAGAAGAAGAAGAAGAAGAAGAAGAAGAAAGCCTTTTTCATGATCTGCTCGTAAGAAACAAGCCGATGGAAATAAACATTCGCACCTGTCGTTGGTTACGTAATGCAGTGTTAAAAGCTGAAACCGAAGCTTTTATTTTTGCTGCAAAAGACTCATGATTGCTAACCAGAAATTACAAAGCAGACATACTGAAAAATTGTTTTGACCCCAAATACAGGTTCTCTGACAAATATCCAGAACAAATGGCTATCATTTGCGTGTTATTGGCAAGAAAGTTGTATATAACAGAAATCCAAGGAAATAATAATAATAATAATAATAATAATAATAATAATAATAATAATAATAACAATAATAATAGTAATAATAATAATAATAATAATAATAATAATAATGGTACTCTTCCGGATCCTACCGTTTGTGACCATACTTCAAACAAATCATGTAAGAAGGTCATTTTATTCACGCAGTCCATTAAGAAGCTTGAAACTTTGGTTGATGATTTGACCGCCTAAGAATGTGTAATGACGATCTGAAGCAAGAATGAATAATGAAAAGATAATCTAAGGGAAACTAATTATGTGTCGAGGAAAATAAAGAAAGATTAAGAATAGCTAAATATATTAATTCGAATCGAGAAAATGAGTTTGGATAACGTATGATGTGAAATGAAGCAAGCTGAATTCATTAAGATTTAGTGAAACTAGATCTTCCCCAAACTACTCAGTTGCCTAGAATTTCACGAATTCCAAAGAGGAATTCTTGCTATGTTTATATACAGTATGATTACGATCACCCGACGACAGGAATCTGTTTATATTCTTACAAATTGTAAAAACATAAAAAGTCTGTGAAAAAAATTGACTGTATTAAAATCGTTACTGGTTGAAGTACGAATTTCTGAGACTCGATATATTTATTGTTCGAGCCCCCATAAACACACCATTTTTTAAATTAAGTAAGTATTATGTCACTTTCAGAGTACTACGAGTATCCTGTTTGCATCGTTAACGAATAAATCGGTTCCTTTATCAGTCTTTTCTAATATAGAGGGTTAACACACATCTAAAACATTAAAAGCAAGACCAGTCAAAACACGGGTGAAACATATTTCGTCACCGGCCTTGTAGTTCAATAATGTACGTTCGGCTCCCTGGCTATATATTGTTACAGAACTCGAATACCAGGGCCAGAATGGTCAGCGCTTATTCTGACTGTGATGTGTTACCTTTTTATGGGTTTTGGATATAATTTGAAAAACGGTGCGATCAATAGATGATCGTAAGAATTTTGAAGCGTCGGTATGCTTCCTATAAAAAAAAGTCAAGATACCTACCCGTGGATGGACGCTGAGCCAACGTGCGACACAAATTTCCGTGACATCATTTATCTCGCTGCCACTCAGTATCCAAGCTACCACGTCTGCCCGCTCTTCTAATAAAAACGAATAAGAAAAAAAAAAGTCCTATTCGTTAATATCATTTTATATAGTAGCGTGGGGTCCCAGAGTCGGCAATCAATGCAGTGATGACTTTGCAACGTTGAGCAGAAGCTTAGGGCAAACAGACTCCCTCTATGGGATCAACAGTCGGATGTTTGTGACCAAGGTGGATCTTGTAGTTGTAGAACCTCAGCTGCGATTTAAAGCGAGAAGTGATCGGCAATGTCTACTTGCCGAAGACAGTCTATGAAAATAAATTAATACGGACATTCAATTCACATATGTAGATAAGTCAAGTATATGTCTGAATTGAAAGACCTCGAATTATTCATTAATTCGTCGCTTGGTCAAGCAATCCTGGTGGAGCTCATCTTTCTCCAGTTCAAACGACAGCAAATGTCTTGTTAGTTGTAGGCTCGAATTAATCACGGATAATGATGAAGGTGATGATGACATGAAAAGCATGAAAGTAGAAGTTTGAACTCTCTGTCGCATTGAGTAATGTCATGACAATGGTTGCGTAATTTGGCCTGACACAGTAAATTGTTGAAATAGAGTATATATAAATGATAAATTAGGAGAAGGATTTCCTGTTTCGAATCTATTCAAGTTTAAGTACATCTAATAGGTTTAGAAGTGCGAAAGACTTTACAGGTCAATTACTATTTATATGTAATTCTACTTGTTCGTGTGGCTAAATTGTTACAAATTTAATGCACTGGCCATGAGGACCAGATTGAAATCTCACAATTTTGAAGGCCTGTCAAGGAAAAAATAAGGGTATATATATATATATATATATATATATATATATATATATATATATATATGGAGAAATATAGTCTATATTTATCGAATAAAGGGCTTAATATCATAGATAGAGCGTTTTTAAATATAGAAGTGAATATTGAAGTCAACTTAGAGGCGACGGGCTGTTTCATACTAGACGCAATCGTCAGGCCACAAGTGTTGTTTTTTCTCGGTTATTTATATATACGGGTCAGTGGTGCATTGTGGGTAGTCTATAACCTCAAAAATAACCGCCACAATGGACTAGTATGAAACAGCCAGTCACTTCTAAGTCTTGACTTCATGTTCACTTATATATATATATATATATATATATATATATATATATATATATATATATATATATATTATAAAAGGCTCAAACACTAATATTCCAAGCTTTTAATTTATTACATTGGAATCGTACTCACGATCCAATTCATCAGACCAACAAATTCAAAAATTTCAAAATTTATATTTTATATATATATATATATATATATATATATATATATATATATATATGTATGTATGTATGTATGTATAAATAAAAAAGACAGAACAGTAAGATATATAATCCAGTGTTCTAATAGATATTTTTATTTTTACAAAATAGTGCTAAATGTACATTTACAGAGCATTAATATTATAAATTAATTGATTTAAAATAGGGTTTTTTTCAGCTACACAGTTCTAACCATGTTTTAAAAATGGAAGCTAAAAGCCCCGATAAACCAGATTTTGAGGCTAATCCCACTACAAGGATAATAAATCCTACAAAACCGGATATTGGAAAAATCAGTAAAATGATCCTTGAAAGGGTAAATAAACAAATTAAACAAAAAATAAACCTGAAACTTTGGATTAATACCAAGGATGTGATAAACTGGTTTACTAACATAAAAGAAAAGAACAACTGTACACTGATGCAGTTTGATATTGCTAATTATTACCAATCAATATCTAAAGTACTATTTTAGAATGCGTTGGAATTTGCCACCCACTATACAGATATTACAGATGATGAAAAGAACATTATTCTATATGCGAAAGAATCGGGACTCATACAAAAAGTGAGCAATGGATTAAGAATTCTTATGACCACTTTGACATCACAATGGGATCACTAGACTCTGCTGAGTCTTCTGATCTCGTATCTTTTATATTATACAACCTTACAGCGCACCGTGATATGGATATAAAAGACATTGGTTTGTACAGAGACGATGGACTTACGGTTATTAGAAACTCAACTAAATTTAAAATAGATAGAATTAGAAATGTTTTATATAAAGAATTTAAAAGCATGGGCTTAAAAATTACGGTTAGCACTATACTTAAAAAGTGAAGTTTTTAGATATAACATTAGATCTAAATAAAAATACAGACACACCTTATAAAAAACCCAACACCAATCCTTTATATATACACCCTAAATCGAATCCCCCCCTCTACAATTAAACATATAGCGTTATCTATCAGTAAACGAATTAGTACAAATTCAGCAAATTACAAGATTTTCGATGAGCATATCAATTCCTTTAATAAGGCTCTAAAAGATAGTGGCTACAAAAACCCAAAACTAACTGATATAAAAAAATTGAAAATGCTAAGCATAGAAAAAACAGATGTAGAAAAATAATCTGGTATACGTCCCCATACAACCAAATGGTAAAGAACAAATTAGGACAAAAATTCCTCGCATTAATAGTCAAGCATTTTCCTAGTGAAAGTAAACTAAGTACTATTTTCAATAAAAACACTAAAATTGAGTTAAAGCTGTACGGAAAACTTATTAAGAACCATAATGCTAATATCTTAAACAAACACTTATACCAAAATAAAAAAAAATTAGACAATGGAAGAATAAAAATAAAAACTGATGAAAATAAACAAAAATTATTTAACTCATAATTGCCCTCTACAAAATAAATGTCGCACTGAATCAATAGTATACCAATGCAATAACTCTTCGATTGAGAGTCCGCAAAAAATAAAAATATATATATAGTTTGCACTAGCCATGAGTTCAAAAAAAGATTCAACCAACATCAAACCTCATTTAGGATAAATAAATATAAAAATCAAACATCTCTATCGAAATACTTCTGGCACCTAAAAGAATCAAATAAAACACCTACAGTAAAATGGAAGTTAATAGGAAAAGCTAGAATATGTAGGTCATTAAATGACCCATGCCTTTTGTGCATACATGAGAAACTATATATTACTAAGTTTATAGAAAATAAAAATTTACTGAACCAGAGAAATGAAATAGCTATTTTATGCCGTCATTGTCAAAAAATTTCCTTAAATAATATTTAAAAATAAAAAATAAAAATATCTTTTTTAAAAGTGCGATCAGGTAATATACATTCTTATATTTAACATGAAAAATTAATTTTATATACTGTAAGAAATTCTATTACATTTACTTGGCTTTTCATAAAAAAGAATATTAAAATAACAGTGAAAATATTTTAAAATTGTATTTAAAATTGTAGTTAATATGAATTCTAACCTAAACACTTTTTAAAATTGTAGTTAAATAAAACGTATTCTAACCTAAACACCTCTCAAAAATAATACCAACACTCAAATGTATCCAATAAAACACCTACCGAAAAATGAAATTATGACGAAAAGCTAGAGGATGTAGGCCATTGAATGACCCATGTCTTTTGTACATACATGTGCAACTATATATTACTAAGTTTATATAAAAAAAAATAAAAATATATTTTACTAAATCAGAGAAATGAATTAGCTATTTTTGCCGTAAGTGCCAAAAATTTTACTCAAATAATATTTATAATAATTTTTTTTAAAAAAAATCGTAATAGAGATATACTTGATGTGGAAAAATAATTTTACTTACAGTAAGTAATTCTAATACATTTACGTCTATTAAATGAAATATAGTCTATAAAAACTAACAATGAAAATATTTTAAAGCTGTAATTAAAATTGTAGTTAATTAAAATGAATTCTAACCTAAACTTCTTTTAAATTGTAATTAAATAAATAAATAAAGTTTACTAAATCAGAGAAATGAATTAGTTATTTTTGCCGTAAGTGAAAAAAAATTTTACTTAAATAATATTTAAATATAAAACTTTTAAAAATCGTAATATCCATAAACTTGATATGGAAAAATAATCTTACTTGATATAAGTAATTCTAATACATTTACCTCTATTAAATGAAATATAGTCTATAAAAACTAACAATGAAAATATTTTAAAGTTGTAATTAAAATTGTAGTTAATTAAAATGAATTCTAACCTAATTTTTTTTAAATTGTAATTAAATAAATAAATAAAGTTTAATAAAACAGAGAAATGAATTAACTTTTTTGCCGAAAGTGGAAAAAAAAAATTATTAAATAATATTTAAATACAAAAAAAATTAAAAACCGTAATATACTTGATGTGATAATAATTCTACAAACTATAAGGGATTCTCATTACATTTAATTGTTCTTAAAAGAAATATAGTATATTAAAAATTAAAAGTAAAAATATTTCAAATCGTAGTTAAATAAAAAGTATTCTAACCTAAACACCCCCTAAAAATCTTTAAATATACGAAGGAAAAAATGCCGTAAGAATCTTTGCCTGTTAACAATAAAATTTATAAAAAATCCAGACGACACGCTTTTAACGGATGTTAGATTTCATTGAAAAATACATCCCTACCCACTACCAAAACGTAGCAATAACTGATACATTAAAATATAGACATATTAAACACACAGACACCTCTCGTCTAGTAAAATGAATTCATCTGTAACCTAGGAAAAATGAATTATGTTTTTAGCTGTGTCTTTAAAACCAAGTAATTTTAAAAGTTACTCCAAAATTCGCTTGAGGAGGAAATGGAACTAATGTCTTTTATTTACTTACAAAATTGAATTCGGGGCTTTTAGCTTCCATTTTTGAAAAATGGTTAGAACTGTGTAGCGGAAAAAACATATTTTAAATCAATTAATTTATAATATATATATATATATATATATATATATATATATAATATTTTGAAATTTTGAAATATATATTGACCGAGAATTATTCATTAATTCGTCGCGTGTCTTGCTCAAGCAGTCCTGGTGGAGCTCATCTTTCTCCAGTTTATTTTATTATCTCTCTCTCCCTCTCTCTCTCTCTCTCTCTTTATCTATCTATCTATCTATCTATCTATCTATCTATCTATCTCTCTCTCTCTATACATATATATATATATATATATATATATATATATATATATATATATATGTGTGTGTGTGTGTTTGTGCGTGTGTGTTTTTTGTGTGTGCGTGGATGTGTGTATTTAGGCAGCACATTTTCATTCAGGCATGTTTATTTAAATACTTTAGACATATTATGTCTATTTATTTTAGTTTTTATCCTTTCAAGTCCACGAAGTAATTTCTTTGTGGCTGTAGAAAATTGATTTAAAAAAATACCAAAATTTTCTTTCAAATAATTTTTATGTTCCCAAGTACTTCTAATCTCATCTGAGACTACCTTCCGTGGTTGGATATCTATGGATGCGTTTTACGTTAACACTGTGAATTCAAAATATTTTCTTTTTACCTCTCTGAAAGGGAAGCAATTTATGCGAATTTTTAAAGAATTTATTTTTAAAATTTTTAAAAGTATTTTAATTGTAGCATTTTTATTTAATATTTTTCACACAACACTTTGCTGCTACAAACATTTAAGAACTTTGTTTCTATACTTCTAATTGACTTGGGGTCACAATTCATTTATATAGTGGGCTTCCCGAATTTTAAGTTTTTGCTTATTATTATCTTGATGGATGGCTATATGTGCTTTATCTTTCGTATTTACACTTAAAGTTTCTTGTATTTTGATAGATTTTCGAAGATCGTCAAAACTACATCATAGTCTGAAAGATGTTCCATACCAATGAGAAAACACATTCTATTTTGTGGTTATTATTATTATCATCATCATCATTCGATTTCTGCTATTACCAAGTCTGCGGAAAGACCTAAGGCATTACATTTCATGTTAATTTTTTTTTTTTTTTTTTTTTTATCTCCGATTAGTTGCTAGCGTTACATAGACAAAGTTCTCCTTAGTGTGTGTGCTGTACTTAATAAGACAATTTTCTGTATGTCTCTTAAGCTGGGGTTTCAGGGATTCTTTCAATGTGTTGTTTTGTTCCATTTTTATAATTCCAAGTGCACCTATTACCACTGGTATTATTCTTGTTTTCAATTTCCACATTTTTTATTTCAATTTCCAGGTCTTTGTATTTTGATAGTTTTCAAATTTTGGTTGCTATCAATCCGCTGGACAAGCCATATCAATTAGTAGGCAAGTTTTTTCTTTCTGGTTTTTGACAATAATGTCCGGCCTATTTGCTTCAATTTTTCTGTCTGTGTGCATGGTATAATCCCATAGAATGGTGACATCTTCTATTTCTGTAACCGGCGCTGGCCGATGTTCATACCAGTGTTTGCTTACACATTTTCCAAAGTGTTTGCACATTGTCCATAAGTATTGCCCCCTCTATCGTGACGATTTTTATATTCATTTGGGGCAAGTATAGAACATTATTATTATTATTATTATTATTATTATTATTATTATTATTATTATTTCCTTTGATTTCTGATGTTTACACATTTCTTTCCGGGTTTTGCTCAGGGACCTAAGATTAGAAATGACATCATGATATTTTCCACTGGGAAAAAAGCAAATTATATTACATCGATAAAGCCCTTCGTAAGTTGTGGGCTGTACTTTGAAGAACAATTGTTTGTATTTCTTTCAGGCATGGACTTCCAGGAATCCCTTCAATTAGTCTACTGGAATGTTTT
This sequence comes from Acanthosepion pharaonis, assembly GCA_903632075.3. Classification (NCBI taxonomy): domain Eukaryota; kingdom Metazoa; phylum Mollusca; class Cephalopoda; order Sepiida; family Sepiidae; genus Acanthosepion; species Acanthosepion pharaonis. The sequence goes on from CAHIKZ030000773.1 coordinate 185,646, forward strand.
CCAACAAATCCGAGGGCTCCAACTACAACGGGCATTGTTCATGTTCCCATGTGCCACATTATTATTATTATTATTATTATTATTATTGTTATTAATAATAATAATAATAATAATTACAAAAAACTTTCTAAGAAATGCAAAAATTATTGTTCTCAAGAGTACAGCCTACACCTTACGAAGGGCTTTATCTATGTAAAATATGTGCGTGTATGTGCGTGTGTTTTTTGTTTTTTTTTAATTGCTCAGTGGAAAATATCATGATGCCATATCTGACCTTAGGTCTCAGGTCGGGACCCGGAAAGAAATGAGTATACACCAAAAATCAAAAGAAATAATAATAATAATAATAATAATAATAATAATAATAATAATAATAATTGCTTAGTAATATATATCGGACTGAAACTGAACTGTGATGTATTCTTCCTTCTTTTTCTGATGTGGAATTGCATTTGTTTCGCTCGTCGAACCCTGAGAAGAAACAACGCTTGGGTCTAATTTCAAACTCATGACTCGAATCTCCATTTTCAGAGTTGAGACTTTTCCTCATAACCAGAGACTGGGTAATGATTTTCTTTTCCATCTTTCCAAATGTTTTTTTTTAGTTTTTTTTCCTGGAGTAGAAACTGTAAGTTTTATAACTACCAATCAAAATAAAGACAACACTTAAACAAAATAAAAACTAAAGGAATAATCAGCAATGGGGGTTGCTGAATTAATTCAACCAAATCTATTAAAATGGAGTCGAGGTGTCTAGCTCTGACGAAACAAACAGCTTCGGTCGATACGAAAAATTTACCCAGTGCAGGGAGGGTATTTTTTGCAACGATAACGTCCGGGATAAATTTGAAAAAGAAAATATTAAAAAAAAAATAGTTCTATATACACTTTAATAAATTAAATTTTTAACGTAAAAGCTTAAATTAAAACAAAATAAAGCAAAATGCCTCGTTGATGTTGTGTGTCAGCTGTAAGTGACTTTTGAATAGTTTAGGTTGATTTTATATATTTATTTTCATTAAATGACGGGAAATATTTAAATGGGTCTTTTGGGAGTGTGTGTATAAGAAATAAGATACTGTGGAGTGCATCTCAAATTAAATTACGTGAAGCAAAAAGAATTTAAAATAATTAAAAAAAAATACAATAATAAAGTCAATAAAAATGAGAGAACCAAGTGATTTTAATAAGTGAAAAATTTGCTTGCATAAACAGAAATTTCTTTGCAAACAGGTTTCGGAACTAACGCCATTTGATACCGCCATTCATATGCGAGTCACAGATGTTTTTATAATTGCTCATGATTCAGTTTAGCTTTCGTTTGTCAACACTGATATTGGATATAGAAGTCAAGCGTGTTTTTTAAACAATAAAGGATGTGATGTGACAGAAAAAAAATCACTACTCATATTCTCGTTTAATATAACAATCAGTAACAAGATATACCCTTGTCCAATTTAATTAGAACAAAACGAACAATTCCGTTATTATTTACTTTTCTGTATTTTTACAATGAAACATGAACTATTGCACATGTTAGTACTTCGGATGTCCATTCCACGAAGTCGTTCCTTGCAGATTGACCACAGATTCTCGATTAGATTTAAATCAGATTTTCCGGGCCAGTCTATAGTACTTTGATTTGCTTAGTGGTAAAGTTGCCTTTGTGTTCGTGCAGCGTTACAATTTTCGTACTATTCCTTGAAGAACGTCCACTATAGACAATGGCCGTAGGACAACTAATCGACAGTCGAGACAATAGTGTCTAGACGTGATAAAAATCTGATGCGATCACGGATGACGCAATATTTTTAAAGGCCAAGCGAATTTCATAATATGCCCCGAAAACAGATTCATATTACTGCACACAACTGCAAATGACCTAATCTGAAGAAAAATAGAAATCGCTTACACCCTATCACTCCAGTGGGTCTAAAACCGACGGAATATTGAAAGAAAGAAAACTAAAGCAATTTGCACAAGGGTGTATATTAATAAACCAATGCGGGAATTTAGCGATTTGTAATGTTAAATAGCGTTTTCACAACGTATGTGATCATGACTTACTACGCAATAACATTTTTTTATTATCTGTCCTGCATTCTTAGGATACACAGTGGAGTGGTTTCAGGTTAGCTTTTCCACGGTTTAGTATTCAGAATTTTCATTCATTTAAACTCGTTACCATCAAAAGCTAGAGAACCTAATATAACCTGGTATTTCAAACGGATTTAAAATACGGTATACATCTTTGTGGTGATTTGTGAATGCAATAAACTAATCCTGAAATTTGAAATCAGAACGACGATTACGCTGTCAGATTTAAATTATTTAAAAAAAATAAGCATTGAGAAATTTGCACAGAATTCTTCTTTTCTATGGGTCTTATCCCTTCGAACGTTGGTGGGCATGACTCTCCACGATTTCCTGTCTTTGTAGCACTTAATAAAGTTTCTCCCTTTGTTATCTCTCCTAAAACTTGTCCCGCCATCCATTTACTCAACCTTTTTAGTTAGGTTATGTGCTGTTTTCCTCTGTCCCTGTTGTCTTTAATCTGGCCTGTGCGTATCAAATTTTCCAAGCCTTTTCTCCTTACTTGACGTGTTCTAAAAATGATCGGAATCTCGTGAAGGATTAAAATTAAGTTCCCACACGCACGCGTGCGCGCGCACACACACTCACACACACACACAGACACACAAACACACACACACACACACACACACACACACATATATATATATATATATATATATATATATATATATATATATATATATATATAATAAAAGGTTTAACACTAATATTCCATGGTCATAATTTATTCCATTGGAATCGTAAATACGATCCAATTGATCAGACCTACAAATTCAAAAAGAAAACAGAAAAAACAACTCCGGAAATAAAAAATACAATTTAAAGAGAGTGTAAGTAAGAGAGTGTGGGACGAATGTTAGAGCTATAGAGAGGGGTAACAGACGAGAGAAGGTGGGGGATTATAATTTAACAGAGAGGAGTTTTAGAGAGGGGAGTCAAAGACGATTTAAGTGAGAGAAATATGAATGTTGTCGGATGTCTAATACATTAAAGATGTAACCGGAAAGGATACATTTTGTGGTGACATACACACACAATAGACGATTTAATCTTAAAGATCAGAAGAACGTGGAGGGAGAGGAAAACAAAAGAAAAAGGGTCGGGGGAGGGAGATGGAGCGGGAGAAACTGAAGGGCATTTACTAAAAAGGCCGCTGTGTAATTAAGAAAATTTGACAAAATTAATATCGACCACAGGTTACAAATCAAATATAAACATGTAAAAATAAATATAACGATTATTTTATATTATTATTTATTACATATGTATATGTATACATACCACTAATATTTTATATATATATATATATATATATATATATATTATTCCAGAATCATTTTCTAACTTATTCAAGATAATCTTCACCCTCTCTAACCTTCTAATTTTTAGTCCAGGAATAACAAGTTGTCTCACAAGTTTCGCGGACGACTTCATTTTCATGTCTTTCTTTCACTGCTCTTTGAACAGTCATAGCTGAAACTCCTCTCTCACGTGCCAAACGTCATATGGATTGATTCAAATATTTTCTAAATGATTTCCTTAGATCTAAGTTGAAATAATTATCCTTCTTCCTTTTGGGACATCCTACTCCAGTTTCCCGCTCAAATGTTCCATCTCTTTTAAACATTCACTGTTTTCTTGATGATTCTTGAATGGACTTTTAAGATGGAAGCCGGGGTATGAATATTGGTACCATTAATTAAGGCCTGAATTATCTTTTTCCTCTCATCATTGCTCAGTTCAGAAGACAGTAGGTCTGACACAAAACGGTTTTAAAATGTCCTCATTCTATCTGAATAACTCAAAGGCTTTTTCAGTGATTCTTACGACAAATGGTATCAAGATCACTACAACACTTATCTAAAAACTTGGAAAAAACTCTCTTTACCGGGTTTCTTTAGATATTAATAATTTTAAGAACATTTGTGTTGTTCCAAGATTTGGAAAACTTTGCTGTTATATTCGATATATACTTTTATCAATTGAAACGTGATTTTAGTGATTAGCCATATTTGAGGAGACTCTCCGTTTATTTCAAACAGTATATTATTTTTTCTATCTGCCTGAATATTCAAGAAAACTTAAAGAAAAATGCGACGTTCACCAGGATTCGAACCTGCGCCCCTCTGTGGAAGAAGCAATCTTCTTTATTAAGATTTCTTGAATATTCAGACCGGTAGACGAAATAGAATTCATTCTTAAACCATCATCTGGGTAGGTAAGACAACTCGTGACAATTGGTCTGCTTCATCAATTGTATATATAAAAACTCACTACGTCTCAACACTCTTTCTCGACGTCCAACGAATCCCTAGTTCACACGAGATTACTAATTCTCCTTATCTACCCAGAAGATAATGTAAGAAAGTTAAAACTTGTATCATATGTGTTGTACTTTTCTTCTGAAATAGACTTCGGACAATTTCTGACGGAATTTCCTCCTTGTCTGAGAAGGTTTATTTGTAACTGGGAAAATTCGATCATTACAATTAATCAACACATTTCTGTGTTTTTTTTCTTTAAATATAGGTAGCGATGGAGAAATTCCAGTCTTAATTAGGACACGGTATCAAGCCACGCAGGCAGGAGAACTCAAGCATGGCTGTCAGACAATTTCTGCGACCACATCACACTTCACATCTGGTCATCTAACGCCCAAGACGGGAATCACCTTGATTATTATATCTGGGGCGCATTGGAGCGAGACAGCAACAGATGTACTGAAGGCAAGAATTAAACCAAGAGAGCGTCCAGAAGAGTTGCAGGAGATTCCGTAGTCGTCTGGCAATAGTGGTTGAAGCCAATGGCGATTTTATTGAATACGTACTCTAGTATATATGTTTGTAATTTTGGAAAATATAACTGGAAAATGTGCTGTCAGTGTCGTTTGGATATTTGCTTATTTTAGACGACAATTTCTTAATCATAATCCGTTAAATTATATATATATATATATAATATAAATCTTTTTAAACTGAGTGGGTTAAAAAAAACTGAGTAGCACAATTTTCAAACAAATTGGCATCTCATGAAAAAAATTTGAAAAACAAAAAAAGAAAGAACCAGAAACCTCCGAACAGGGTGAAAGAAATCGTCCATTAACTTAAATTTCTGGTACAAAGAAGGAAAAAAACACCAACAAGTAATAAGTATAAACGAAGAGTGCTCAATACGCTAAGCAAAGCAAAAGTAAAATAAATAAATCCTAACGAGCCAGGTAACCTACTTTGGTTTCAACACATGGGCTCATATATATATATATATATATATATATATATATATATATATATATATATATATTGAAACTCTTTTTTTTTCCTCTATTTCTCACTGTTTTTTTTATTTTCTTTTTCTATTTTCTTCTTTTTTTTTTGTTTGTATCTGGATAAATTTAAAATACATTTATTGCTACAAAATTTTATGGTCTTTGCGTTGATCCCATGAAATAGATTATTATCTATGGATTCTAAGTACTCCTCTTTCATCATATATATATATATATATATATATATATATATATATATATATATATATGTGTGTGTGTGTATATATATATATATATATATATATATATATATTTTTATATATGTGTGTTTGATATATATATAAAATGTCTTTAAATATCTATCTATCTATCTATCTTTATATATATATATATATATATATATATATATATATCGCACATTGAGTGCTCGATTTATAATAATAGCGCTAAAATTTATGCAAATAGTAAATATGCTTATAAACATAAATGTAAATATTGTTCCTCAGCAGTAGCACAACTTAGAATTGTGCTGCAAGTTCTTCTAACGATATTTTCTTTTGCGTTATACAAAAAAATTTGAACGAAATTTTTGATATGTAGACGTTTTCAGAATTTTTTATTCAGATTAAGAACCTCTTATTTGAAAGATATTTGCATACATTCATCCAATAGATGATTCAGGTGTTGAGAACAATTGTTTACAAAAAGTATTTGATATGTCGGCAATATTTGTCCTTTCGGCATAAGCGTTTATCAATGTTTAAAATTTAAACAGCTTTGCTCACAATATGAAGTCAGTCTATATTTTTATTTTCTTTTTTTTAATAATGTTTCTCTCTTCCGTCTTAACGAAAGACACTATTATTTTCATACTTTATCAATATACAGATATACAATAAAGTCATATCAAATGAAAAAATGTATGATGTATTAACTAACATCTTAAAATATATTCCCGGGTACCTCTAATTAGTACCTTTCCCCGAAAAATGCAAAAATAATTTTTGAAATGGAAATTAGGAGAATAAACACGCAATTGTTAAGCATCCGGTTTTTTTCTTTTTTATTAAAACTTTGAGGCCTGACCAACGATTTGGTAGAGAAAAATGACTTAATACCCAGCAACCGGTTGAACGATGAGTAAACACTTGTAACTATTGTTATATATACCGTAAAAAAAATTGCATACCAATTTTTTTGCGGATTTTGACTCAGAAGCTCATGCAGAAGGGTTAAAATTGTTCAGTAGACCAGGGCTCAAAGTGTTGATATCGTGAAAAATTAGATATTTTTATGAAATATATGAAAGACATTGAGATTTTAATGAATCAAATGGCACAATTTTAAAATGCCTAGTGATAATTCTAGTTTAACTTTATATGTCGTATCCCCTGACGACAGAGGCGATTGTGATTCTCCACAATTTCCCACCTTATGTTGCTCTTTTGTCTTTCTTTTATTTCTCCTAAATTTTGATCCGTCATCCATTTACACAAATTGACTAAATATGTTATGCAATAATCTTTCGTCTCTCTTGCCTTCAATCTGCCCTATGAGTATCAGATTTTCCAAGCCCTCCTTCCTCATTATAGTGACCTAGAAATGTCAACGGTCTCTTCCTTATGGCAACTTAAAGTTCCCTTTTTGTTTCCAGTTTCTCTGAAACTTTGACATTGTTCACTTATTCGGTTTATGTTATGCTCAGCATCTTCCTGCAGAACTATATTTCTGTTGCTTCCATTCTCATCTTCATTTTTGAGAAGATTGTGCCGCATTCACTTCCACATAGGAGGAGAGATATCATGATTCTAGTTTACTGTTATCATTACTGTTCAAGAATGTAATTTCTTCCCTGTTTTTTTTTTTAATAAAGAGTCGTATTATAATCAAGTCGAAGAAAATACGATATGTGTTGGTGTTTGTCAGTGATTATATGTTTGTTATACACATAAACAATTTATAAAAGAAGATGTTGAAAATTTACCCACCCTCTCAAGAAGGAATCCTTCAAAAAGTACTGATTTGGGGCCAATAATCCAGATTTATTTTTTTAAGAATTTCACCCCGTGAGGGGGAAGTGCTACGAGACTGCAAAAGGTTACAGAGGATTGAGAGCAAGAGTAAAGTGGGGTGTTTTAGGAAAGGATAAATAAAAGGACAGGGAACAAGATCAAGGCATCAGAAGATGTCGATTGTCTTTACATTTGAATAATTGAAGATGATAGCTATCAAAGAAGTGAGTAAGATGAAGGGAGTTCCACAGATGGGAAGTGCAAGATAAGAAGTTGTTGAAGTAGAAGACTCAGTTAAATTGACTATATCGACAGTGAATGGGAGAGGTTTGGGAACCAGTGAAAGTAGCAGTTGGCGTGAAAATTGTTGTAAAAAAGAAAGGTGAAAGCCACATTACATGGAATTTGAGTCGTACTGAGAATATTTTAAAGCGTTCCCCGTAAATATTCTGTTGAGGGGTCCCCCCTTTTTTATACAAATGGACTCACCCAGTATATACATATACTACGGCTACGTGAAGAACCGAGAGGGCAAGACCGATGAGTCGAGTCCAGAGTGACAGAGTAAAAGGTTGTAGGTAACCGGAAGAGTGAGAGGTGAGGTAACAGCGTTGTAGGAGTCACAGTGAGCGAGCACGTAGACTCAGTAAGAAGTCATACAGCGATACTTCAATACAAAAGACTGTATATATATTTTGCTACTAACCCGTATTCCTGGAACTACTAACCTGCTTTACCAGTTTTTATTATTACGTTAATACATTATTTTTCCTATATTCATTCTTGGTGTTTGTTATTTATTTGTACCGGATTTCATCCCGGGATCCATAACATATTCCATTCAGACAAAAACCTTGTTATAAAATTATCGTATCATCTAAGTGTTTATAATTATAATTTGTTCATATAAATTGTTCGATAACCTAGCATATACTTAGGCAGATATGTATTACAGCGACAATTGCCGTAAATTCAAATTTGCCGTGAAATCGACGAAAAATGAATCAACTACAGAAATCATGGCTAGCAACTGATCCTCGGCGCGTAGCCGCGTCACAGAAATGTTTGTTTTTTTCTAAATCAAATCAGTGGGCCATACTTTTTATACTCATAATTCCATTGAAATGGTCGACAAAATTCTTTAATATCTATTTGTCAGTACGTTATATTATTATGATGTCCCAGTATTATTATAATTCCATTTAAATGGTCAGAAACTCATTAAAAGATTTTCTTTACGATATTCTATTAACTATTTGGAGGTAAAATTAACAAAAGAGCTAAGAAAATTGTATTAAATTTTGCTGATGTATATATATATATTATAGGATATTTCTATATATATATATCAATATACTTAAGAGGGTCGATCATCATCATATATATATATATATTTATAATGAATATAAAGAAAAACAAGGTGTGCTATAAACTCATTATCAGAGATAGAGAGCAATCGTCAGATTTGCTGTTAAAATGTGGCTATTTATATATATACGGGGTTATATATTGTGGGTATTATGGCGGTTATTTTTACCGGAAGTCGCTTTGTTCATTTATTTGGGTCAAGTTATATTTTCGTTTTATTTATTTTTTTTATTTTATTTTATTTATTTATTTATTTATTTATTTTTTTATTTTATTTATTTATTTATTAACGTAGTAAAATTTGTTTTAACGTATTTAAAGTTTTGTTTTTGGTTTGAGAATTTAATTAAAATTTGTTCAATTTTGGGGTTGGTTGTTGTAGTTCATTCTAACATTTTTTTAAACATTTTTTAATTTGGGATTGGTTTGCCTATTTATATTGGATATATATTTATTTTATATCTTTTGGTTTTCGGTTTTTATATACTTATTTATTTATTTTATTTATTTATATATATTGTATTTGTTTTTATTTTATTTTTTCCGTTTTTCATTTTTTAGGTTACGTAGTAAAAATTTATTTTCAATTTTTGAGATAGCTCGGATCTTTTATATATATATATGGATGATATCTTATATGCGTTTTTTTTTTTATTTCCCAGATATACTTACATAGTACTGTTCGCATATTTACTATTTGTGAACGATGTTTTATGTATAATTTCTTTGCTTCCAGGGTCCTTCAGTTACTCCTATGTATACTTTTTCTTCGTTATCTGGCATTTTATATATATTACATACGTTTATATTCGTTCTTTATATATATGGGTTTAATTTGTTCGTGTGGTTTGTTGATATTTTCCTATTGTGCTTTTTATACTTATATATATATATATTTATATTTTTGTTGAATATCTTGTGTAAGGTGCTTGATTCTGGGAAGTGTTTGTGTAAGAGTTTGAAGAATATTTTTCCTACGTTTGTTTTTTACGTTCTTGCTGTACGGTGGGTTGAACCATATGATATTTCTTCTCCTGTTGGTCTTTTTTGTATTCTGTGGTGATATATATATATCTTTTAGGGCCGTTTCATAGTCTTTTTTAGCTTTGTTAACAGGGATTCATTGGAGGAATAGCTTTATATAGGAAACTTACTACACGAACTGAGCAAAATAACATATATATATCTTACAGGGACGACATAATCTTAAGAAAACTGTAACAAACAAAACACAGACAAAACTAGAAAAGCAATAATAAAGATTTTTAAAATATATATATAAAAACTAATAAACGAATATACCTTCAACCTAACATATAAATAGAAAACCTAATACATACACATATATATATATATATACATATATATACATATATATATACATACATATATATATATATATATATATATACATATATATATATACATATATATATATATATATATCATACATATATATATATATATATACATATATATATATGTACATATATATATACATACATATATATATATATATATATATACATATATATATATATATATATACATATACATATATATATATATATATATATATATATATATATATATATATATATATATCCATACATGCATATATATATACAGACATATATATATATATATATATATATATATATATATATATATATATATAACTGTAAATTCTTATTTCAGTAGTAAAGAATTTATTTTTAATCTGACTTTTTTATGCTTCAAATATTATTAGGTTGGCGCAGATCCGATTCATGCCGAAGAGTCACTATTTCTTTTTCTCAACTGCGCAGGGCGATAGGCGTAATGCGCATGAATAAAATACACATTGTGTGTATATTTCAAATATGAATGTCATCTATAATAGCGTGTGAATTAAAATAGCAGTATATTTGGGAAGCAATCCCTCTTTAGTACATGTTATCTTGAAAAGACAGACGGGTTAATTTTGCGAATTTCTTGTAATGCTTTTCTTGTTAAACTGAACATGGCCATAATCAACAAAAGTTTGGACAATTTAAAAATTGTTTAGTCCACAAAAGAAAATCCTTGAGTGCATACAAGAAAAGACATAAAAAATAGACGAAAGAACATTCTCATTTTTGTCCAACGTTATATGCGCACCCCATATATATATATATATTTATATATATATATATATATATATATATATATATATATATATATATATATATATGTGCGTGTGTGTGTATGCCTGTGTATGTGTGCGTGTGTGTGTCCGTGTGTGTATAAATGGTGGTACTTGTTTAAGCTCCAAGTCCAAAGAAAAAAAAAAAGACAAAACGAATAAAATTGTAAAAAAAGACATCTACGTAAAGTGCTCAATACACTAAGTAGAGCGATAACATAAAGTAATGTATATTCAGGGTAAATCCGGCTTTACTCTGAAGATCCGTTTAGTTGAGACCTAGGTTGCCTGGCCTGTCTCTTTAGGATTACTTTAGTTTTTAAAAAATATATATATATATATATATATATATATATATATATATATATATATATATATATATATATATATATATATATAAATTTAAACACAGATATATATATATATATATAATAATTTATATATATATATATATATATATATATATATATATATATATATATAAATATATATATATATATATATATATATATATATATATAATTTAAACATATGTATATATATATATATATATATATATATATATATATAATTTATTCCTCTTTTAAATTTCCAAGACATCCGGAGATCATGTGCTGATCCATTTGAAAGTTGAAAAAGGAATATTTAAGATGGATTCGCTTAAATAAGGTTTTTCTATGTTCTTGTTCAGACGCGGAACTAAGCTGTATGTTGTAAGAATAACGAAAGTAAATAAAAAAAATCTTACCCACGGAACATTGTAAATGACCAGGGAGGTAAACGCCATGGTTCTAATGGATTGGCGCCAGAATAAGAGAAGTACCATTGGTTGCAATACTAAAAATAAGAGATCTGCTCTGATCAACATATTACAACTTAGAGTTAATATTTTTTTACAATAACTCTTCCCTGAGGGAATAATTGTTTTAATTAAAGCTAACAATACAGTAGGTGTCCCTCTATCTTGCTAGATAATGATAGCATACAACTTTGTTAATGACGCTGGGGTGAACACTCTCTGCTGTAGGACTAGGTGAAACTGACAAGATTCAATGAAATAAAGAGTATTAAATTTGGGAACAGTTACGTTTCAATACTTTTTCGGACGTTTGTCAGTATTGATAGCTAACTGCTTTCCCGGTACCAGTCTGAAATTTCTGTCAAGACTTACTTCCATAGACTTTGCAATGTTTCGATATGGTCGTAAGACAGTGGAATTTTAAAATCACTCACTCCTATCTTGAAATGCTCATCTTCTTAAGATAGTATTATCAATGTTAATAAAATATAAACATATACTCAAGTTAAGTGACACTTCACATCCGAATTCGTGGTAACAGAATGCATATATTTACTAACTTTACTTGGCGAAGGTGTAAGGAATCGGTAAGTGATTTTACTGGAGAGAAAGGTCTGGAATGAAAAACTCTCTTGTCGTAGTTTCAATAATTTTCTATGAAAAATCTTCCTTTATCTCACGTTTCAAGTATAAGACGTAATAATAGATTATATCATTCACTATTCAGGAAAAATAAAAATAATCATGAAAAATGCTCTGATTTGCTATCGATACTGAAATGCCTCAGAGAAATGACTTGTTAAAGGTTTGTAGCATTTACCAAATTAAAATCACTGAAACTGGACATAATAATAATAATAATAATAATAATAATAATAATAATAATAATAATAATTAGTGGTATTAGTATTAGTAGTAGTAGAATGAGACGTCTCAAGACAAAAAATTACCCGTTGTTTTTGAAGCTCCATGAAAGCTTATACAAAATCGCTTTCCTTGCCGAGAAGAGGAGCAAATCGTACAAAATAAAAATTATCAGTTGAAATTATTCTGGTGTCATTCCTATCCTTGGGTCTCTGGTTGGGACCCGCAAGGAAATGGGTATACAACAGAAATCAAATGAAAGAGTAATAATAACCGTATCCGGCTGTTAGACCACGTATAGATACTCGTAGTTTAGGGATATTGAAAATATCAAACTAGTCAGTGTCCAATTTGAATCCAAAACCAAAGGAATCCTTTTATAGTTTCGTATTCGACTACTGTCGTCCGACATCGACGCTATATAGTAACTGCCCCACGCAGTCACATGCGGCACAAGGCCGAATTTAATGTGTGGTTCCCTAGCACGTAGGCTCGGGCAAAAAATTCCCGTAGACCCTGCATAAACGGGATCGGGTCTGTCTACCTCCCCGGACGAAACGCTGCCCTTCGGCATAGCCTCGTCCGGGTTCCTCTCTGCCCGAAGGCAGAGAGTTCGACTGTCGTCCGACATCGTCTAGTATTTAGTTACCCCCGCACGAGGGCATCATGTGGCACAAGGCCGGTTTAACGTGGGATCTCCGAGCCCGTGACCTCGGCCAAAAATATACCCTTTGAACCCGTATAAACGGGTTCAGGGTCGGTTTACCTCCCCGAACGAGACTCCGATGTGTATTTCCGTTCAAGATTCCCTATAAGTCAATCAGTATAAAATATTATTTTGAAACTATTTCTGTAATTGGAAGCTATTGTTATAGGTCTGAAGCAATCGACAGTTTGTTTTCATTCATGTTAGTTACCAATCTCAACTTAACGTTGATTTAATCTTGTATCGGTCGGCTCACAAATTTTATCGAAAAGGTTTGGTGTTATGGCGATTTCCAAAATATTAGGCACAACCGCAATGTTAAATCTTAATTAATCTAACAAGACACACGTGATAAACATTTTACCACGTTGAGGTGTCTAAATGAATTCCTAAGCTTAGATGTGGCACAAGGCCGAAAGTATTTTGCACCAAGTGAGAAAGAAACTCACTACCCATTTATAATTGATCTAGCGAAACTAACTTGCTAAACATTACACCACGTCGAAGTCCCCACAGATTTGGTGTTATGGCTTGTATACATGCGAGGATATTAAATATGTAATTTGGATTTGCTACAGATTTATAATTGTGTTGTCAGAAAAATGAGTTCGTCTGTCTCACGTCGTATGTTAACTTCCATCTATCGCGCCAAATTGATTATTTTTTTCTATTTATTCAATTTGTATTGACGGTTAACAGCATCGATTCACGATTTATTTGCATTTTTCAGAGTTCGAAACTGCATTCCTATCTTCTGCGGAATTATCGATTAGATTCTATTAAAGGAAATCGATTAAGAACTGAATATCTCTGCGTCTAATGCATAATAATAAGAAAGAAAAATTCAAATGGAAAGATATGTTAAGGATTTATGAAATATTCGAATATTCACAAGTCAAACAAATGAACCGTGTTTAAAATAACACCATGGAAGCTTCGCGACCTCACATAAGGTCAGTAATACGTAGACATATTTGAGATTTATTAAGATGTAAACATCCGGGGCGAAGCGTGCGTAGTGCAGCGGCTATCGTCGCGGAAACTGAATTCTCTGTTCCGGGTTCAGTCTCTCATTTATCTGTTCTGTTTATTCCGCGCTATTGCTATTGGATAGAACATATGAATAAAGTAATTATGACTTACTGATTAGTCATTGCCAACTGATTCACCATTCAGAGAGTCTTGATCAAATAATATAGGATGTGTATCTGTAATGTTAAGACTTTTAGAATATGGGTACAATTATATGTGTCATTTAGTATATGTAAAATGCGAAACTGGTAACAATGACATGTGTCTGAGACGCATCAAGGAAGTATTTTATTCAAGAAATTAATATAATGTCCAGTTATGTTAATTACATGATCAAACTTTCAACTGATGTATTTATTTATAAGACAAGAGCAAAAGCTAATTTATGAAAATGTACGTAATACTTGGAACAAATTTATCTGTTCTTCATGTATAGCAATTAGAGGATTTTATATACACACACACACACACACATATATATATATATATATATATATATATATATATATATATTTATATATGCGCGCACGCGCGTGGTAATTAGCAGAAAGTGCTCAATATCCGTTATAGGCCTAACGTAAGTGGTTGGACTGATATTATTTTATAACCCCGGGTTTCACGCTTTCACGATCTTCAGACAAACTCGTGAAAGCTTGAAACCCTTTCAAACTACTATCTATACACACACACACACATCACACACACACACACACACACACACACACACACACACACACACACATATATATATATATATATATATATATATATATATATATATATATATATAATATATATATAATCCTCTAATTGCTGTATATGAAGAATAAATAAATAAACTATTACGTATATTTTCATATTTTATATATTTTGATTTCATATATATATATATATATATATATATATATATATATATATATATGTGTGTGTATAAAGAGACAGAGAAAGTGGAATCAAATATGACTCGGAATCAGACAAAATGATGGAAAAATGAAACGTTTATATATCTCCATGTTTCATTTTAATTAAAGATTCAGAATCTTCATCAACCAATGAGAAACATACAGTGTGTTTGGGTCTGATTAAGTATCAGATTTTCTAGATGGGTGCCATCTAGAAAATCTGATACTTTTAGGGTAGTTTTTAAATCCATGTCGATTTTCATATGGGAATCTGTGACGGTTCAGAAAGCTGTGAGCTCATAGTTATACATCGACTACCTGATCTAAGTAAAATAATCGATAATAATGGTGCAGGCCGCAACAAGGACGACGGTTTCATAATCTTAAGAGACTGTAAAAGACATAAAACTGACAAAACCAGAAAAGTAATCATAAACATTTTCCTAAAAATATGGGATTCGACAAAAACGTAAAAAACTAGCCTAAATAAATAAATTTCTGTATGTCACTCCAGCCTAAGAAAATGTGCATATAAACCATACAACCGCACAGAAACCTAATGAAAAACAACTGTATATTCACTCATCATCCAACCAGCCGTCATTAATAATAAAGCAGATCCTAGAATCAATTAATCAATCGTAGGTTATCTGACAATTCTCCCAATGAATCGTTTTCATCAAAGCGAAGAAAGACTATGAAACAGCCTTAAAAGATTGTGGATTTCTGACGAGAGTCACATACACCCCACCAAATACAAAAAAGCCAACAAGAAAAGAAATACCATATGGTTCAACCCACCGTACAACAAAAACGTAAAAATCTTTGGGAAATATTCATTAAATTCATACACACTTTCATGCATAAAGCACTCTCAACAAGATATTCAAGAAAAACATAATAAAAATCAATTAGAGTTGGCCCGAGAACATAATGAAAATAATATAAAAGTACAACAGTAAAACAACCAGCAAGTCACTGCACAAATAAAACCCACTGCAGACCAAGGATTGAATGCCACTTGAACGCAATTGCTTGCTGAAAAATGTAATATACCAAGCCACTGTAAAATCAGCAGATAATGACGAAAAATATACATAGGAGTAACTGTAGGACATTGGAAAAAAAAAAACTTTGCCCACAAAACATCATTTACAAAGAGTTAATACGCGAACAGCACAATTATTTCTATACATACAAGAGAGATTAAAAACAAAAAAAAGAAATACAATGGAAAATACGAAAAACAGCATCAGCCTACAACAATAAATCCCAAAACTATAAAATTCCCTCCCACACCAAAATAAGCTCCGAAATAAAGGATGAGAACTCATCACATAATATAGAAAAAAAAACTAAATGCGTTCAAGCATGAATAAAACAAAAAAAATAAATTAATCCAAATCAATAAATAAGTAAATAATTCAAGTATATTGATAAACAAATTAACAAACTACCAAAGCACACATAAACACAAGCAAACGTAATAATTACAACCAACACTAAAATATTTAATAATTAATAAAAAAATTAACAAATGATGTTACTAAATACCCACAAAACTGCACCCAAATCTATAATCATTTCCACTCAAAAAACTGATAAAATAATTCGAAGTATAACTGTTACTGACCACTTAAATAACC
>CAHIKZ030000773.1:205000-275000 GCA_903632075.3 Acanthosepion pharaonis
TTTGTAGATTTCGTTGTTTAGGCTGAATGTAAAATCTATGAAATTTACTATTTTTTTAAATTGATTTTATATACTTTGTAAATCCTAGTGTTTTGAAGTTTTTATTATTTCTTATTTTATTCATTTATTGTAGTTCTGTATATATATATATATATATATATATATATATATATATATATATATATATATACTGTTTCATGTCATTTCCTCTTTTAGCTTACCCTGAAGATCCATGATACATAGGTAGCTTGTTCCTGGCTCTTTAGGATTTATTTCATTTATCCCTGCTCTTCTTAGCGTATTGAGCACTCTGTATTTTAACTTTATTATTCGCTTGGGATTTTTTTTCTTTGGACTAGAAACTTAACACACAGGACGATTTATTTCGCACTGTTCAAATAATATATATATATATATATATATATATATATATATATATATATATATATATATGTATGAAGTTTCATAACTGTTGTTTGGTTTACACTCTTTTATAGATTGTCGGATGAAAATCAACGGAAAACCAGATGAAAAATATTAGTAAAATATATGTAATAGTAATCTATACTGTATGTGTGTGAATGTTTATGCCTGTATAGTAATAGATTGCTTCACTTATCGTTCGGTTCACACTACTTCTCGGTCTTTTGAGCAGGATTGGTGACTTTTCCTGTTTAGGATTGAGTTTCCGGTTCCGTCTAAAGCATTTTTCAGTATCTGTCTATATTTCTGAGATGAGGTATTATGTACACTATTTACATTATTCGGACTATTGTCCTCATCTTTGTTGCCATGTTCATTACAACTTTTCGGCCGTTGTATGTTCTGGAATGTCGAACTGAACTCTTTATTTCGCTCACTGGGGTAGAATTTTCTAGTTCCACGTGCCATAGGCATCAGTTATCAATTATCAGTTATGTCCTGTTAATTCCTCTCTCCATGTCTCCACCGACTTAACCAGGTATTGAACTCACACTGGATCTGACTAACGCTTTATCCACTGTGCCATGTGTCCTAGGGGGCATATGTGTATGAATTTCTTGATATTAGAAACCTAATGTCTTCAGCATCATTTTTGACTAGTTCTCATATTGCAATTTTTGCTGTTTTCATACATATTTTTAGCAGAGCTCATATTGCAAAATTTGTTGTTATTATGGCTTTTCTCTGGCACTCCTTATTACTGGTTCCCATATTGTATTCATTTCTATGCCTGGTCAGCTCAAGAGATTTTTGTAGCCTAGTATATGTGCTGGTTCCTTAAGTTTACGAATTTTAAGTATGTTTCATTCTCTTTCTCCCCTAGTAACCTCTAAGTCACATTATCTCCTTTCCTGTGATGAACTGATTAACTTTTTACATATATATATATATATATATATATATATATATATATATAGGCGCGTGGCTGAGTGGTTAGAACTTACGCTTTCTGACCATGAGACCCGGTTCGATTTGACTGTACCGAGGTGGATCCCCGGGTGCCTGAAAATCATATCATGGTTTGACCCAAGACTTGTGAGACTGAGCTCTCTCGGTCTACCGTTAACTGTGCTAGCACGAAGCCACAATCATTGTGACCGAATGCAAATTGTTGAACACGCTAGATAACATGCTCTCTCCCAGAAAAAGTTACTAAGGTCTGCTCAGCATAGATGTAGCATAACATACAGATGGGATCTGTGTCTGTGTTGAATAAACACAAATGTGCCTGCGCGATGAAAAAACTGTAGACGGATATTCTGGAATACAGTGGTCAGCTATATATATATATATATATATATATATAAAGTAGAACATAGAAAACACTTAGAGGCGACAGTCTGTTTCATGCTATATGCAATCGTCAGGCCATATGATATTTATTTTTCTCGGCTATTTATATATATACGGGTTACATTGTGGGTATTCTATTATGGCGGTTATTTTTACCGGAAGTCGCTTTGTTCATTTATTTGGGTCAAGTTATATTGCTCGTTTTTTATTTATTTTTTTTATTTTATTTTATTTATTTATTTATTTTTTTTTTTTTTGTTTTTATTTTATTTATTTATTTATTAATATAAAAAATTTGTTTATATCACGTATTTAATAGTTTGTTTTGGTTTGCTATTTGTTCAATTTGGGGTTGGTTTTTAGTTCATTTCTTTAATAGTTTTTTTAATTTGGGATTGGTTTGCCTATTTATTTACTTGGATGAATTTAGGTCAATTTATTTTTATATTTTCTTTTGGTTTTCCAGCAACATAGTACTTATTTATTTATTTTATTTATTTATTTATTTTTTATTTTTTTTTATTTTTTTTTTTTATTTATTTATTTTTTTTTTTTTATTATTATATTTGTTTTATTTTATTTTTTCCGTTTTTCATTTTTTAGGTTACGTAGTAAAATTTATTTTCATGCCTGCAAAGATGAGCTCGGATCTTTTATTATAATTTATTTTGGTCGGGGAAATAATGATAGCTATTTTTCCTCCTGATGACTTTTTTTCCTTTTTCAGATATTTTTTGATATGCGTTTTGTTTTTTATTCAGGACATAGTACTGTTCGCATATTTACTATTTCGAACGATGTTTTTTATAATTTCTTTGCTTCCTTCCTTCAGTTACTTCCTATGTATACTTCGTTATGGCCCTCTGATATTGAGTACTTTATCCCATAAATATGTCCTATATTTCTTTATATATATATATATATATATATATATATATATATATCATTGTTTTTAGATCACAGCAGTCTCCCACCAAAAATATTATTTTATATAATCAATGAACTTACATTATTTAAATTATTTTCGGACTATTGCCCTCATCATTTTTTCGCCATTTTTATCGCTTGCCACGCTTGGCCCTCTTTAGTATCTGTCATATATCTGAGATGAGGTATGATGTACATTATTTAAATTATTCGGAGGTTTTGTCGGCGTTGTACGCTCCAGCCTTCTTCAGGTGGTTGGAAGGTCGAACAGAACACTTTATTTCGCTCACTCGGGTAGACTGTTCTAGTTCCACGTGCCCTGTCTAATGGATGTTAGTTACCTCCTGTTAATTCTCCTCTCAGAGTTCTCCACCGCCTCCTCAGGCACATCACACAGTGGATAAAGGCGTTACTTAGATCCAATGACAGGACGGTGGAGAATTTTGAGAGGGGAATTAACAGGAGATAACTGACATACATTAGACATGGCCTTCTACCCAAGTGAGCGAAATAAATGTTTCAGTTCGAAATTCAAAACACCTGAAGAAGGCCGGTGCGTACAACGGCCGAAACCTTGTGATAAATATGGTGGCACAGATGAGGACAATAGTCCGAATAATATAAATAATTTACATAATCCCTCATCTCAGAAATATGGACATATACTGAAGAAGGCCAGATCGTACAACGAGCGAAACGTTGTAATAAATATGGCAACAAAGATGAGGACAATAGTCTGAATAATGTAAATAGTGTACATAATACCTCATCTCAGAAATATAGACACCGACATTTTGTAGATGGATTTTAAACATCGTCCAAATATTTGGACGGTTCCATCATTCGTTCATTTGAAAACAAAGAATTTCACAGCTATTGATATTGTCTGCAAGTCGGAATTTCGTTATTGCCGTGAAAGGAATATTCATATTGAAAGACTGCGATATTATTTTTGACAAGCATAAGACATGTTTGGCTTCTCGCAGCAAAGTAAACCACGCACATATCGACTCGGCAGAAGCCTTTATTAAGTGTTGGTGAAAGGAATATATATTGAGGAAGTTAAATATTTTGTATGAAATTACAATCGACTGTGTAACGAGATACAAAAATAGACATCTAGAAGAGATGCCAGCAATACATAATATAGACAAAAAGGACATGTTGGAAGGAAATATAATGTAAATGAAACTGAAATTGTAACTGTAGACATCAACACTTGGGTTATGGCAGATTTTATCAATACAGTATAAAAAAAGAGACAAAATGAAAGAATGAAGCGGTGTTTAACTTCAGTATCTCTCTATATATCTGAGATGAGTTATTATGTACACCATTTAGATTATTCGGACTATTGTCCTCATCTATGTCGCCATATTTATTACAATGTTTCGGCCGTTGTACGCTCCGGCCTTCTTCAGTATAGGTCTATATTTCTGAGATGAGGTATTATGTACACTATTTACATTATTCGGACTATTGTCCTCATCTATGTCGCCATATATATTACAACGTTTCGGCCGTTGTACGCTCCGGCCTTCTTCAGGTGGTTGGAATGTTGAACTGAATACTTTATTTCGCTCACTGGGGTAGACTGTTCTAGTTCCGAGGGCCATGTCTAATGGATGTCAGTTATCTCCTGCTTAATTCTCTTTCCAAATTCTCCACCGCCTTAATCAGGTACTGAACTCACACTCTTTGGGTCCTGTTACTGGATCTAACTAACTCCTTTATCCACTGATCCATGTGTCCTCAAGGAAACATGGCACAGTTGATGAAGAAGGTAAAGGTTTTTAAAATTATAGTAAATTGCGGCATACAAGTTGAGTTTTCAAGCTTAAAGTAGATCTCCAAAACTAGCGTCCATTTATATGACGGATATAGAATCCAAACCTTTACTCAGTCAGTTAGGTACAAAACGTGATACACGCTTAGGCGATCCTGTAGCTTTCAATACATGACTGACGAGACAGATTTTTCCCGCTGTAGGTTGCCATTTCTTTCTGTGGTAGACCGGTTGCCTTTCAATGCCATAAACACCATTCTGTTTTGTAATTTACCCATAGCTGGACGGAGAAGAAAAGGATGCATACCTTTCCTGATGGTATTAGCACGTAAGTGAATGCAGTGGATTCGACTGGAATTCGAAATCAGCTCCCCGATTCCTCACTCCGAGTCGCTATTACATCACCGTGCCTCCCTTTACTACCGGAGTGTAAACAAGTGGAACAGCTCTCCTAAATCTTACTGTACACCACTTACCATACCTCCAGTAGGTTGGCACAAATATATCCCATTAAAACATCTGTGTGGTGATCATATTTAGCATATTAACACTTATATATGTATATATATATCAATTATCTGACCAAATTAGCATAATAAGGCATTTACGTAGACACAATTTACAAGAACCCAAAAGGAAATGTCTGATTGATAATACAAATCCCGTCAGAAAAGATTTCTACATAAAACATATGGCACCTAGTATTAATCTCACCTTATTTAGCAACGGAAATGATGGTTTAAAGTAGTTGAATTTTTAATAGAAAGATGTCAACACGAATTCCAACCACAATACCTTCAGTAACATAGTATAAACGCTACTAACATATACACATCAAGCAACTATGTTTTAAACAGACAACCATGAAACACTCAAAAACAAGCTACTTTTAAATCCCTGAAATGTGTCCGAATTCGCTTGAGACAATAAAATCTAGGGACAGCTTTTACACTAGCTCACCCCCACCAAAACAAAATTTAAGAATATTACTAAAATTAAATTTAAAAAAAAATGACTTTTTTCTTGCCTGGCATATTGAACGAAATATGTTTTAAAGGTTCTTTATGCGCCGTATCCCATCAGTACGTGGGCGATTTAAGCGCTCCACAATTTCCTTTCCTTTGTAGTTCTTAATGAATGCTGTCTTTTTGTTATTTCTCCTAAACCGTGTTGCCCCATCCGTCGATTCCAGCTCATTAATTATGTTATGCGTTGTGTACCTCTGTCTCCTTTGCCCTCAACCTGTCCTGTGGGTATCAGATTTTCCAAGCTCCTCCTTCCTCATTATATGCCCTAGAAATGTCAGCTGTATCTTCCTTATGACATATAAGTTTCATTTTTGTTTGTATTTTCTTTAAAACCTCGTCTTGTCTCACATGTCCAGCATCCTTCTGTAGAACAATATTTATTCTCTCTTCAGTTTTGTTTACAGATGAAGCAATATTTGGAAGAGATGAAATAAAGAATTTACACAACCAACATTTGTGAAAGTATCAGAATCCCATGTTAAAATACAGGTTAGACACCAGCATCAATTTGCTATTAAGTGTGTGTGCTGGAATTATAGGTGACCGTTTGGTAGGCATATATGTTCCCTCAGCACGTCTTACGGGAGCTACCTGCAGGGACATTATTTTGGACACACAGCTAGAGAATGAACCTGTTCTAATACAAAGGCAAATTGTAGTCACATTGTTCGCGATACACTGGCTGGCATCTCCCATGAAAGGTGGATAGTTAGGGAAACCGCTTCTCTGACCTGAAAGATCCACCGACGGCAATCTTATAGATTTTTATCTTTAAGGCCACCTAAATCAATTGGGTTATACAGAAGACATTAATAATGCAGAAACGCTTCATCAACATGTCATGGGGGCTGCGAAAATATTCGTCACTCGGTTGGAATATTTCAAAGTGTCCGCCAGTCAATGATTTGACGGGTGCATGCCTGTGTAAAAGCAATCGGATGCATTTTGACCATTTGTTATGAGTTGCAGCATTGGAGTACACAGATGGTCTTTCAGGCATATGTTTATATGGACATTTAACCTTATTTTGGTGTCAGAAACCTACGTCAAATTCTGTAAAACTATTTTTGATTATATCTTGTATTGAACATTTAAGAGTATCTACCGAAAACTTTAAACTTAATAATTCGAAAAAGAAAAATTTGCGGATATCTGTTTATGTGGAATTTTGTCCTTGTTTTGGTTTCCGAAGGTTTATTTTATGGCATATCAACATCACTGGTTTATTTAATGCCGACAAGATTTTTTTTTATTGATGCTAATATTTTTTATCTATCTATCTATCTATCTATCTATCTATCTATTTCACTATATATTGGTTTTGTTTGTTTTGTTTTACAGGAATAGAACCTCAGTGGGTTATTTAATGCCGACAAGATTTTTATTGCTGGTAATAATATTTTTATCTATCTATCTATCTATCTATCTATCTATCTATCTATCTATCTCAGTATATATTGGTTTGCTTTGGCTTGTTTTACGGCATATCAAACTCAATTTTTATTGTTGTTAATATTTTTTTTTCAAAAAGATGTTTTTGGTAATATTTCTTTCTTCAAAACCTCTGTCATTGGTAATATTTTTTCCTTAAAAAATCTGTTTCTGCTAATTTGTTTTCCTTCCAAAAATCTGTTTCATGTAATATATTTTTCTACAAAAATCTATTTCTGTTAATATTTTTTCTACAAGTATGTATCATTGGTAATAATGTTTTTGACAAAGAATATATTGCTAGTAATATTTGTTTTTCAAAAATGTATAGCCGGTATAAATCTTTTTTTTTTCAAAAATATTTAGCTGGTAATAAGTTTTTCCTTCAGAAATGTATTTCTGGTAATAATTTTTTAAAATGTATTAAATGTATTAAAACCAATTTTACACTTTCATAGTGTTTTGGCCCAAGTTTGGAGGTTTAATTATTTGCTCATAGCTGGGACCCTTACAGGTGCTACCACCCCGGGTTAGGGTGGACCTGGGAACACCAGCAATGAAGAGTTGATCAGAAGCCCTGTTGTCAGACGTAGTTTATCGTCTTACCCAGGACGCGGATGTAGTTTATCGACATACCCATGACAGCTTTTTTTTGATGTGAGGAATCCGCTCTCAAAGTTTGTAAAAGTATTTTAGATACAACCTGTATATATATATATATATATATATATATATATATATATATATATATATATATATATATATATATATTCACTCTAATTTAATTGAATACCATAAATAATGCTATAGTTGTTGCTCACGTGTTCAGTTCATGGTATTCTCTGCATATTCATGTAGACCTAAATTTCACTTGTCTTAAATTTTTTTCTGCTTTTGTGAGGAGATTGATCAGCAGTTATTTTACTTATTTTATTTAGGTCTGCTTTTTGCTTAGAAAGAAATTACTGAAACTATGTCCATCTAATGTACTTTCGAGACATTTTTTTTTTAAAAAAGAATAAACCACATTCACAATGGCTTTTAAAGCGACTATTTATTTTTAAAATATAAATACCAATTCAGCTGTCATAACAAAATAATCATGGCCCATTTCTTTCAATATTTGGAAAGGAAATAATAAATGATCTCCTTATAAGTAACCATTTCTATGATAGTTAACAAAAAAACAAAAAGAATCTCTGCCTGAAAATATTTGCACTGTACACGTTCAGATTATGCCTAAACTTTTTATCCAATATAAACACTGCGAAAATATATAATTAAGAAATTGAGATCTATCCTATGTCTCAGAATTGTAAGAGACTATTTTTAAAGCCCACCAAAAATGTTCTTGTTATATATTAAATGTCTTTTCTTTATACAGTCAAGAGTTAAAATAAATTTCTTGTTTTTACTGATGGGGGTTTACTTTCCTTTCTTTTTTAGTTTGTTACAATACTTTTTCATTCCCTCTCCTGTTTCTTGTGGTAACTCGACCTTAATCCGGTGTAGCGACAATATAATTGTGAACTTAGGGACAAAAATAAACAAAATCTCAAGAGAGGTCGATTTCTAGATAAGGCAAAACTTCCATGAAAATGTAATAAAATACGAGTTGAAGTAACCTCCTCAGTCGGGTAAAATGTCAAGACATACAGTCGTGTACAAAAGTTCAAGACCACTTAACCTCATTTCTATCAAGTGGTTGTATGAGATTAAATTTATGACTGTATCATCTTATATGACATTATCCTAATCAGTCATCATAACAAATCAATGTTCAGTGAGTGCATTGTCTTCAAAAATTAGTCCAGTTTTTTTTAAGTTTTCCTGTGTTTTAAATGTCAAAAAATTGGGAAAAAAAAGTCAGTTTGTCGGAAAGACGGAGCTCAAATTTTGATTTTTAGTAAGATCGTAAAACGGGGAAACATCTTCCCAGTGTCATGATTTTGGGAATTATCATATACTACAATAGCACCTATATTCTGTTAAATGCTTAATATTGCAAGAAACATTTCCCATGTGAGACTTGAAACAGAATTTTTTCCTAATTATTATATGTATTATTAATATGTATATTAATGGAATTAAACTTGTAATATTAAAAATTTAATTTAATATTAATATAAAAATAAAGATAAAATATTATTTAAATAATTTTAAATAAGTTTTAAATTATTTAAAATTTTAATATAATTTTTAATTATTTTGATTTTTAGTTATTTTAATATTTAATTATTATTTATTAATAATTTTATTTTTAAATTTGAATGCAATTTTAAATAAGTTTTAAATGAGTTTAAAATACATATAAAATATAAAATAAATATGAATTATAAAATATTAAACATATTAAAATTGAAATATTAAAATGTATTATTATATTTATATATAATAATGTAATATAAGACCAGTTTAAAATTTAATAACAACAGTAAAATGATCCTCTAATATGTGCCCTATAGAAACTTATATTACTACGACAGCCGTGTGCAAATGTTTAAGGCCTGCTAACCAAAAATGATTTTTCTCATTTCCAGTCTTGAGTTTGCATCAGATTATGCTTATTATTACATCATCCTATATGACATCATCCTCATCACCCATGTGAACAAACTAGTGCTCAGTGAGTGTAGTGTCGGTGGAAATTAGTCCAGTTTTTTTTTTTTTTTTTTTAAGTTTTCCTGTGTTTTGAATATCAAAAATAAAAGGAAGGGGAAGCCATTTTGTCGGTAATACAAAAAGCTCAAATGTTGATTTTACACAAGCAATGACTTTCTGAAAGGAAGATTTGCACGAAAGTCTCTTGTAGTAAAACGGCTTTTCGTCAGGCGACAGTCAAATCCAAGAATCCTGAAATTTATGCCGACAAGAAGCGGAACGGAAAAGCACGTTAAACGACCCGTCATGATGAGAATTTGATCCGGCGAATAGCTGTTCAGTCTCCAACGAATACCCGTAAAAAAATGCAAGCAGCGCTGGTTCTCAAGGGTACAAATGTTCATCGTTCCATTTTTAGTAGGCGCCTTGTTCATGATTTCAAGTTGAAAGCCTGTAAACCTTCCAAAGACAAACCTCGCTTAACCGAAGCCATGAAACCCAGGCGGATAGCCTTTGCCAAAGCGAAGTGTAATCGAGTCTTTTTTGGGGGTGGGGTGATGAATCCACAGTCTAGCAGGGTTTCCAGCGAAAACGGCTAGTTTGTATACCTGTTGGCACGATAAGATGATCACTATATCAAAGCTACGGTGAAACATCCCCCGTCATGATTTCTGTGTGTGTGTGTGGTGGGTTCTGTCCGCTAAAGGGACAGCGAGAGCGCTACTTCTTACACACTGGACCGACAATGAACAGGCCCGGGTACCTTGGAATGGTGAAGGACAAGCTTAAACTTCATATGGCAGTTCAAGGTTAAGATATATTCATGCAAGGCGCTGCTTTCTGTCACCGTTCAAAGATAGTGATAGCTTTCCTGAAATGAAAAAAATTAAAAGCTTGGATTGGCCTGGTGACAGTTCCGATCTCAACCCGATTGAGAATCTGTAGACGCTACGGAAAGACAAAGCAGCGGATAAACAAACCATAAGGAGCGAAGACCTGAAAAATGGTGAAAAAAACAAGCCTGGATGGCTGATAAAAACAGATGAGTACGACAAACGTCTGGTGCACAATATGTCGCCTCGTCTACAGACTGTAATAAAGAAGAAAGTCAGACATATAGAAAATACTGAACATTCCCAAATCTGCTAGATCCTCACGAAAAACCTGACAAATTGACTGTTTCTCAAATTTGTGGATTTACATTGTGAAATCCTATGTATTTTTTATGTAATTAAATGATTTTGAATAGTAAATGTATATTATAAAACGCACTATATTACTGTATTATGTATTTACATGAAAATCATTGGTGGTCTTAAACTTTTACTCGTGATTGTAGATCGCTTCTGATAATAATGATGTCAAAACAATTCTTTTAGTATTGTAATTTTATAGTAATATTGTTCATTTAATAAAAGATCCAAGAACCACTCAAGGAAGAGAATTACTGAATGAGGTTGTTTCGAATGTGCAATAGAAGTAAATAGGAATTGGTCATTAATGGAATATGTAGGTTAGATAACTATTGACCCTAGACGTTAAGGAATAAAAATTGTAGTGATCGAGGAATTATCCTCTCAGGGGTCTGTTCAACAAATTCTGGGCAGAAGCTGTGTGAGTGGAATTTCCTCCTTACCAATAAAATGCAAAAACAATGAGGATGATTTCACACTTTTGAACTCTCTAAAGGCTTCACTGTGAAACTGCAGTAGTATATATATATATATATATATATATATATATATATATATATATATATATATATATATATATATATATATATATATATGTGTGTGTGTGTGTGTGTGTGTGTGTATATATATATATATATATATATATATATATATATAATTTAAAAAAAAACAGACCACTTTAAGGTTCCATTTTAATAATTTATTTTACCAGAGCCCTTTTTAAGGGACGCTGGATCATCAGATAACACTTCCAAAAATGAATTCGTTTCATTTTTCGGAAGTGTTATCTGATGATCCATCGTCCCTTAAAAAGTGCTCTGGTGAAATAGATTATTATAATGGAAGCTTAAAGTGGTCAGTTTTTCTTTAAATTATTAGCTCTGGATTTACATTGAGCTCTCAGGATTTCATCCACCTTGGGACTACCCATGCGGATTACCAAGTTTTTCATAACTATAATATATATATATATATATATATATATATATATATATATATATATATATATATATATATATATATATCTTATTATTAAAAACGCAGATTGTGTGTGTGTGTCTGTACGTTAATATATTGGATCGGATTTCCTACATTTTTCAACCGATTTCAACAAAACTTCACAGGACTACGTAAAATTAACTTGCGATGATTCTGGCAGCGCCCAAAATTGGAAAAACACAATTGTTTTTGCGCGAAATCAATTTGAAAACATGATAAAACATGATTCTGTCGCCAGAATAAAAGGGGGACAACTCATATCGAGTTATACTTATAAAACCCAGGTTGTTTGTTTGTGTGTGTGTGTGTGTGTGTGATTTCTTACATTTTTCAACCGATTTCAACAAAACTTTTTTTTGTTTCTTATTGTCTTGCACACTTTTTTCTTCGTTTTTACTTTCAGAATGCTTTAAAAATTCCATTTACAAGACAATTGTTTATAATAAAATTCTATTCAATCGATAGACTCATAACGATTGAAAACAATGTTTTTGTTTGGGTTTGGAATTTAACCAATCGTAAAAAAGAACAAATAAAAAAAAAAAAAAATTAAGACATGCGTGTCCGTCAACCTTAAACAATAATCTTTGTCAATTTTTATTTTTCAGTCTTTATGATGGTCGATACTTGATCTATCTCTTACTGTTACATCTCCGGGTAACGCCGGGCTCTACTGCTAGTATATATATATATATATATATATATATATATATATATATAACAAATCGATTCTACAGTGAATCTCCAACTCTAAGATATCTACCAACCGCACAAAGCCGAATTTAATGTGGGGTACCCGAGATCGTAGGCTCGGCCAAAAATTCTCAGCAGACCCCGTATAATCCGGGGTCGGCTGGTTGTTTCCCGAGACGAGATTCTGTCCTTCGACATATCCTTGTCTTGGGACCCTCTCCGCCTAGAAGCAGAGAGTTTGACCAGCACAGCTTGAGACGAATCTCCAACTGCAGGATATCTTACTAACCGCTTCACACTGTCAGATGTGGACACAAGGCCGAATTTAATGTGGGGTATCCGAGTGGGCAGGCTCGTCCAAAAAATTTCCCGTAGATCCACGTATAAAACGGGGTCCGGTATCTGTTTCCCGAGACGAGACTTTGCCCTTAGACATAGCCTCTTCTTTGGATCCACCATTCCCGGAGGCAGATAGTTTGACCAACACAGCAGGAGACGAATATCCGACTGTAGACCCACATACAGTATTTACTACTGTACTTATGTGAATGCGGACATAAGCATTATCGTCCGTAAGTATGCGACAACAGTCTGTTTAATTTTTTATTATATTCTTCAAAATTTCAGATAAGACGTTGAGTATTATGTTCGAAGTTGTGAATAAACTCTATAAAGTTCATATTTTGTTATTTTCACGTACATTCCAAATTTCTATTCTGAGAAAACACTAAAAAACAACAACAAAAGAACAACATTAATCATTTACATGGCGCACATCTGCGCCACAGTCGCAAGCAGACTGTCCTGTTAGCTGTCGAAAAGTAATGTAATCTGAGCACACAACGATCAAACCTCACGAACGACAAAAATGTAACTATCAGCAATGGACAGATATTAGTTGACAACACCAACATACTCTATAGCAACATTTGCAAAGAAAGACTCAGAACTCTAGATGCCATTATGATACAAAATAAACAATCCACATTAAATAAGACATCATTCACTACAGGAGATTATAGCTTGAATTGCTTATGCTATAGATGATAAGCTCACATATATTAGTATTAAAATTTAACAAATGAATCAATTAATAATATAAAATACAATAAATAAATAATATTCTTATCGTAATATCTCGTTCCCAATAGTAGTTACACATGACGTCGGGTCAGGTCATTTCAAACGTCCAGCGTACTAATAATGCTGAGATCCAGACAAAGGACTTAAAACTACCACACAGGCACCACATCGTTTCTTGATAATGATTGGAAAGTTGTAAGTACATGTACAAAATAACAAAATATGAATTCCAGAGAGTTTATACAAAATGTCGAACATCATACTCAACATCTTATCCAAAAGTAAATTGCAAAAGTATAAGAAACTTTAAAGAAACATAATTTATCGCTCCTTTAAAGTTAAACTTGTTTGAATGAATACTTGCTGGAACAACATGCCATTGATATATATATATATATATATATATATATATATATATATATATATATATATATATTACAGATATTATGTCTGCTATTTTTAACAGAATCCTTCATACTCACGAATAGCTTACCGTGTATTGATGTTAAAGTATGAGAGAAATGTGCTATAGCTAATTAAATTTCTTTTAATTTCATTTCCCAAGTACTTTCGATCTTCTTCCAAGATAATCTTCAGGGGTGCAAGTAGTACGAAACTATATGTTGTTCATTACTACAAGTATTTATACAAAACTGTGCGTTGGTATCCATTACCATAAAGTACTTGGGAAATGAAAATGAAAGAAATTTAAACAGATAAAAATTAAAAATATAACATGCCGATACTAATTGCCAACAATCATCAGAAAAATCAATTTGTCTCTTTTTATCATCTATTATTTTACGGGTTTTAGTTTGCTTCTGCTAGCAATTTTGCAGCAGTGGTAGAAATTATTTCGCTTTCGTTTTCCTTCTTCAACAGGTTCTTTTTTTCCCTATTTTTGTTTCATGTATTTTGTTGTAGCCTAAGCCTTTCTTATTTAATCTATTTCTCCATCTTATTATTTTCTTTCGTTTCGTTACTTTTCCTAATTAGTCCAAGGTCTCTTATTCTTTCCAGAAACGCTTTCTTTTATTTATTCATCATGGTTTTCTTTCTTCTTATTCTCTCGTTCTTCACCTCTTCCTTTCTAGCGTCTTCTCTATTTCCTTTGTTTCAATTAGGCTTCCTTTTTTAGCTTATTCTTCTTTTTACATTCTATACTATTCCCTTTTATTGATGTTTCTTTTTTTCTATATTCATTCATCCATGTTTATACATGTTTGTTTGTTTTTTTTGTTTCCTTTTTTTTTTTCAAATGACGCTTGGGTATATGTTTATTCTTTTCCCTGTGCCTTATTTTTCGACATTCTTTCTTCGAGATAGCTTAGTTTTTCGCTGGTGAGTTGCCCAATCCAGGGAAATGATAAATTGGCCTGGCACAATACCGCACCCACCCGGCTCACGAGCGGTCGCGTTGGGGTCTGAGTGGAAGCAGATTTTTCTATTTATTCTGCATCACTGGAAAGCAGTGAATGTTTGGGAATTCTTTGTTTTGCGTTGACTAATTTTACTTTTCAGTCCCTCTCTTATTTCATATTGATACTTGCTTCTATCTCAACAACAACAACAATATTAATAATAATAATAATAATAATAATAATCATTATTATTATTATTATTAATAATTATCTTCTATCTCAACAACAACAATATTAATAATAATAATAATTATTATTATCATTATTATTATTATTATTATTATTATGCTTCTATCTCAACAACAACAATATTAATAATAATAATTATTATTATTATTATCATTATTATTATTATTATTATTATTATGCTTCTATCTCAACAACAACAACAATATTAATAATAATAATAATAATAATAATCATTATTATTATTATTATTGTTTAGACTAGTCACTCCATCTACGCGAGCAATCTAGATTTGATAGTCGTAAAAAATAACAAAAGATAACCTTCTAAATTGTAGATCTAGATATATTGGCGTACAACAGGATAGTGGCAAAAGAAAGCGAAACAATTTATAAGACGATTTGACCTGAGATTACGGTAAGGAAAGCTAATTTGTTTGAACCTTATCATTGATTAGTGAGATCGATTCTCACTCGGGGCTTCACATTAAAAAAAAACAATAAGCCTTGGCATAATTCCGCTCTAGCCTCATTATTTATATTCTGACTACTCTTCTGGTGTTTATTCTTATCATCACAGAGTTTCGACTGTCGTTCCATCCGCCTTCTTCTTCTGACTGTCGATTCGAGAAACAGTCAGAGAACTTCGAATTGATAATTGTATTTAATCTACTAGAGTTATCAGTCCTAGGTAGACCAAACGTTGGGGCAACAAGATTTTGTACTTATAATTGACGACTGTAAGTTAGTGGAAGACAATTTTAACAATGCGATATTTTAACAGACAGAAAGCACATAAGCATGAATTCAAAATAAAAAAAAAGACATGAAATGTTAGCAATTATATGGGTGATGCACGCGTACGTGCGTGTGTGCGTACGCGCGCGTGCGTGAATAAAGTTCAGTCACTGAGGAGGAAAATATGGCCATGCTCGGTAAAGGGGTGCCGTAGATATCGTCGCTGCAGCATGCTGGGCGGGAAAGAGATAGAAGCGGTGGAAGACGGGAATTGCCCCGATTGTATAGGTGTTTAACAATACCACTAAATGACTACTTGGTAAAACTGGGAAATCTGTTGTTGTAGAGTATTCCCTTCTTTTTCCTACTTCTGTGGCAATGGACTGCACATAGTTATAAGTATGGCAAGTAGCGACATTAAATTAGGATTTGAGTAGTATTCTGTTATATATATATATATATATATATATATATATATATATATATATATATAATCTATTTTCATTGTTTCCTCTGCCTAGTCTTCTGTTACTTCGATAATCTCTCTAACTACGGCCTTCCTAATTCTCAGTTGTTTTGATCAAAGCCAACATTACAACAAGTATGTGGTGATATAACCCACAAATCTGTTAGGGTAGATTTTCTCGTTCTGTTTTCCAAAATTTAGTATAACTCGACATGTTTTTATTTTTTTTTTCCCTCTTTTAATAGTGGCCATTTTTTTTCCTTTTCTTCTTATGTTAGTTCCATCCCTGGGCCGGGTAATACTGACTTTGACTCTGTTGTATCATGCCAATCAATATTTTTTTCAGATCGAAATTCTCTTAACGTTACTCGGATCGATAGAAACCTGCAGAAGATCGGAGATTACAGCGGGTGAAATATTTGTGATAGGAAGAACAATGTTCGGGACATTATTCTAACAATAAATAATGTAGGTAATGATAATTCCTCATCCCAGACAATCAGACCGGAATAAAATAAGGAGTAAGTGACGGGAAAACAAAGTGATGAATGGCGTCATTCGGGAGGTGAAAGGAAGAATGAATAACGAAGAGGAAAATGTAAAAGAATTCGGAAATAAAGGTGTAAAACGTGAATTCGGTAATAAAGCTGTAAAACGTGATAAATAAAGGATAAATGCCAAGATGAAAACGACAAAAATAAACAGAAAAAGTAAAGAAAAAAAGTAAAAGAATAGTGAAAGATAATGGAAGGAGTGGGAGCACCAGTTTGGATAAGAGGAAAAGGTTGATCGGATATAAATCGAAAAGGAAATTAAAGAATGCTGCTTTTGCTGCTACTGCTGCTGCTGATGATGATGATAATGAAAAGGATGATGCTGATGATGAAGATGAGGATGATGGTAGCAAATCAAGCAAGAATATTTCGGATGTAGAAAATCAAAATTTTTACACATTTCTAAAAACATTTATTAATAGAAAAACAATATTATTTTAAGAAACATGACTATATAGTTTAACTTTGCAATAATATATATATATATATATATATATATATATATATATATATGTGTGTGTGTGTGTGTGTGTATGTGAGTCAGTGAGTGTGAGTGTATACGGGCGCGTGTGTTTGTGCATGTATATATAAATATGTTATATACCTCACCTATGAACACTAATGGGTATGTCCCATTCCTCATAAATCCGTTGGACCCTATTGTAAGTGAAGGTAATATGTTGTCTAAGTAGTCCACCACAAGCAGTGGTTTACCTACTTCACGACGCTGGCGAGTATTGTCTTCTGTTGATGTTATAAAGATTATCATTTTATTTCCAACCTCCGTTTTGGTTATTCCTCACTCAATACCTCTTGCTAGGTTACAAAACATATATTATAAGAAAGCTATACTATATATATATATATATATATATATATATATATATATATATACAGAGAGAGAGAGAGACATGTATACATACATATATATATATATATATATATGGAGAGAGAGAAAGAGGGAGAGAAAGTCCCCTCCCAAAATATTAGAATGCCAAGGTTAATTCCTTTTTTTTCTTGTTCACTGTAGACAATTAGGTTTGAGATCAACAGATGAATAGGAGATAAGAGTTCAAAATTGCAGCTTTTATTTCCTGATATTTACATTTTTATACGTTAAACATTCATTATAGGATATACCAACTTTTGTTTGAACTTATCCATTTTTCAATTGAGCAAAACATATGAATAACGTGATAGACAGGTGTTTCGTGTTACTCAGGTGTTGCCTTTTAGATTGATTTTTTTTAAACATAAAATAGTTCTGAGTAAATACTCTTGGCTTTAGATTGGGTTTCACCTGTAAAGATTGAATTTCTTGTTAAAAAAGATAAACCAACATGAATACAATGGATCTGACTATGGGAGAAATGGAAGATATTTTTAAGATAGGAAAAGAAAGAAAATCGATAAAAGACATTCGACAAGCACTGGACATAGCCAACACAACAATTTGGAATGTTATGAATAAGAGATGGACACTACTGGTGAACTAAACAACAGGCATAGAAGACGTCGGCCAATGAAAACAAAGGGAGTTGATGACTTAAAAATTGTGAGAGCTCTGAGGAAAAAACACAAAACAAATATCAGTTACATTACTAACAACCTCCAGAGTGCAGGTGAAGATTCCACAATAAGCCGTTCAAAGAATACTTCAAAATCAGAAATATACAGACAGTAAGAATCGGAATGGCAGATTGGAATTTGCAAGGAAATAAAGAAAGACAAAAGTTCTGGAAGAACGATTTATGGACTGATAAGACCAATATTAATCTCTACCAAAGTGATGGAAAATCCAAAGACTGGAAAATAAAGGATCTACCTATGATCAAAAGCATAAAAGCTTATCTGTAAAACATGAAGGAGGCAGTGTATTCGCTTGGGTTTGCATGGATGCTTCTGGAACAGGCTCGTTCAGATTTATTGTTTATGCAACTCAATGTTAGAAGCAGAATGAATTTAGATGTCTACGGAAACATTTTGTCTGTCAGTTTACAAAGAAATTCGTCCAAAATAATCGGGAGGAAGTTTACCATGCAGCAGCACAAGACCCAAAACATACTTCCAACACAACAAAGGGCCTCATTAGGAGACACTAAATGACCATTGATTCGAGTTTAGGAAGATTTAACACGAGGTTCCAATTGTAAGTACTAAGCATCATTTTTCCATGATGCCATCTTGATGTATTCTATTTTTTTATTTATTTATCATATATATATATATATATATATATATATATATATATATATATTATTTTTATTTTTATTTATTTTTCAGATAAGTTAAGTTAATTTGTCAGTTATAAAAAATTTCGTCATATATTGCTTGTGGTATGTGGCTTACTTGGAAATTTTGGCAACTCTTGAGACTTTATTTGCTAAACAAAAGAGGTCAGCAAAAATGAGGGAATGTGTTTTTTTTCCCTTTCCTTTGTCTTAATTTATTTGAAACTCAAAGTCGCCATTCTCAATGGTTGCGAAGGGGCTGGTGACTATGTCAGAATTCCTCCTCACCAAAAATGATGGCGGTTTCCTTACCTGGCCTAACCCCAACTAACCTAACCAGCGCATTTGGTCTTTGAAATAGAGACGTATTTTTTTTAAAGTCAGCCACAAACTTTTCTCTAAATGACAATTAATTCGAGTTTAGCAAGATTTAACACGATGTTCCAAATGTAAGTACTAAAAATTGCTTTTACCACGATGCTGCCTTGACTAATATTATTTTGTTTTTATTTGTTTATTTATAATTTTTATTTTATTTTAATTTTAATGTTCGTACCAGTTAGGTTAATTTGTAAATTCTAAAATAAAAGTTTTGTCATATAAGCGTATATAGCGTATGCAATCTGGCTTAGTCGGGTTTTTGGTAAACAGTGAGATTAAATGATAGCTAGATAATCTCAAATTGTTTTAATAGGGGGCAATGGAACTTATAAATTGAAAACGTAATTAAAATTTTAAAAAATATAATTTGCCTCACCTTAACAGTAAGTATTCCACAGTCGAAATGTCGGTGACTAAACCGACTACCCCGCACCAAGTTCTCTTAAGTGAGGGGACTTGTTTCACGCCAGTAGAACGAAAAACAAGCCCTAACTAAGGTTGAAGGAACTCTCTTAGTCAACGACCAGCTAACTAGAGGTGGTGTCTCCATAAAGCACCCTGTAGAAGGCAACTGGAAACCATTCCACTATCAATCCCATTTAATTGACATATCGTAACTAACAACACATACAATATGAAACCTAACGGCCTGGTGGGGTTAATTATATAGGAATTAACTCCTTGCCGGGTAAGGACAGACATGCGCAACAAGTTTCACCTGACCGTCATCCAGCGTCTGCTAGCATAAACGGCGTAAATGGGATAAAATACCTCGGAACCTATCCATCGACCCCGAAAGGAACGACATGAATGATAGTTGTCACAGGATAGTTATCTTGAGACTGCTCGCATCAAACATAAAAAAACTCGTTCGAACATTGAACAACTGCGGCCAGTTAGATAATGTTAAACAAGAGATGAGACGGCTTAAAATCAACATCCTTGGTGTAAGTAAAACCAGATGGCCAAACAAAGGGGATTTTTTTCAGCGACAAGTACAGGATTATTTAAGCAAGCGGAGAGAAAAAACGACAAAGGAGTAGGATTAATACTAGATAAAACTTTAAGAAATGCGTTCTGGGATACTACCAAATATCTGAAAGATAACTGCTAGTCAAGCTGAAAGGAAAGCCTTTTAACATAGCTATCATAATAGTGTACGCACCGACAGTGCAATATAAGAAAGAAGAAATGGAATATTTCTACTCGATGCTAGACAGTGCCAAGGCTCTTTGCACATCACAAGAAGTCATCATTATGAAGGGAGACCTAAACGCCAAAGTATGAAAGGTGAAGGCAGGGAATATAGTAGGAAGATTCGGACTAGGACCCCGCAACGAACGAGGAGAAAAATGAATTCAGTGGTGCACAGGCAATGACCAGGTAATAGCCAACACATAGTTCCAAGAATATCCGAGACGATTATGGACATAAAGGAGCTCAGGATATTGACTACATAACTATCAACAAAAGATTCAGGAATGCAATGATTCACTTAAAAAACTAACCAAGTGTCGACTGCGGAAGCTATCATTGCTCTTTTATATGTAAACTAAGAGTGAAACTGCGGAAGTTGAAGAAGCCTAACGCAGCACCCAAACTGCAATACTAAAAACTCATGAGAGACCCGAACCTGAAAGAAAAATATATGGACAATGTGAAAAGAAGAGAGGAAGGACACAATGAAATTTGAAAATGGGACGCTGTAAGAGACGCTTTAGTGATATCAGCAAACGATATCATTCCAAAGGAGAATAGACGAAGAAGAAAAATCGAATGAATAACTGATGATACTCTCAGCATGATGCAAAGGAGACAGAAAACTCTGCCAAGATGCTGAACGGAATACAGAAAAATACGCCATAAAATTAGGACCAAATGCAGGCAAGCTAAAGAAGTGTGGATAAACAAAAAATGTGCAGAAATAGAGAAATTGATTACAACCAACAAAGGAGATATGCATAAACAAATAAAGAAACTAACAGGACAGAAGACATGCTCATCAACAGACTGTTTAAAATCAAGGAATGGGCCACTCATATGAAAGAAGGAAAAATATTCAGAGCGAGAGTGAATATATTGCTGTAAAAACAGCTTAATGAGCCACGTAACAAAACTCATCATCCGTATTCTGATGAATAGAGCGCGCTGCAGAATCAAGAGATGGGACAAGAACAGTGCGGGTTTGTTAAAGACACTGGAACAATGAACGTGATATTTATGCTCAGAATGTTATCAGAACGAGCAATAAAATGCAGAATGACGTGTACCTATGTTTCCTAGACTACGCAAAATCTTCGATAAAGTACGCCACCAGGACCTATTGGAAGTGCTTAGCAACCTTGATAAGTTTGGGAAAGTTATTAGAATAATCACGAAACTATACTGGCAGCAAACAGTATGCATGTGCATAGAGAACGAGTTCAGCGGATATACAAAAATAGAAAGGGACCTAAGGCAAGAATATGTCTTCTCCCCGAAACTATTCAACCTAAAAACGCGGCAATTCTGAGAAAATTGGAAATCCAACCGGGATTTATCATTGGTAGCCACAATCTTAACAACATAAGATATGCAGATGTCACAGGACTGATAGCACACATAGAAAAGAAATTACAAAACGTTCTACAGAATGTAGCGAAGGAGTGCAAGAAGAAAGGAACAAGCATAAATGAGAAGACAGAATACACTATCATCAGTAAAAGGATGAGCCCGAAATGCGATTTGCAGGTCGGAGACACTAAAATCAGTTGGTGCGAAAGTTTAATTAGCTGGAAAGTGATTTGACAGAGGACGGTAAGTGCGACACTGAGATCCGTAGATGTATTGAGATGGCCAAAGAAGCATTTAAAAAGCAGGGCAGAGTATTGCGAGACAGAAGGACTTCTTTGGTAAGAAAGAAAAGACAACTGAGCTGTTACTTGACATTAGTTCTGCTTTACGGCAGCGAATGTTGGGCGGTCTCCTCAAAGATGAAGAAGAGACCCGAAGCGACGGGGATATCGTTCTACAGAAGGATGCTAAGGATATCATGGACCGACTCTGAGCAACGATGAGCTTTTGGAGAGGATGCAAACAAGGAGGAGGTTTATACTCAACGCCAGGAAGAGGCAGTTGAAGTTTTTGGGAGACTTAATAAAAAAGGAGTGCCTAGAGAATCTGATACTCACAGGTCGAATAGAGTGAAAATGTGACAAGGGGAAACAACGTATGGCACCCCTGGCGGGCTTAAGCAAGTGGATGACAGAACGTTATCTGGGGAAGGTAGCAGTGGGACGAAACTTATTGAGAGCTACATATATATATATATATATATATATATATATATATATATATATATAATCATTTCCACTAAAAACCGCTAAAATAATTCGAAGCATAACCGTTACCGTGCACTCAAATAACCGTTAGGTTAATACTATAGACCTACCCATAATGTGTCACTCACAAATATATATAAATAGTCGAGCCAAAACTCAACCTAGTATCTAGTATGATCAACAATCTGAACAATGGCAACACACTCAAATCCTCAATCACGACGACATGTGACTTCGTGCTAGCAGAGCTATCCACGGCCCCCAAGTGTTCCGTCAACCCAATTTCCCTGACAAGGCTTGTATCAACCCGTAGTATGGTTTTTAAACAATTTTCAATGTTGGGATCATCCCCCTCTAGACCGATAACCTCAGAATGTCTCCTTACTGACAAATCAACAGTGGTGAAATTCGAACCTCGTTCTTATGGTCAGAAAGTGAACCTTCTAACCACTCGGCCACGATGTATATAGTTTAAATAATGTGTGTGGTTAAGTGTGTGAGGTTGTACATGTGCGTTACTGTGTGTATGTATATTGAACGTAATTTAAACGAAATTTCAACAAATAAAAGCTCAAGTCTTATTCATGTTAGCGTATTTTTGTTATAATGGTAATGATTAAAAGAAGTGTATGATATGAATGAATGAGTATATGGTATTTAGCGAAGACTATGAGCCAAGGAGGATGAAAATAGACTGAATCTAGAGGAGAAGAGGTTAAAATTGTAGAATTTCAGGAAGTATTTAAGCGAAAATGTGCTCGAAAAAATGGCAGTTCATGAAACAAATCTAACTGAAACTTCTTACATTTGGAACATAAAGGAAACGAACCTGATTTGACTCCGTGGCAGTAGCAAGCTGTGTTCTAGCTGTAAAGATCTGAAGACAATTTAACGAATGAATAAATGAAAGTTTTAATGGAAGGATATGAGAGAAGGAAACGTTGAGAGAAATATTACCCAGCTGGAACAAAATTAAAAGCTAAATATTTTCGTAAATATAAACACTTAGCGCAAATCGAAAATATTACGAATCTTTAAAAGAAAATCCAACCATATCAAAATAAATAACGACTTTAAATTAAGATATGAAATAGTGATCGTGATAAAACAGTTTAAAACATATATATTAGCTGAAGAAGGGCACGATATAAATATATAGAAACGTCAGCAATTATCTTTTCAAATTAGTTCTAGTTAATATATTCCTTCTTTTTTTGTTTCAATTTCTTACCTTAATTCCGTATTTTTAAAGAACCCGTTTTCCTTCTTTCATTATATTCTCATTTTTCTGGCCTTGCTTTAGCAAGCGGTGCCGTTGAAGA
This sequence comes from Acanthosepion pharaonis, assembly GCA_903632075.3. Classification (NCBI taxonomy): domain Eukaryota; kingdom Metazoa; phylum Mollusca; class Cephalopoda; order Sepiida; family Sepiidae; genus Acanthosepion; species Acanthosepion pharaonis. Next base: position 229,136 of record CAHIKZ030000773.1, read on the forward strand.
TCGGGTAATCATCAAAAGTTGGATTGTGTAATTCTGGAATAAATATTAATGCTGGCTTCTGCGTCTGTTAAATGCATTTAATTCTGTGAGAACGCAAGCAAATATTACTTAGATTATCAACCTTTCGCAAGGAATAGAGCAACTCTCCTAATGATGTATATTTGAATTAAGGGAAGAAAATTAAACTGAATTATGAGGAAGTGAAGGAAGAAATTTATGAATAAATAAATTATTAAACAACGATTTCATGAATAATAAAGGAGAAATGAATGAAGTTATGAATAAATAAAGCAAGAAAGAAAAGAGAAAGAAGGAAAAAAAGAAAAGAAAGAAAATGAATAAACGAATGAACGAATAAAAGATTAATCAAATGAATGAGAGGCAGGCAGAAAAAATGAACCAAAAAGTGAAAGGATAAAAGAAAGAAAGGCGGAAAATCTATTGTTAAATATGGGAAAAAAGAAAATGAAAAAGAAAACAAGCATTCAATGATTTTGAAGATGGTGAGAAATGAAAATATGGCGTTTGAAGAAAGAAAGAAAGAAAGAAAGAAAGAAAGAGATAAGAAATTAAGTAATAAAAAGGAGGAAGACAAATATGATGAATAAATCCAGAAGTAGTGAAAAAAAGAAAGACAAAAAAAGAGCGGATAAATACAAAGAAATACCGGGAGAGAAAGTAAAATAAAGAGAGATGTTCGAGTGAAAGAGAGAAAGAAGAAAAGAAAGAAGAAAGAAAGAAACAGAGAGAGACAGAGAATAAAATCAAATAGATGATTACTATAAATTATAACAGAAAGAAAGAAAGAAACGGCGTATACATACAAAGAAATAACGAAAGAAAAAATAGTATTCTTTAAATTTGGCAAACAATGAGAGGGACGGGCTTCAGAAGAAAGAAAGAAAGAAAGAAAGAAAGAAAGAAGGAAAGAAAGAAAGAATAAGATGAGAAATGATAAAAAGGAAAAAGACGAATATGATGAACAGAGCCCGAAGAGCTCAAGAAACGAAAGCAAGAAAGAAAGGAAGAAAGAAAGAAAGATATGAGAAATGTAAGTGATAAAAAGGAAAAAAGACTAATATGATGAAGAGAGCCAGAAGAGCTCAAGCAACGAAAGCTAGAAAAAGAGAAAGAAAGAAAGCAGAAAACTCATAGATATGAAGATTGGACATATACAAAATATACGAATATAAAAAAAAAAAAAAACGTTCAAACGAAGAAAGATGAACGAAAAAGAACGAACTAGAAAAATCATTAAAAGAAAAATGAAGAAGAGATTATAAGTGAAATTAATAAAGAAAACTGATGGAAACTAAAGAACTCAGAAAATTAATACTAAACGAATGCAAAAATTCTGATAGAAATATAAAAGTACACGTTGTGAAAGTCATATTTATTTGTAGAAATGGCGGTTGAAGGAAAAAAATTAATGCCGGACACAGAAAGGAGAGGGACACAACAAAACGGTTCAGAATTGCAGTCTTCAAAACGCAATTATAAATCTCAATTCTACAATAGGGAGTAAAAGGATTTTGCATGAAAATTTAATTACCAATCCAACGAAGTTCATTAGACATATATGCTTATTCCAGAATAACACACGCACATGTACACGAAGACACACACACACACACACACACACATATGTCTTTAGTATTGCTTTCTGCGTATGTTGAGACACAGTAATGTGTATGAACGCAATGGAAATATTTAGAATTGATGATTGCAATGCATTCGTTCGAATTCTTAATTAACGCTAATCACACAAACAGATGCATTGGAATATAATTTCAGATTCCCCTATGTATAATTACATTGGCATAATAAAAACGTAGCTTCTTTTTCCTAACGAAAACTATGAAGTTCAGTCTTTCCAGGTTAGATCTCCGTAAATTCTAGCTCTCCGTATATTCTAGCATTCCTTAAGTTATAACTCCCCGTAAGGTATAGCTCTCCATAGATTATAGCATTCCTTAAGTTATAGCTCCCCGTAAGGTATAGCTCTCCATAGATTATAGCTCTCCATAGATTATAGCATTTCTTAAGTTATAGCTCCGCGTAAGTTATAGCTCTCCATAGATTATAGCTCTCCATAGATTATAGCATTCCTTAAGTTATAGCTCCCCGTAAGATATAGCTCTCCATAGATTATAGCTCTCCATAGATTATAGCTCTCCATAGATTATAGCATTTCTTAAGTTATAGCTCCCCGTAAGTTATAGCTCTCCATAGATTATAGCTCTCCATAGATTATAGCATTCATTAAGTTATAGCTCTCCATAGATTATAGATCTCCATAGATTATAGCATTCATTAAGATTATAGCTCTCCATAGATTATTATAGATAGCTCCATAGATTATAGCTCTCCATAGATTATAGCATCCTTAAGTTATAGCTCCATAGATTATAGGATTATAGCTCTCCATAGATTATAGCTCTCCATAGATTATAGCATTTCTTAAGTTATAGCTCCCCGTAAGTTATAGCTCTCCATAGATTATAGCTCTCCATAGATTATAGCATTCCTTAAGTTATAGCTCCCCGTAAGGTATAGCTCTCCAGAGATTATAGCTCTCCATAGATTATAGCATTCATTAAGTTATAGCTATCCATAGATTATAGATCTCCATAGATTATAGCTCTCCATAGATTATAGCATTCCTTAAGTTATAGCTCCACGTAAGTTATAGTTCTCCATAGATTATAGCTCTCCATAGATTGTAGCAGTCCGTACGTTATAGATTTTCTGTAAGTTATAGCAATGCTTAAGATATGGTTCATCGTAGGTTATAAAATTCTGTTAGTTATAGCACTTCCTGAGCTATAGTTCATGAATTATAGTTCTATGGGAGTTATAGCTCTTCGAGAGTTATAGCTCTGCGTATGTTTTCCGAGCGATGGCTCTTCGTAAGTAGAGCTAGATTCAGGCCATTCCCAAGGCAAATAGATTTGAAGTGTGCCCAACAGATGACCTCACAATTTGAACTCAGTTTACCTACTCTAATTTCTGCGCGGTAAATATTTTGTTGCCCTCACATGAAAATAAACACAAAGTCAGAAAAGAATTTGATTATTTCTTACAATGAAAAAACCGAACAACATTTTTATAAAGTTATATATATATATATATATATATATATGTGTGTGTGTGTGTGTGTGTGTGTGTGTGTGTGTGTATTGTGTATATTCAGGCACTAATTTTTCATTGATGCATGTTTCATTAAATAATAAAGACAAGTTTTGACTATTTATTTTAAGTAAGATCCTTCTCATGTTGTCTGATAAGCTTAATAACATTATCATTGAAGGACGAAAGGATATCAACATATTGATACATGTTTAAATCCAATCTAAGCTTTCGGCTTACATAAGCACTATCAAAATGACAATTACTTTTCAATATTCCAACCAATACACGGAACAATGATGATAGTCTGTCTTTGTTGCATGAAAAATTTCAAAGCAACGATTAACTTGTGTATACGAGACGCGGAAGCGAAAATCGCGTCGCAACTCGTGACGTCACACATGACCACGCGAGAGTGCAAACGAGAAGTATTAAGTATAGGAAGCCGTTGGTATAAACCAATGACTTCTGTTATCAATTATAGACATTTAAGAATATTTTTGGAGACTTTGTAGGTTATTTTGTTCGTTAGGTTTCAACTGTTTTATGTATATAGCATCAAGAAGTGGACTGAAGATTGCATTTAGCATGAAACAGACTGTCGCCTCTAAGAGTTGACTTCTATGTTCACTTTTATATTTACATTCGCTCTATATCTGATATTGAGCAAGTTATCCCATAAATATAGCACATCTGAAGACTATATATATATATATATATAATATAATATAAAAGTTTAATGTTCAGAGCTGAATCAGACCTGGAAAGAAGGGGTATTAAAAAGTGTTCAATACACGTGTGAAAGAAAAAAGTAAAAGTAACATTTTGATATTTAAAATTTAAAAAAATCTGGAGATCGGTTGAATACTTTACATTGCTTTCAACCTTACGGTATCCTGGGGCGATTTTTATCAATTGATCTCCAAACGTTTTATTGTTTTTTTATGTCTAATGAACGCTATATTATTTTAAAATAAATAAACAAACACACGACACTTTGGATCCGGTGTGACTTCACCCTGGGTTCTCCTGTGCTATCCTGTGACGTTCTAACCCTTGGCTGATTCGGATGGGAATCTGGTTAGATTCGGCATCAGCTTTGTCGTTCCCAGCTCGCCTCCAACGTCTGGTTACCGAAGTAACTGCTTTGATTTCTTGTCTAACCTACCCACGTTGTGATTTGATCTTAGGTAGACGAAATCAATCAGTCGTCGGGCCGTAGTGCAAACTGAATTTGAGCAAACGTGACACCGCACAAGTATATGTAAAAGAAAATAAAGTAACAACTCAAAAGACTCAAATGTGTTAAAAAAGAGAATGACAAGTAGCTTTATATCTGGTTGCTGAATACAGAACTGCGTCTTTCGCCCAAACCGCTTCTATGGATACGTGACACTTTGCGTTTTTAGGCGAGTCTTAATATCTTAATTTTTTTTTTAAATAACTGGTTTTTGGTATCTTCAGGCGATATTCGTAAAACTTGTTTTCGTGGTGTGAGTCTAAGTCGTTCTTCAAAAAAAATGTTTTTGGTTAGAAGTCTAAGTTGGAATGCGTGGAATCTTTGAGTCAGCTCCTGCGAGGCTGGTCTCCAAGCTCACAGCTCAACTCTGTCTGCTCTGTAACTCTGTCTGCGTCTGCCCAACTGCCACTGTCTCTGCCCTGTGACTCTCTGCTCTGTGGACGTTCGTTTATATGGACGCCGACCAAAACCGGGTTGGGGCCTGTCGTGGTTTGGGTTCCTCGATAATTCCAAATCCGCAATAAGGATTTTCTTTGTTTTCGGACAGGAAAATTTATCACTTTCATTTTTGGAAGTCCATTACTTTCTGTTTTAGAGGGGTTCTTAAGGGAATTGTCCTCCCAAATTCTTCATTTTTCATATTGGTATCTCACCCCGATCCCCTCAGAGGGCGTCAACAGGTTTCTCTTCTTTCTCATATTGGTATCTCACACCAATCCCCTCAGAGGCCTCAACAGGTTTCCCTTCTTTCTCATTATCTTCGCCCATCGCTCACGCCACCATTCAGCCAATGTGGGTGTGGCAGTGTGGGTTTGGCTAGACTGGCCCCAGTTTACAATAATCGCTCAAAGAAAAAAATAATCTTCATTTTACTTTTCATTCTTTTCCCTGACTAGAACACCCACGACCCGTAGTGTTGTCATTGTCTCTTTCTTCACTGAATGTCATCTGGAATTCATCAACGAGATTTTCGTCAAGTAATTATCGGGGGTGTCAAGTGAATCTCTTTGTATCCTCCACGCCTTCGTACTTTTGCTGACAACAGGCTGTCCACGTAACAAACTTTTATCATGGCAAGGTCTAGACATAAAACAGGTGGTCCCTTTCCAAAACCACATGATATCTCCGAAATATAGTTAATGGTTTATTCTTTTCATTTTTCTCTTCCTCCTCCCATTTTCTTTGGGGTGGTCTCAGCTGATCCCTTTCTCGGTCGATGCTCGACCTAATTCTGATTAACTTGTAGCATTTCGCTTTGTAATCCACTTGACCAATTTGAAATTTTCATTATTCCCATGGGCAGATTGCTATCTTTTATTCGCCGAGTCATAGCATAAATTAATTCTGACAGATCCGAGATCTTACGAATTTCCTATCTTCTGCGAAGAAATACATTTCTTCGCAAATGAAAATAAAATCTTTACCACTTTTCTTTTGTTAAAAAAAATTAACATCGCTCAGTATGTCTTTCGTGATAGCTTCTTCCCGCCTTAAGTATTTCTCGCTTTTAATTTCCACGCTTAATTGGTTACCCAGACGCTAAATAGTGTCACACCGGAAATAATGGCATTTTATGTTTTGAGTCCTTGCATACATATTAAGAAATTCCTCTTATACAGATATGAGGCTGGATAAAAAAAGTGTACATTTCAATTCCCCCCACGCACACCGATATTCAACTTTTCTTTTCTTGTTTACATCCTCCTGTCAATTTCTATTACACTCTAAGTCGTACGTTTTTTATTCATTTATATAGAAAAAAGTCATATATCCCTCATTAGAAGTCTTTTTTTTTAACTATAAAGCGTTGGGTAGTCATTGATAAAAATCGTTAGTGGATAACATAAGGTTGAAACCAGGGTAGCGGATTCAAATGATCTCCTGATTTTTAATATATATATATTTATATATATATATATATATATGAAGAAATATAGTTTTAAGGTGTGCTATATTTATGGGCTAAAGTGCTCAATATCAGAGATAAAAATCGTTAGAGGATAACCTAAGTTTGAAACCAAGGTAACGAATTCAATTGATCTCCTGATTTTTTAAATTATATATATATATATATATATATATATATATATATATATATATATATATATATATAATGTGGTATATTTAGAAGTCCTTGGTATCGGGGATAGTGCATTGGAAAATTTCGAGGACACTAATATCAATTGTATATTGATAGTCAGTTTCATGCATCAGTGTTATCTCCATGCGATTAACACAATTCCTTTAAGATAAGAGCTACTTTTCAAATCCAGACATGCAAAGAACTTCCTTCAGCTCTACCTGCAACGACGTCATTGCTGAAAATACTAAATTAAATTCCCATTTCCTAATGGTAATTAACATTATTTCTTACATACCAAATATGGAGACGAAGGAAAATGTATGAAAGAAAACATACAAAACGACATATCACCACAGCAGATGGTGAAACTTTCTTGACGGATCAGTCAGACATTTTTGATCGCTGGAAAGAGCATTTCGAAACTGTGTTCAATACCACTTCGGTTACTGATGAGGAAGCCATCACATCAATTGAGCAAATTCCGGAAATTTTGCAGTTGTCTTTTGAACCTACCTATCATGTTGTAAGTGACTTCATCAAGGAAATCTCATCAGGAAAATCACCTACGCCTAAGGATCCTATTCCACCCGAAGTGTATAAGCATGCTGGTCAAAATTTGCTAGAAAAGTTACATCTCCTTTTCCTGGAGATATGGAAGGCAGGCTGTGTCCCACAGGATTATAAAGACGCCTCTATCAAACACCTCTGCAAAAACTAGGGTTCCAGGTATGTCTGTGATAATCATCGTGGGATATCACTACTTTCAATTGCAGGCAAAATCCTAGCTAGACTGATTCTAAACAGAATCATTCTAAACATTGTTGACGACATCTATCCTGAATCGCAGTGTAGTTATAGGTCGGGTCGTGGCACCATTGATATGATATTTTCTCTTCGTCAAGTTGCAGAGAAGGTACGCGAGAAAAACCAGGAGTTGTACATGGTGTGTGTGGACTTGACGAAGTACTTTGACACTGTAAATCGAGAGGATCTTTGGTAAGTCTTGAGGAACCTCGGCATCCCTGAAAACATGCTAAAGGTCATCATCTCCTTTCATGAAGGAATGAAAGCTAATATAATATGATGTTATGATACAAAGACAAGCAGAAAAGCAACTTGGCTGCTGTCAATATAACACATAACACCGTTGATCGCTTAGCCTTGAAGCGGGTAGAATGGAGATAAACGTATTTTAGTCGACTCAGCAGTTTTCAATCTGCTTGTCTGAATCTTTTTCAAGAAGCCAGAGCAATATCTAAAAGGTCAGCCGATCTAACAGTGATCTCATCTGACAATCCTCATTCTTGCTCTATATGTGGCCTCCTTTGTAAATCACTAGCGGGTCTTGAGTGCGATAACGAAGTCTAACTTGCGCAGTCTACTGCGTTGAATTTAGGAACTAAAATTGACAAAATATATGTCCATCTCAGGAAACTACTTTTTTTTTATCAATTCACCCCAAGTAAGGCAATAATGCCTCTAAGTCGGAAGGAACCCCTGCGAATGAAAGATAATGAGATGACTTTATAAGGAAACAATGGATAAATGGCATGATAGGCGAACCTATTTTTTTCTCTTGAAGAAAAAATATATAAAACTAGAAATTAATATTTGATTATATTTTATAGCTTAGATGGATACGTTAGATATATTTGCTTGAAATAGACGTTAGAAGGATAGAAAAGACATTCTAAACAGGAAACTAGGGATAAACATCTTCTGTTCAAAAGTCATGAAATTAAATTATATGCTTAATTTAGACATTAGTGTAAATTATTTAAAACACATATCACATTCGATTTCACATTCACATTCGTCAAGTACCTGGGGTGGATATAATATCAGGGGATTTCAAAATTCAAGCAGATGCTTAGTTGCCCGATAAATGTACTTTTATTTATCATATTCCTAAAATTTCGTGTATAAATCGATTGAGTCCAATATGATATTAACTTTTAATATTGCTTTTCAGTTGATGACGCTGTGAACCAGGAATCCATTTTCAAAATGACGAAAATAATTTCGTATGGAAAATATCCAAAATCTTCAGCGGAAATAAAAATAAAAATAAAAGAAAATAAATTACGAATCATATAGAGATTAATGAAAATTTTTCCTCTCGAAAGAACTTAACACACGAGCAAAGATGAAAGATATTGCGAAAATAATAATCAGTTTAAAATATATATATATATATATATTTCTCGCTGAAAGAGTAAAAATGAAAGACCGTAAAACATAAAAACAAATATAAAAACAAAGCAATTGCTCAAATTAGAGACAAAATGAGGAAAACTTTTTTTTTTCTTCTTTGAACTTTAGAAAGAAGAAAAATTACTTTATAAAAGTTAAATAATGAAAGTAACCCAAACCTAGGAAAGCAACAGATATTTTGGCAATGAAACGTGTTATGGTCCGGTTCCTTGTACCACGGTGATAGTCCAAGGTAGAACCAATAAAGAAGAACTCAAATACGGATATGGAAAAAACACAGATATATTACAAACAGGAATATATACAGAGAAATAGAAAGTGTTAGTACGAACAATCAGGTTTAGTAGTAATTGTCTGAACACGACTCTGTTTCGGACTGCCTCTGACTCGACTGACTGACTCGTTCTGACTGACTGACAGACTCCTGACGGACTTCACTCCAGACTTCAGACTGGACAGTAATTAGTCACCACCCCCACGAGGGCATCATGTGGCACAAGGCTTGGTTTAACGTGGGATCTCCGAGCCCATGGGCTCGGCCAAAAATATGCCCTTTGAACCCATATAAACGGGTTCAGGGTCGGTTTACCACCCCGAAAGAGACTCTGACCTTCGGCGTAGCCTCGTTCGGGTTCCTCCCCACCCGAAAGCAGAGAGTTCAACCGATCAGCCGGTCGTCCGACTTCAGCCTGAACTCTGTGCTTCCTCTTGAGGCGCAGTATTTATTACGTATGGAATAGTCCATTATGTTATTATAGGTCTCATAACAAAACGCAAAGGTAAGGAGAAGGATTTCTCGCCAAAAATCCAGAGAGGACATTTTTAAGCAAATTCTCTTACACCGTTCTTGCCCTATTTGTAGGCTTCTGTAAAAATATCTATTCATTAATATACGAACAAGTGTCATTGGCCAAACAGAAAAAGGCAATGGAATCCCCGTATCTAACGAAATAGTCTTGTCAAAGGAAATAATAAATGATACAATTGATGTAACAATATGACAGTATGTGATACTGGTGGAATTAAAGAGGTTAATGTAAAACATGTGAGCAAGAAATCGCAATGATATATTCCGTGTTATTCGCTAAACGTGGGAATATAAACGGAATTGAGAAATAATATTTGCTTTATGGCCGCTAACAAAATGAATGCTGAGTTTCTTAGGCCGTCTCAAGGCGCCATTTGAAATATAATTGTGAAAATATTAACAACTCGGGAAGACAAAACATAATCTATCAATAGGAAATTGAAAAGAAAACGTACCTGTAATGTCTGAATGATAACACGAGGGCTTCAAGATGAATGGTTCGAGGTCCACTAGAATAAACCAGATCAGAGGCTGGGCAATAATATTTGCTATTATTATAAATAAGACCGATTCTTCGTCCACTCGGTTTAAAATTAGAATTGTCAAAAAGACAGTCAGAAATTCCCCCGTGGGGATAGTCTGACATGGAATACCGAGAGAGGATGTGAAAAAGGGGAAAATTTGCCTCCACCTATTTGGAAAGAATGGTGCTAGGCATAAATAAGAGAAAGTATGAGTTATATAGGCGTGTAGATACCTGCAACTAAATCCTAAAGTTGAGGAATTACCGAAACACCTAGATCTGTAAGAACACACGCCAGTCTTGGGCCAGAAACAATATAAGCAGATCACCAGAGTGAGATTTCAGAGATTGAGAGAGAGAGAGAGAGAGAGAGAGAGAGAGAGGAGAAGGGCGGACGAGCTGCTACCAAAACCCAACATGACCCGTTATCAGGAGAATTCCCGACTTTAAACCCCGTTCCAAGATTTAGAAGAGCAATGTGTTACTAGAAAAATTAAAGAGAGAAGAGTTGATTTTTTTTATAAACTAATTTAAAATTAACCCGAAGAATCGTCGGATTTTTTTTTTTTTTTTGTTTGGTCTGCGAGAAGATGTTTATTTCTTTCGCCGTGGCTCGAACCACGCTCCGAATTACCGACAACATTCGAGTTTCGGTCCTCCAAGATCAAAGAACACAACGTCGGAGTAGACGGCGTGGATCGAAACAGCAAACGATCAACGGCCATCTTTAATAATTCTCGAATTAAAAAGCTTTCACAAACAAAAATTAAATAAATTCTTACATCATTAATATATCTTTGTTAATTTTTTTTATAAAGGTCAGAGGCAATTATAACAGATTAAAAAAAAATCCTGGGCCAGCTGAGTGCTGTCAAAATCTTTCTAAGACAATTAATAAAAAATATTGTCAACTCATGTGATCATATTAATTTCAGATGACTGGAAATTTGGCCAAAGCTAGGTGATTCTGGTAATGGAAGTAAATTAAATACATTTCTAAAAAGAAATATGATACGATTAAGATAGAAAGAAAAAAGAAAGACAGAGAGAAAGAGATGAAATAAAAAGATGCTTAGAGGTAGACTGATAGGTTGATAAAATGATAGAAGGAAATGCACATAGATAGATAGATAGATACATAGATAGATAGATAGATACTTCTGTCATGCAAAGGTAAATATTTTAGATGTATATACAGATAGGTAGGTAGACAGATAGATCCATGAAGCATACACATGAAATGATTTTAGAGAGACAGATATACAGATAGATATATCCTACGAAAATGCATATGATATGATAGATATGAACATACTGATTACACTAGATCTTTCTACCATGTCTATAAAACATTTCACTTTTTTTTTCTTTTTATACGTTACTTTTGTGGACACAACTTATTTGAGTAAATGGTATGTTTTTAATTAAACAATATTAATTACATTTACCGGCCTGACTAATTAAATACAGAACATTTACTCAAATAAGTTGTACCCATAAAATAATTTATAAACAGAAAATATATTAGGATATTTGTCGGATTTAATCCATTATACATGTATACATATATATATATATCTAAGACATTTTTATGTTTATACATTCTTTTTATAGATACAAATATTTAAGTAAATGCTCTGTTGATAATAAACAGTATTAAACAACATGTACCGGCATGAATGTCCGAGAAATTTTTCACAGAAAATATTCGTCCTCCGGTAAAAGTTGTTTAATACTGTTTATTATAAACAGAGCATTTAATTAAATATTTGTATCTATAAAAAGTATGTATAAACATAAAAATGTCTTAGAATAATTGTCGGACTTTGTCCATTTCATAATGTGTGACGATATATATATATATATATATATATATATATATATATATATATGTATGTATTTATGTGTGTGTGTCTGTGTGTGTGTGTGTGTTTTGAACGATAAAAATATTGGAAAATTAAAAGTCTTCAGACACACTGGGTTGTATATTAATCGTTTTATTTCTATTAGGTCAATTTATATATATATATATATATATATATATATATATAGAGAGAGAGAGAGAGAGAGAGGAGAGGAGGGGAGAGGGAGAGAGGGGGAGGGAGAGAGAGACATATATACGTACATATATCTATGAATCATACATATGAAAAGGATTTGGCATATTTATATATATAGAGATATAGAGACATATATATATATATTTATTTATATATATATATATATATATATATATATATATATATATAGAGAGAGAGAGAGAGAGAGAGCGACAAATATATATATATATATTTAAGATATTTTTATGTTTTTACATTCTTTAAATATATACATATATACAGATAGATAGATAGATAGATAGATAGATAGATAGATAGATAGATAGATAGATAGATATTTTTAGAGAGACCCTGAGAGAAAAAGAAAGCGAGAAAATGTTTCAAAGGAAGCCCAAACTAAAAGTCAGATAGATAATCCATTTATAATCTGTTTCTCCCGCAAGCACAACAGGATTTCTGAAATGATCTTATCATGTATAGTCTCTAACCAACCGTGCTGCCCGGTAGGATTCTGACATACACTTAGTACAACATGCCTGCACATATTCTCGAGTGCAGAGATGCATCGTTATAAATTGCTTATTTTAGTAAGGTTTATCAAATAAATGACCCCTCTGGCTGTATCTGATTCTTTCACATTTTCGTGGTTAAAATTTTTGTTTTCAAGAATTTTCGGCTCTCTGCTTTAATGCTGATGTTGCGAGTTTTCACGCATGCGCAACTTTGGAACGTTTTTGACTGTTTATACAGATTTTGTGAGCATTCTTCCAGAAAGATACTTGATACCTCAACGTTTTCGTGCTTTGCAAGGCAATGGGGAAGATTTTCTTGCAGGTTAATCAGTTAATAAAAATAAAAGCGAATTTTTAAACAAGAAAAGCGAGTAGATTGAAAGACGTTGAATGAAAGATGTTGAACGCGAGAAAATGCCTAGAAGTGTTAATATGAGAAGAATGATTTTGAGTGGTGAAGAAAAATGTAAAAAGAGAGAGAAGGTGTTGAGATGGTTGTAAGGAGTCAAGTGTGGATGGCGAGAGAAAGGTAGGATTTGTAACAGAAATAGAGGTAAATAATGAAATTAAATAAAGGCGTTCAGAAATGTAGATAAATGGCAGTATAACATTATGGCAAAGACATGGGAGGAAAAGGAAGACGAAATAAATTACATGTGGCAACTCAAAAAAAAATAGAATGATGCGTAAAATAAAAAAAAAATGATTAAAAAAAATAAAAAAAGGAATACATAAGAAGAAGAAAAGTTAGTTTTGGACAAGGAAGACAACGGGATATTAAGCAGAATCAAAATGGATGAAAGAAGGAATAGATATGCAAAGGAAAGTCATATTGCAATGCGAAAAATACTATTCACCAGAAATTAAAAATAAACAAGAAATTTAAGAGAAGTAAAACCAAGAAAGCGACATGAAAGAATGAAAAAAAATAGTTAGTAAACTCTGAGGCAATATTCCGTATTCTGATTTCTAGAATATTAATCTACCTTTCCAATGACAGTATCGCTAGACAGCATCTTCACAGTGGAATCTAAAAAAATATGACAAATATTCCAAGAAAGGTTCATATGATCTACGAGGAATTTTTAAGAAATATAGGATTGCACAGTACCCTAATATTAGAGCTAAAACGTGACAGTTTAAGTTTCTGTGATATATAATAAGGAAAGAGGACTTGGTGAATATACCATACAGAATGCATATTGAAGGAAAGATGGATAGATGCCAACAGCAGTTAACCTATCTAAAGAAATTGAGTAAACAGATGACTGAACGGAAACTGGAAATTATAGAAAGTGATGAATAGAAGTTGAGGAAACACCTTTGGCCTTACTTCCGCGGCATCACTGTGTGCGGAAATCGGAATTAGTGATAACATAAACTATAAATGCATCAGGTGGCTAAAAGAAGCAGGATGTACAGGTGTCCCGAGCCTTGAATAAAACGGGCGTGCAGGTGTCCTGAGAGAAAGGAAATGCATGCTCCAAAGAAGCGTAGGTAAATTGTAACGCTGCACGAACACAATCCTTACCAGTGAGCAAATCAAATTACTATATACTAGACCCGGAATTTTCCTGATGTAAAACCAATCGAGAATATGTGATCAAATATGTGGAATGGACATACGAAGTACTAACATCTGCACTGGGTCATGTTTCATTGGAAGAATACGAAAAAAACGTAAATATTCACGGAATTATTCGGCTTGTTTCACTTAATTTGCACAAGGGTGTATATGTGTGTGTGCGCACGCAGACGCGTGCGTGCATGTGTGCACATGCGTGTGTGTATGTATGGATGTTTGTATGATAAAAAGGTGTGTTCTATTTATGGATGCCTGTGCTTAATATCAAGGATAGAGTGTATGTAAATATCAAAGTTACACTCAGATCAAAGCCAAGCGGCGACTATATTTAATGCTTGAACACAATTTTCAGGTCATGTGTATAATGTTTTGCGTCGACTATTTATATATACTGCTCAGTGATGCATTATGTGTGACAAGGGTTATTGTATTATCTTAACGGTTTTTGAGTAGGCTGTAATGGTTATGTTTCAAATTATGATCTCATATTGAAAAACATTTTGGGGGTTTCATAGTTTTTAATTCATGGCTAAATATTTAAAGTTTGAAATCACTTTCACAGTTAATATTATATTGTACGCGTATGTTCTTTAAGTTATTTTTTCTATTATGTTTTTTGGAGTATTTGTTGTCAATCTCTATGTATTATTTAAACTGGGAATTATTTCTACTTGCTATAAAAAAAGGGCGCCTACTCAAACATGCTTAATGATAAAGATATCAGTTTGATGTTATAAAAAACTGAATTCATAAATTCATAGAAATTCTTTGTTTACATTTCGTATGAAAATCGACGAGATACGGGCTTTATATATATATATATATATATATATATATATATATATATATATATATATATATATATATATATATATAGAGAGAGAGAGAGAGAGAGAGAGAGAGAAAGAGCGCTAGAGACAAACCTAGAGAGCCAGACAAATCTACCAAGGTTTCACCTAAGCAGATCGTCAGGGAAAGCTGGCTCTTCCTGACGATCCGAGAGCTAGCTTTCCCTGACGATCCGCTTAGGTGAAATGTTGGTAGGTTTGTCTGGTTCTCTAGGTTTGACTAGGTTTGTATTTAGCACTTTTTAGTTAGTTGATTACTTGTACCGGTTTTTTTTTCTTTGGGCTTTGGATCTGTATGCTGCACGATTATTTTCGACAGACGTTCATGTTCCTAGCTCTTTCTTTTTTTAAAACCCTTTTTTTCCTTCGAAATTGATTTGATCATTAGCAAATCAGGAAACCGAAGGTTTTCCGAGACGAGTGTAGTTACCTATATATATGAATACCTAATAAGGGTAGATGCAAAACTATTCTCATTATGTAGAAGAACTGCTTTGAGACTTCTGCTGGATGAGTCAATAAAAACTTTGCATTCCGTAGCGTCATACCCTAAGCCCATAGATTTGATAAATCCAGCAATATTCTTGCTATAAACCAATGGTGACTTATCCTGGAACGTGAAAAACTGTCTTAATTTTCTCACGTGGTCTTCATACCAGTAGAACGTTGTTCCTGGTGCCGACCTGATGTTACTCTTTAAGACGTGAACTCAGCAGATTCCGTTGAAAGTTTCTGGTTTCGTGTCAGGTCGTTGAGATCTGCTTGTGTCAAGGGTACTCGCCCTCTTCTGGCTTGTATACGTCATCCCCAGATACAACAGTCATGTCACTGTGTTCGTAATCAGTGGTATATTCCATGTTACCATCTGGCTTAGGAACAGGAAGTTCTGGCCCATGAGTGTCTGGTCTTACGGTAGAAGGAACATCGGGGTATGGGACATGTTGCTTGTTCTTACGATTTATTCCTTTTAGATATATCATGCAGAAATTGCAGTACGTAATGTGATCTTTTCCTTCTCTCCAGACCATTGGGACGGTAAATGGCAAATTCTTCCTTTTATTATTCTTCCAATCATTCAAGTTCTCCACACATGTTTTACAGCAAACATGGGTAGAGAATGGTTTCTCATTATCCTCTAGTTTGACTCGAAAGTAATCGCGATATGCATTCTTCACAATGTTAAGGGTTTTAAAGTAGGATCCGAGTCAATAGCTTTCTGTCGAGCGATTTCGGTTGTCCTCAACCGTCATCAAGGCGTTTTTTTTATTTGAAGATATGTTATTGATTGTTTTCGTTTTATAGATAATATTAGACGATATTATTGGATTATTTCATTATTGATAAGGAAGGGATTGATTTTTTTTTTTAATTAGAGGATTAGTTACTAAATACGTGTAATATGTTTCTGTCAGTATGAAATGCTATTTTATTTATGATGGGGTTTTGGTTTTTGATGAGGATCGCTTCCAGAATTTGTAGTCGTTTTCGCAATTGTTTTTATAGAGGATATTGGTGTTGTTAATTAAGATTAGTTTTTTTTTTATATCAGATGATTTGAATGGGTTATTAGTGGTGCTTTGTATGGTTACTTTAACAACATGGACCCAAACATTAAGAATTTGTTGCAATAAACCAATGATGTATTATCCTGAAACGTGAAAAATTGTCTTAATTGTCTCTCATGGTCGCGATAGCAGAAGAACGTTGTTCCTGGTGCCAACAGATTTTTCTCTTCGAGACATGAACCCAGCAGCTGAGCAGATTCCTTTGAAAGGTTCTGGTTTCGTGTCAGGTCGTTGAGTTCTGCTTGTGTCAAGGGTAATGGCTTATTGCCCTCCTCTGGCTTGTATGCGTCTACCCCAGCTTCAAAAGTCATATCACTTTGTTCGTAATCAGTGCTATATTCCATGTTACCATCTGGCTCAGGAACAGGAAGGTCTGACCCATGATTGTCTGGTCTTATGGCAGAAGGTACATCGGGATATTGGACATGTTGCTTATTCTTGCGATTTATTCCTTTTAGATTTTTTATACAGAAATAGCAATACGTAATGTGATCTTTCCTTCTCTCCAGACCATTGGAATGGCAAATGGCATACTCTTTCTTTTACCATTCCTTAAATTCATCCACACATGTTTACAGCAAACGTGGGTAGCGAATATCTTGATCCCTAAGTTTTACTCCAAAGTAATCACGATATGCCTACTTCAAAAAGTCAGTGATATTCGCTTGGCGCTTAGGAAGAACCACACTAACGCAGATATAACAGAATCTCTCAGGATTATTCTTACACTTGGTATCCGTGCTTACATGAATACAAATCTCATGTTGAAAAGAGAAAAAATAAATTAACACTCAACTCCTCGTTGAAACTTGACACAGTACATTAAAATCATTTTAAGCTGAGGGAAAAGTCTCGGCTCCTCTAGGTATGTGGGTGTTACGAGTAGGGTGGTACACTGTAGTTAGGCACACAGACAACATTATATGTTATACTAATCACCAGGCACCCACGATCATCTGCGATAATTAGAGTTCACAGGCTTTTGAATAAGTGTTATTATTGTGTACAACTCGTTATGAAGTATTGAAGCACATCCTAAAAACGAGATCTGACCAAACACAATGAATGGTATTTTTTCAATTCAGCATAAAACAGCAATCGTATATCACTAGATAAAACTTTGACCTTTGAAAAAAAAATTAACGAAGGCCAGTTTAATATATTGCTCTAGTTTGGATTGAGCCCGTTTTAAACATGTAAATGCTATGAACAGTGTAATTTTACTCCATTTGTTTTTCTCCCATTTGTGCATATATATATATATATATATATATATATATATATATATATATATATATATATATGTGTGTGTGTGTGTGTGTGTGTGTGTGTGTGTGTGTGTGTGGTGTCTTATATATGTGAGTAAAACGCGTATAACTCTGTATGTGCACGTAAATTTGATAGAAAAATCATTTCTGATCACCTTCCATTTATGTTAATTAACGCCACACATATCTATTGATCAAACTAATTCGAAATGACGCCATTAATCGACCGGTCAATCGCCTGTCGTCATAGGCACAACGCCTCAGTTTCGAAGCACTGAACCTAATGTGTGAAAGCGAAAGACGCCGAGGGACACACGGACAAACAAGTTTGCATCGCATGATCAAAGGAATTTTTGGACCGGCCCTCAAAACAAATCGGGTCGTCGTGTGTTATGCAAATGTGGTTGGAGCAAATGTTTATGCTAGTTACTTTGATATCCATCTCCTTGTCAGAAAATAAATAGCTGGCATTTGAAAATATCGTGTCAATAGTCAGAAGATAGTAGCGTGTCGCTGATAATGTTGAAATGTAGATGTCTCTCGGGACTTGATGGCTCACGTCTAAATATTTGACGGAGAGACGATTATATATTGGCCTTATCAATACAAAATGTAAGATTTTGCATCCAAGAAAGATCTATCTATCTATCTATCTATCTATCTATCTATCTCGTTCCGTTCATCTATCTATCTATCTATCTATCTATCTATCTATCTATCTATCTCGTTCCGTTCATCTATCTATCTATCTATCTATCTATATCTATCTATCTATCTATCGTTCTATTCATCTATCTATATCTATCTATCTATCGTTATCTATATATCTATCTATCTATCTATCTATCGTTCATCTATATATCTATCTATCTATCTATCTATACCTGAAATGGTGTTGTTGTTAAACTGTCTATTGTCATGGTTCAGATAAAATGCAGACAGTTAATGTTTCTGTCGCAATTCCGCAATAAATATATAAAACCTTTATTATATATATATATATATATATATATATATATATATATATATATATAGATAGATAGATAGATAGATAGATAGATAGATAGATAGATAGATAGAAAAAAGAAAGAACAGTAAGATATATATTACAGTGTTCTTATAGATATTTTTATTTTTACAAAATAGTGCTCAAATAATAATAATGCTCTGTAAATTTACATTCCATTTTTGAAACATGGTTAGAATTGTGTAGCGAAAAAACATATTTTAAATCAATTTATTTATAATAATATATATATATATATATATATATATATATACATTCATACACGTTTCATTAAATAATATAGACAAGTGTTGTCTATTTATTTTATGTAAATTTTTTTCGTAACATCTGATAAGTTTAATAACATTATCGTTGAACGAAGAAAGAAATTCACAATATTGACCCATATTTTTTTTAATACAATCTAAGCTTCCGGTTAAGGATTGGTTTTAGGATTCTTTCAAATCTGTAATTCTGACGTCTCCAACTGAAATCTGAAATTTTATTCATAATTATTATTATTTATTTTGACTTTCCCAATGGGAGTAAATAGATTTACCTATCGTCCAGTTTACGTCCCTCCCCGGTCATTTGAACAGGTGTATAGGTTTATCCTTTGTTTTCTGTTTAAGATTGGTTTTCCGTTCCCTTCTAAAATCTATATCAATTCTGTACCTCTAACTATACTTTCATTCAATATTTAAATCTTGACATCTTCAACGTTTACAATTACCGTAATTCCCCATGTAGTGATTTTCCAAGCGTAGCTCAGATGTGCCACAAGGCCGAAATATGGGGTACTTAGTGGTGATCGAACTCACTACTCAGTTGTAATAGTTCTGGCAAGACAAGCTTGCTAACCATTACACCACCTCGTTGTGCCCAATTCCCCATGTATAACACGCCTTCATTCATAATACGCACACCTAAAATTGTGATGAAATTGTGAGAAGATGCTTCTATTCATGCATAATACGCACATCTTTGGTAATCAAACCTTATAAATTGTACATCTCCAATTTTATTATGGCCAGCGTTTTCTATTCTTAGTTTGAAACATAGAATAATATTATTCTAATTTAGTTTTATGATAATTCTTATTTTATTTTAAGGCAATTTTTTAAGGATTTTTGCAGCTGTCCATAATACGCTCCCCTGTTTTTTTTTATTATTTTTTTAGAAAAAAGTACGTATTATACATAGGGAATAACGGTAACTATTATCTTTCCTGCATAGCCCCAATAATTTTACTTCTTGCCCTTTATCACACTAATACAACTACACAGTGTAACAGGCTAGCTTGAGAAATCCGTGCATTGGGTAAAAATTAGCAAAATATGTATCTATGTCGATGAGAGAGTAGTTCATAGAGACCCCCTCATACAATAAAGATGACCAGAAAATATCAGAATCTGGCAGATGTTCCTTCCTATGACCAGGTTTTAACAGCTCAATGCGGGAAAATCAATATAAAAAAACGAAGTTATTATGATTATATCATCAACGCTCAGACTCTCGGTTTTATCTAGTCACGATGAATAGTTGATCTCTCAATGAGTCTCCTTGATTCCAACATCTAAGTGTGGAATTCATATGTAAGATCCATTGCAAAAGATTCTGGATTAGTATTCGGCGCATGATACGGCAGTAGGAAGTAAATGTCAACTTCTGACATGCTTTACTTTTAAAAAATGAAAGTAAACGGACATTTTATCCGGTCTTGCAGGGAATGACTAATTTTCCATCACAAAACCTTTTTCTACAAAATGCAATCTTACAAGGTCGATTATTTTTCCACCAGTTCAAAACTTTACATCTAAGACTCGTCACACTAGATTCCCGAAGTCGAAACCCTCCTCATTCATTCTATATTCCAATTGTAAGGAGGTCGTTCTACCAAGAAAGATCTTTTCCAAGGACCGCGTATTTGGGAAACGGGTCTGTTCCCTAAACCATGTAAATGCTTGCTCTTCAATTCAAGTGTGAAACATTATCTAATCTTAAAATCTTCACTTTTTAATTGCTACTCTTATATTCATATCAATCATAACTTTTATTGATCTTCAAACTTCAGTGACCCTTGAGACTATATTGGGTAAAATTTTAGTAAAACAAATTAGCAAAATCTGACGAAATGACGAAGTTCAAAACCTTACATCTAAGATCGGTTCATACTAGGTTCACGAAGTCAAATCTATCCTCATTCCTACTATATTTCAATTGTAAGGAGGCAGTTCTACCAAGAAAGATATTTTCCAAGGACTGCGGATTTGAGAAAAGTGTCCGTTTCTTAAACTATGTAAATGCTTTCTTAAAGGCTAGATTAACATTTTCAATTCAAAGGTCAAACATTATCTATCCTGATAATATTCACTTTCTACTTGTTACTCTTACATTCATATCAATCATAACGTTCACTGATCTTCTAACTTCAGTGACCCTTGAGTCTATATTGGGTAAAATGTTATTAAAAAAATAAACCAAAGTCTGACGAAATGACCAAGTAATTTTTATGAGGTATCGTATTTACCAATATCCACATTCCTATGTCTCGGAGGCACATGACCGAGTGGTTATAACGTTCGCTTTCTGACCATGAAACTGGTTTTCAAATTTCACCAAGCTCCATTAGTCAGGAGGGAGACTTCCTGATATTATCGGTCTGGTGTTGCAAGCGTGCGGCGCCTTTAGGGAGTGCCTAAAAACCACACCAGGCCTTTCGAATAAAATTGGGTAGCAAGAAGCCATATTGAACTAGAGTTTGAGTGTGCTGGCCTTGATCAGAGTGTTGATCACGTTAGATAAGACGCACTTTCCCAGAAACTGTAACTAAGGCCTGTTCATCATAGTTGCAGTATAAACCACAGGTCGAACAAACACAAGCCTGAGCAAGTATCTACAATAAAAATAGGCTACCCACCCTAGTAGACGGGTATCCTCGAAGACGAGTGGCCAGATATAGATAGATATCTCGTCGAATTACGATATTCAAAGTTATATATTGTTAAATACAGGGCTTGATCATCTCTGATATTAGCATGCTTCCGGCATTGCAAAAAAAAGCTTAACTTAGAAAGTATAAAGTAACGTATCTCTTGTGATTCAGCAATAATTTTATTCAGCTGAAAAATGTGTGAACTAAAATTCTTCATCGTCAAATAACATTATCACTTTTATTATTCCCAAATCATTTTCAACGTAGAAATAAAGTATCATTTTTTTTTATTGGGAGTTAATAGTATTTCTTTCGAGATTTTATTTGTCATGGAAGTGAAGAATTTGTTTTTTACATATCCATAGAAAGTTGTACCAAAGTGTTTCAATTTATACTTTTAAGCAACGAGAATTTGTCCATATCTACTTTAGCAAAGAAACATACACGGACTAAATAGAGACAGAATAAATGAGCGCATTTATATATATATATATATATATAAATCTATTTCTATCAGTCTCTTCCTATATATATATATATATATATATATATATATATATATATATATATATATATATATATAAAACAGAAAATATTACACACAACCACACCCAAAAATACAAGCATATTCACATTTTAGCACATGTGTTATTAATAAATATCCGCTCAAAAATGTATTATATATATATATATATATATATATATATATATATATATATATATAGTGTTAATTAGAGAGACATTTTGTAGCCAAAATTGATGATTTTTCAGTGGTTTGTTGATAGAAAGTCATTTTAGATGAGAAGGCTTTGTGGTAGAATGCTCAATATCGGAGCTGGAGATTGCGTGTTAACAGCCGCCCTGAAGAGTTGTCACATACATATATATAACCACGAAACTTCGAAGTCAGCATGATGGAACTATTGCCTAGTTAAGTGAAAAACTTTTTTTTATATTGGAAACAAATGTCTAATGAGAGTGAAATAGAATGAGAAAACTTCAGAAAGAACGGGAAACCCAATCTTAACCTAAGAAACTTTTGCTTCTGTTCAAAAGTTCAGAGAGGTACTTGAACTGGACGATCTATCTATCTATCTATCTATCTATCTGTGGGAGTGTGTATGCGTGTGTGTGATGTTATGTCTTTTTATCGCTATCGAACAGTTCTTGTCATTTACTCTTACCTTCTACAACATTTATGATGTATAATCATAGAATCTTCCGTATAAAGACGAAATAATTTTTTTTTGTTTAGTTAAATTAATTAAATAATGTCTATCAGATTTAACGAAAGATACCTAAAATAAAGTTTTCTGTCCAACTATTCTTAAATATATATATATATATATATATATATATATATATATATATATATATATATATATATATAATTATTTTTTCAAAAATTTAATGTCTACTTTGCTGATCGATCTTTTTTTATGATGATGGCGTTGATTATTAAATTCGCCGCTAACCTGAATCTTCAGTACTAGAAGCTTTCAAATACTGCTTCAGTCATCCATTCCCTATCGACGTTTCGCTTTGAAAGATTTGTTTGGAAGTAAAACAAAATCAGATTAGATGAAAGTGTTGATGACATGAATTTGCTTAAGGTGGACGTTTTTAGAGAGGTCCATCCACAAAATGTTTAATGTTAAAAAAAAAAAAAACTCATTGAGTTACATTTCTCCAGGTTTTAAATGAGATATTTAGCCATTTTGACACCATTTGTTGTTAGAATCACTGAAAGATTCTTTAAGTTATTCCGCTAGTACAGGTAAAAATTATTTTGTTTCAGCCCCACCATATCTTCCCAGCTGAGCAACGGTGAGAGGTAAAACATCATTCACGCTTTCAGTAATGCTACCAACATTCATACTGCTCCCATCTTCAAAATTCATTAAAGAACTATCAAGAGAATTGTGAATAAGCTTAGAAAAGAGGGAGTAGTAGATATAAATCTGGATCAGGAGATCACAACAGCAAGAGGGATCATCATTTCAATTTAGAAGTAAATACATTATTGTTCAAAGTAGAGTCAATAGTGTCATCGAAACCCTGGAGAATTCCAGTAAAATATCTTTAATCATTTCTAAGATACAATGATTCAGATATTATGCTAACGTTTGGACAATTTTGCTTTTACAGGATTTGGATAGTTTTACTGTTACAAACTTTATGCAAGGTGAAAAATTGTTACAGTACCTATATGCTGGTGGAATGTTTCATGGTGTCAAATGTTTCTTTCACGTCACATGAACACAACATTGAGGCTTTTATGGCCGTAACAAGAGGTATGTTGTCTCTTCAATAACTTTCATTTGACAGATTATTCAATTTTCAATTCCGATCGATGTATGCCTATATTTACATTCTGGACATTCTGGAATACTTCCAGAACATACGTATATACCCATATATTCTGAGCAAAACCGTCTACTAGAGATGCTAATCGATCCATATTGTTGACACACGCTCAGACACATTTCTGTCTGTTCAGCACTCACTGAGCCCATCTGTGATTTGTACTGCAACTCTGCTGAGCGGATATTGGTAAGGGTTTCTGGCGTAGAGTGCATAAAGTATCATGATAAGCTGTTTGTACAACTCCAGTATGCATAAAACACGGTCACGATGGAATGTAATATGCGATCATCAACGGCTTCCGAAACGTCCTGTCTACCAAATTTCACTCACATAGCTTCAGTCCACCCTTGAAGAAGTTACCTTCCTGAAAATTCGAACAGCCACGGAATAATTTTCGTATATAACATCATGTAAAGAAGTAATGTCTTTTTTTTTCTATATTAATCCGACAAATTTTTATCAGAGATTTCTTGTCTTGTGGCCGAGTCGGTTAAGGCACGTCGGATCTAACAACGGTTTCACTTTGGCTGGAGGGACACAGGTTCGAATCCTACTGGAAAGGACGTATTTATGAATAACAAGATTTCTCGAATATCGCGGCATGTAGACGAAAATAAAAAAATATACTGTTTAACAAATAAACGGAGCATCTATTCAAATTTGAGTAGCCACTAAAAATAACGTTTAAATTGATAACAATAGCATACTTATATATATATATATATATATATATATATATATATATATATATGTGTGTGTGTGTGTGTGTGTGTGTGCGCGCGCGTATGTGCGTGCCGAATGCACGGCAGCAATTTCCGACGGATTTGCACCAACATTTACATGCACATGCTCCACGGTAGCGGGAAGGCCAAGACCAAATTTGCATTCCCCAACTCCCATCGATAGTGAAAATAATCATGCTTCTACGGCAATTTTCATGTACTACATTTTCTACTGGCCAGAGTGAGAGCCTATAGCTGGCTGTCACGAATAGGCAGGAAGATTCTATTGGCCAGCGTGAGAGCCAACTGCTGACTGACACGAATGTTAACTAGAATGCTAGCATGCAAAAAAATCGATAGCTGCATTCGTCACAAGTAGGAAAAATTTAAATCTGCATTGCACGTTACTCCAGTTGGCTCATTCGCTTGCTTAAACTCAACGTTGATTCTGGTTCCTCAGAACTGGGTTTGGTGTGAAAAAGTATTTGTTGTTAACATTCTTTATTCATTCGGTTTTTCCAGTTGCGAGTGCTTTTTTTAAAGCTGGTCGTTTTGTGTTCATTTTGTTTAGTTCTTTTTCGTAACAGATTTAATGATTAGTATAGAGCTTAGAAAAAATTCGAAGTGTGAGATAAGCAAGAAGTAAGGCATGTAGCAACATCAGCACGGCAAAGGACACTCCTTTAAAGGGAAGTAAGAGCAAAAATATTTTAAGTCAAGTGACAGCGATTGCTGTAGGAGTCGAACGATTTATGAATGAAGCACAGGTTACGCCGGGCCATGCTGCTAGTATATATATATATATATATATATATGGTTACTGGGGGCAACACTCAGCTGTGTGACAGTGTGTTTGATGCTTAAACTCAATTCTCAGGTCATGTGTGTTGTGTCTTAACTCGACTATTTATATATCCTTGACAATGGTGCATTATGAGTCGTACGATTTTTGAATCAAGCACGGGCAACGCCGGGGCATGCTGCTAGTGTATATATATATATATATATATATATATATATATATATATATATATAGAACTATATATTATACGCAGAACTTATCACTTTAAACGTTATTTTTAGTGGATACTCATATTTCAATAGATGCCCCGTCTGTAGGTACGTTGAAAGAAGATGCACAGTTTTGTAGTGGTTATGTGCATGTTCTAATGTAACACTGCATAATAAATTAATATGTACGACTTTACGTAATTATTGAGCTCTGTTTTAAATTAATGTTTTGAACGCTGAAATCTTACTCTTCGTCCTTTTACATTTGTACTCACACGCACACACACACACATATATAGAGAGAAAGAGACACACAGGCAGACAGACAGAGGGAGAGATGGAGAAGCACGTTGACGTTGTGCAATGGTTAGCAAGTTTGCTAACTAGTCTCAGTTACGACTGAATAGTGAGTTAGATCCTCACTGGGTGCACTATGTTTTCGGTCTTGTGGCACATCTAAGCTGCGCTTAGATAATCACCATCTGTGTAGAGAAATTCTTACTGACTTCGACTTCTTTTAACATACGTATGTAGTCACAAAACTATTTTCATTTACATATATATATATATATATATATATATATATATCCACAATCAAATACATTACTCCCTTTTGTCATACACTTGTGCACGTACTTTCCCGACTGTGTTTGTCAACGTGATTGTGAAAATCCTCCCTATATTGTTGAGGATGCTGGGTGCATAATAATCTCAGTAATTGAAAAAGAAAAATACATTTATATATGGAAATGTTGGGGTGACTGGGTAGAATAGATTCATTAGCTGTCGGTGTGGGGCAAGTCCCACCTTGACTGTACGGGCGACTGTCTGGACGATTACCCAGATATAATATTCCCCTTCATCTTGCTAAATTTTTCTCGTTCGTCCATTTTAAGTGTTTACAATTTGATCACAGGCAAAGACAGGCAAAGTGAAATACAAAGTTGAAGATGAAAAGAGAAACACGATGATAGATAAGTAGAACGAATGTATATGAAGAAAAAATAAGCAAGAGAGAAAATGCAAAAGAAATAAAAAAGGAAAACAAAAGAAAAAAAGGAAGAAAGAAAAAGAAAAATGCGATTAGATTACAGGGAGAGAAGTTAAGAAAAAATAAACAAAGAAAGAAAGAAAAAGAAAGAAGAATGAAAATGAGATATACTTACAGGCAGAGAAAGAAAGAAAGAAAGAAAATAAAGAAAAATAGAAAGAAAGAGTGTGAAAAAGAAAGGAAAAGGAAAGAAAATTCAGAAATGCTTACATGAAGAAAATATAAGAAAGAAAGAAAGAAAGAAAGAAAGAAAGAAAGAAAGACCGAAAGAAAAACCAAAAAGAAAAAGAAAGACGGGTAGACATAAAGAAAGAAAGAAGAAATAAAATGAGATATGCTTACAGAAAGAGAATATAAGAAAGAAAGAAAGAAAGAAAGAAAGAAAGAAAGAAAAAAGAACAAAGAAATAAGAAAGAAAATGTGATATGCTTACAGACAGAGAATTTAAGAAAGAAAGGAAGAAAGAAAAAAAGAAAGACCGAAAGAAAAACGAAAAAGAAAAAGAAAGACAGATAGACATAAAGAAAGAAAGAAGAAAGAAAATGACATATGCTTATAGGCAGAGAATATAAGAAAGAAAGAAAGAAAGAAAGAAAGAAAGAAGACGGGAAAAGCCAACAAAAATGTAGGAAAATTAAAGAAAGAAAGAAAAACAGTAAGAAAGAAAGAAGTGCAATGCTTAAAGAAAAGTAGATATGAACGGAAAGAAAGAAGAATCAAAGAAATAAAATAAAATGAAAAGGAGATGAAATAGAAAGATAAAAATAAACAAAAAGGAAGACAGGGTGATAAAAACAAGAACAAAAATTAAAGAAATGAAGAAAAATGCAAAAGAAAGTAAAAACAATGAAGAGAAATAAAGAAAAACGAAAAAAATGAAAGAGAGCATGAAAGCAAAAAAAGGAATTATTGATTAAATAAGAAAGAAAGTTATTGGCTTATAAGCAGAAGAGTAAGCAAGAGTGTGATTGCTAAAAAGAAGTTTAGAGATTGCAGAGACAGACACAAGAAGTAATGAAATAGGCCTTTTGTTAAGGAAAAGACAGAAAGAGATGAAAATTGAAAAATAAAAGATGTTTGTGTTATGTTGTGTATCAACTAACTTCTTATTTTTACTTCCGTTCTCGTTGGTGTCCATTTATCATATATATGAGCTACCTGCTCATATGCAAATTATACTAATTTGCATATCACTACATCTCCCTATAACGGAGGGGCCTTATGCCGCGAGTACTTCTTGTACTTCTTCTTGTGCCCTCCTGAACATCTTCCTTTATCTCTCTCCTTTCCCTTGGAGATCTAGATCTATCACGTCTTTCCCTATAATCGAATTGTTCCTCTTGCATACTCGGGTCTTCCTCTTCTAACTCATCTCTCTCTACTTCCTCCGCAGTTTCATTCTGCATTAACTCTTCTGATACATCAATTATGGGCATCTCTGAAGGCATTTCCTCATCAGATTCTTCTCCTTGGGATCTTATTTGGTCAGCATGAGCTAGAACACTGTTCCCATTTTCTTTATTTAATATTGCAGTATTATGTCCTTTCTGCATAATAAATTCGGCTGACTCTGGTTGCATATTCCTATTTCTTTTGTACCACATCTTTTGATTTGTGGCATATGACATAGTCAAAGGGGACCTTAATTGTCTGCCCATTAAGGCAGATGGACTTTCCGGCCTGCCTGCATGTGGAATTGTTCTGTAACTTAATAGTAATCTTGGTAGGAAAGCATCGATTTCCTCCTTCTGTTGCAAGCATGCTTTTATGCCCTTCTTTACCGTCTGGACCATCCTTTCCGCTGCCCCATTACTTTGAGGGTGGTAGGGAGGGGTCTTGTAAGGTCTGCATCCTATTTTTCTTAGCCATTCATGCAAATCAGCATCCACAAATTCTGGTGCGTTATCAGTCACCAATGTTCTCGGTGTCCCATTCCTCGAAAATATTACTCTTAATATTTGTTTTACGGTGGTACTTTTTTTATCAGGTACTCTCACCACTTCAGGCCAACCTGAATATGCGTCTACTAATATTAATAGTCCTATCCCATTGACATAGGCATGGTCCATGTGTACTCTGCTCCATGGTTCTACTTCTCGGGGCCATACATGTATTTTCTTTTGCTTAAAATTCCTGAGTTCTGTGCATTTTTTGCATCTTTTTACGTAGTCTTCTACATCTCTTGAGTACCCCGGCCACCAGGCTTCCAATTTTAATCTTCTTTGCGTAGCTGCCACTCCACAATGTACGTCATCGTGTACACTTTTTATAACCTGTCTCCTCTGTGTTTCTGGGGGCACTACCAAGTCTCCATTACATATTATCCCGTTTTCTATAGTCATTCTATGTCTAATTTCTTTGAATGGTCTTTCAGCCATTGAACAATTTCCCCATCGATTTTGTTTTATCCTCGACATTATTCTATTTAACACTGGGTCATTTGTAGTTTCAGTAGCCATTTTATCTACAGATATTACATCGGTTTCTACAAGGTGCAAGAATGTGTCTTCAAATTCCTCGTCGTTTTTGTCCTCCTCTCTATAAAACCTCAATCTAGATAAGGCATCAACGTGCGGTATCGTATTCCCTTTAACATATTCAATGTCAAAGTCGAACGCCATCAGTCTAATCGCCCAACGTAATATTCTGGACGTTGTAACTTTCGGTAGCTCTTTTCTTGGGTTGAAAATAAATTCCAGTGGTCTATGATCACTTTTCAACAAGAATTTTTTCCCATCAAAAACTGTCTTGCTCTATGCGTTGTCCACACTATGGCTAGTGCCTCCCTTTCTATATTCGAATAATTGTGTTCAGTTGTTGTTAATCTCCTTGATAAATACATTATGGGATGCCCATCTTGTGACAAAATACCAGATATGGACTGCTCATTAGCGTCAGTAGTTAGAGTTATGTCCTTCTTAGGGTCAAAAAATTTGTACTATTGGCTTTTTTTGCCAGAATCTGTTTTAAGTTTTCAAAGGCTTTCTGTTGGTGTTCTAACCAAATGAATTCCACATTTTTTTTTTCTTAACTTAGCAAATGGCTCTGTCAACTCATTATATTTTGGTATATATTTTCTATAAAAATTTACCAAACCTAAGAAGGACTCAATTCTTTTTTATTTTTGGTGTAGCAACTTTTAGAATTTTCTCTATTAGTACTTTATCTGGAGAGATCCCTTCCTTTGATATTGAGTAACCCAACAATGATATTTCATTACTGTTGGTTACACAATTTTTTTTGTATTTATTGTCATACCAGCGTCTCTCAGCCGGTTCAGTATATTTTCAGTTTTTTTTCTTTAAATCATCATTTAAATCTCCAACACATATATCGTCTTGATAACAGATGGTATTTTCAACATTTCCTATTACTTTTTCAATAGCTTTTTGAAAAATTGCACTTGCCGTTTTTATGCCATACGGCATTCTTTTCCACCTTAACAGGCCTATAGGTGTGTTTATAGTAGTCACTTTAAAATTTTCATTTATCGGTATTTGGTGGTAAGCTGATTTTAGGTCTATCTTCTAAAATACTTTCATTCCAGCAAGCTTATGTAAAGCTACTTCCACATTTGGAATAGGGTACGAGTCAGCACAAACATTATGGTTCACCCCTATTTTATAATCTCCACAAATTCTCAGGTCACCATCTTTTTTTTTTTAATACCACGATGGGTGATGCCCATTTACTTCCTCCTGGAGGGGCAGGTTCTAATAAGTCTTCCTTTATTAGCTTTCGCAATTTAGCTATTACCAATGGTAATAAATGCACTGGTATTTTTCTCGCTTCGTAGTAGGAGGGGGAAACATCTTTTAATTTCAGGCTAGCTTCATAGTTTTTTAATTTTCCTATTTTTCTATTTCTATCTCATTAATCAACTTCGTTGAATTTATTTTTAACACGTCATTCCCCATTAGTCCATGCGTTTTTCGGCAATTTGTAACTATAATGGGTACTATTTCATATTTTTTTTAATTCTATTGAACCTTCAAAGTAACCCATAATTGCTATAATCGAGCCATCAAACTGACGTAGTTGTACGTTGGTTTTTTTTTTAAAAACGGTTTTCCCATTTTTTCCCACAAATTTCTGGGTACTATCGTGACGTCACTGTGTCGATTTGCATTTCGACAATACAGTCGTTGATTTTCACTTTTATTTTGTATCTCCGTTCTTAGATCCAGTATTTTGTATATTATCCTTTTTACATTAAAAATCTGTCTATTTTCATCCTCTACTCTTTCCACATTTTCGTTTTACATACTTCTTTGAAGTGATTTTTTTAAACACTTTGAACACGTCTTTCCAAAGGCTGGGCATTTTCTTTTTTCATTTCATGAATTTTTCCACAGTACGCACAATTTTTTTTTTTTGTTTGTACCGTATATGTTTCAGCCATTATTTCTTCGTAGGATTTATTTTTATTTTGGTTGTAGGTATGTATTAATTCCTGCTGTTGTATAAATTCTATACACATATTCAAAGGCATGTTTGTAAGTTGTAACTGTTCCATTAACTTATATCTATGTGCCGAATTATGCATACCTTCAATTAATCTTAGTTGGATTAATTCTTCTTCCATTGTCTGCTCGCCTGTTCCTAGTTTTTCGAATTCACAGTATTTACTCGCACTTCTTAACCGGTGTAAATATTTTACTATCGGTTCATCCACTTCCTGCTTCATTGCCATAAACTTGGTCCTTTCTGCAATCACCAGTCTTTTCTTTGGCCTCATGTTTCTTTAATAACCTGACTTATTTCTTCGAAAGTCATTTCTTCTAGTTCTCGAGGGTAAACCATTGTAGCAACCTTCATAATCGCTTCAAAACCAGCGGTAGACATGAACAAGTCGGTGATTTCATTTTCCCCTCCTCTGTTTTTGTTGTCTTTCAACTTTTTACATCTAGCATTAGCAGCAAAGCAACGAATCCACGTGTCTACGTACTCTGGGTCTTCAAGGACCAAAGAGTATCCTATCGGCGACGCCATTGTTATGTCGTGTATCAACTAAGTTCTTATTTTTACTTCCGTTCTCGTTGGTGTCCATTTATCATATATATGAGCTACCTGCTCATATGCAAATTATACTAATTTGCATATCACTACAGTTTGGAAAAAAAAACAATATGTCAGAATGTATATATTCACGATAGACAAGAAAAAATAAAAACAATATTTTTTTTTTAAAGAGACCGAAGAAATCTAGAAAGAAATACAATAAAATCTAATAAATAAGGAATATTCGCTGTGTTCATTCAGGGCACTTTGCGAATATGGCTTTCCACAACTTCCTTTCCGTTGTATCTCTCAGCAATATTTGTATCCTTACTCTCCCTCTCGTTGTCTTTTCTGTTATCCATTTTCATAAAACTGTACGATGGATTACTAGATGTCTTCTTCTGACCATATCGTCTTTAATATGCCCGGTGTGTCCAAGTCTCCTATTCATCAGCGAGGAAATTGTCTAGCATTCACTAGCATTCAGGAAGATTTATATTACATAGCAGTTTACAATTCTGTCACTAATGAACTTCTCATGATTAAAACCTAGTTTAGTTTTTGGACTGTCAGAATGTCTCTTTAAAAAGATGGTTACAAGAAAGAAAGAATGAGAAAAAAAAGGTCATTATTGGTTCAATCTATTTTTGACTGCAAATGATTTATAGTGGAAAATATCGTGAGATACAAAGTCGTGTTATATTGACTCACGCCAATGTAATACCCTATCTTTAATAATCTAAGTTTAGTCTAAAACTGGGGTGTAAATGCCAAGGATATCAAATGGACATTACGTGCTGTGGGTGAGGTGCAAGTGGCAACAATCAGACTAGTCGTCAGGGTGTTACCAATGGAGATGACTTCTTAAATTATTGTGGGTAGGGTTTCATGTTAATAAGGGAGACCTTCCTAGAAGCGTATTTTCTCTCATTAGAATCTGTTCGCATTGCATTCAGAGTTGCGGGTAGAGAAATTGCCATTGGGAGTCAGTGTTCTGTGTGTACTTTAACTGTTATCATGGCTACACTCCCATGTCAATCTGATTGGCTAAAGTTGTCCCTTCTCTCGTTACAGTATAAAAAATGCAAACGTTCGATTTCTTCTTGTGTGAGTTAGTTGCATCGTCACCTATGTCGCTTAAAAGACTCGTTAACCATTTGATGTGTCAAAATATTCTTATGAAGACTGTTTTTGAAATGCATATAAGAATTGGAAACATTTCCGCTCACCGTAACACGAGATTTCAAATTTATCTCATATGGAATTAAAACAGAGAAAACAAGATATTGCCACAAATTACAGTTGTGCCCTCCCATCCGGTACTTGATGAAGAATAAACGATGGTGTGAAAGCGAGATATCTTTCCGTCTCTGGAGAGGAACGTGACCAAGCCATGCTGACCTTAAAATTGATTGATTGTCTATTTGCATTTGGTGGGTAGGCCACGCTCAATACTTCAACTGAAGCGTCCTGGGTAAAACGATAAACTACGTCCCACAAGAAACCTCTGACCAGGAGATTTTCAGGAGCGTGGAACCACCACTTAATTGTTGGTGTTCTCAGAACCAAGCTGATCTGAGATGGTAGCACCTGTTAGTGTCCCAGCTATGGGCACACAATTAACTCCAAACTGATGTCAAAACGCAATGAAAGTGTAAAGATAGCTTATAATACCAGCAATTTTTGAAGACAAAACTATTACCAGCAATACATTATTACCAGCAATACATTATTACCAGTAATACATTTTTGAAGAAAAATAATACCAGCAATGCATTTTTGGAAAAAAAAAATATTACCAGCAATACGTTTCTGGAAAAAATATTACCAGCAATATATTTTTGGAAAAAAAAATATTACCAGCTATATATTTTTTAAGGTAAAAAAATATGACCAGCAACAGATTTCTGAGGAAAAAAATATTAACACTAATATATTTTTGAGGAAAAATATTGCCAACAATACCTTTTTGAAGAAAAAAATATTACCATCAATACAGTTTTGAACAAAAAATATTACCAGTAATAAAAATCTTGTCAGCATCAAATAACCCATTTATTATGATATGAAGTAAAGCAAAACAAACCAAATAAAGCAACAGAAAACATATGGACGGTGGGACAGACAAATTTATTCACCGGACTAAACTATAAGACAAATATTGGTCCCGAAAATAATTCCCGAAAAGACAACAAGTAGCAAAGAGAAAGAAAACAGGTAAAAAAAATGGATGAGTAATATCTAGACAGGACTAAACACAAATAAGAAATAGACAGTATCCCTTGACAGTGGAACAAGAACAGTCTACCACCCCACCGATATTTCTGAGATGAGGTATCAGGTACACTGTTTACATTATTTCAACTATTGGCCTCATCTTTGTTGTTTTTTTTTCCACAAGTCGTTAGTTAGATCCAGCGACATTCCAACCACCTGAAGAAGGCCGGAACTTACAACAGCCGAAATTTTGTGATAAATATGGCAACAAAGATAAGAACAATAGTCCCATTAAAGTAAATATTTGTTTTTAAGGCTTTTCAGCCTTTTGTATGTAATTTAAAGCCAGAAAATATTTTTAGATTGTAAGAAGTTTTGGAGATAATTCTTATTTATTGATACAAGTCTTACTAATTAACCCATAGCTGGGGGAGAATAGGTGGATTCATATATTTCGCAAGAGAATCTGTTGGTACGTGAATAAAAGGAACCCGACTAGAATTTGAACTCAACCCTCCGATTTCAAATTCCGAACCGATAGCCATTCTATAAGCCACACCGCAAAGCTTACAACACCTGGTCTCCCCCAGTCTGTGTCCCACCTAGGTACTGACCAGATCCGACGTTGCTTAACTTCGGTGATCATAAGACAACCGGTGTTTCAAGGTGATAGGGCCGTAAGCGAAAAATAATTATTAATATGAGTAGTAGCAATGGTAGTAGTAGTAGCAGTAGTAATAGAAGAAGAAGAAGAAGAAGAAGAAGAAGAAGAAATTTAAAAAAAATAAAGCGAAGACCTAATTTTCTGGTATGCAACAACTTCCGTTTCACTTCAATCATAAATATCGAAATAACCGGAAAGTGTTTGATCTCCCCAAAGCCATGTGTGTGTGTGTGTATATATATATATATTTATCTATCTATCTATATATATATATATATGTGTGTGTATATATATATATATATATATATATATATATATATATATATATATATATATATATATGTGTGTGTGTGTGTGTGTGTGTGTGTGTGTGTGTGTGTGTGTGTGTTTGTGTGTGTGTGTGTGTGTGTGTATTTTCATTAAAAATGGAAACATCAAATTCAATCACTCCGGTGAGTTTGATACTTGCATCATCGCTTCAACCGGTTAAAATATTTGTCCCAGTGGAAATAGAGAGAATTGCTCAAGGGCTATTCAGGTACGTCATGGTCTGAACGTATAAGTTTTGATTGATCGAGAGGAAAACAAAATTGTGTGGATTGTGTAATTCTCGCTTTGATAGAAGTTTCCTCAAGACAAGTCCTCTTTTCTTTTTCTTTTTTTTTTTTAAGAAAAGCACTAAATATCTGATATTTACAAGATTACTTCTCCATTCACAAGCTCAAAGCATTTTCGTTCCGTTCTCTGGAAATTTGTTACGTTTATCATGATCGTTCAATTACACAAATCCGGAAGTATGTTATTTCTTACAATATAACGCTCACCAATTTGGTGGGTAGGCTACGCTCAATACAGATATTTACGAAAACTTGAAAATATGACTATAAAACTTGTGTTCTGTTTTATTCTTTTTGTTTGGCCTCTGTTGTTTCGTGGCATATCAACACCTCATTCGATTATTTAATGCCGACAAGCTTTTTAGGATAGGTTCGTATGAATCCTGTTTGCATTCTTTGTAAGAAATGGGTTTGTAGTTCAGGTTTTTATGAATAATCAAGAGTGGTCACCACTTTTTTTTATTACTCTAGCCATTTCTATTTAATGGGAGTATAAAAGGACATTATACGCGAACCTTGTATTATCAGTTGAATAAAGCTTTCTTAAAGCCTACGCATTCGCACGTTTGACATTATACAGATTTCATTGATGTATTTTTGTAAAGAGAGGTTTTGCCGGGAGTCAGATGTTTCGTGTCAGAAAGATTTTCTTGTCAGAATCCATCTTACCTATTTATAAATCTACCATTCGCCGTGCATTGAATACTCCTTCCATATCTGGTTTGGCGATCTTATTTTCGACATTCTTGATAAAAATCAAAGAAGTGTCTCTAATGTAATCGATCCTGACCTGACATCTCCCAACTACTTGGATATAAATCACGCTTTTATTCACTGGGCCATGCGTTCTAAGATCGTTGGTTGGATCCAGTGAATTGACCCAAGGAGTTGTGAGTTCAATACCTGACTACTGCAGTGGTGAACAAAATCTTGGAGAGTTGAGTTAATGGAAATGGCACCTTGAACTAGAACAATTTATTCCGGTTGACGAAATAAATTGTTAAGTTCAAAAGTCCAAACACTGAAACGTGTGAATATGACAATAAATATGAAAACAGACAGTCCGAACAATGTAAATAATGTAAATAATTACAATACCTCCTCTCAGAAATAGAGACCGATTTTTATAATTTGTTTTAACATATTCATCAGCATCAGGCCTGGGATGATGCATGCGATAGCAAGTCAGAAACTTTATCGTTTGGGCATGTCAGTTAGGGCCCACTTATAGATGTTGAAACTTTGTTACACCACATCGACATCTTGGCTGTTCATTGCTGATCTTCTGTTTTGTCAATTCAACTCCGTATTTAACAACAGACGCACACGCCTGTAGTATTCTTTTCTCACTTTCTCCTTCTCTATAGCTTTGGGTATGCTCTATTTTATTATTGTTATTATTATTATTATTAGTAGTAGTAGTAGTAATAGTAGTAGTAGTAGTAGTATTTTTTATTATTAGTAGTAGTAGTTTCTGCATTTGGTATATTGCTTTTTCTTTTGCTTTCTTTTTTAGTTTCTTTGCAGCTGCATTCGGTCTACAATAGTTTATTTCTTCATCCACTTGAAATTCCCTGTTTAATAAGATGGTTTCTTTTATTACTCAATAGACTTTTCTTATTTCTTTCATGTTCTTTGATACGTTTCATTATCCAGTCTTCTGTACTTTTCATGTTTCTTTGAAGACCGACTGTTGTGGTTTTGTAAGAGAGTTCTAGTTGAAATAATTATTTGCCTCCTTCAGATCTGGACACATAGAGCTGATCAGAATCAGGCTTGAGATGATGCATGCAATGGCAAGTCAGAAGCTTTTGTCATTTGGGCATCCAGTCTCTTAATGTCAGCTAGGGTCCACTTATAGATGTTGAAACTGTGTTAGACCACGTCGACACCCGAAGTGTTTATGGCTGATATTCTGTTTTGTCAGTTCAACCCCGTATTTAATACCAGACACACAGGCCGGATTTTTTTTTATCCTTATAGTCTTACTTTCTCCTTTGCGACAAATCTAGATCTATTGAGTGTATTTCTGTAATACTCCCAGTTTTAAATTATAATTTTGCACGTTTATCTAATTTGAAATTCATACCGATGTCATCACTGAAACATTTTACAGGTGTAAGGACGATCCTTCAGCTTACTGCCGTATTTGAAAAAAGAAATTGAGATCATCCATGTAGAGTAGGTGATTAAATACTTACTTGGTTACTTTGTATCTATAGGTATTCAAGCAAAAGAACTAAATTTGGATTAAGGACAGACAGAAGAGAAAAGGTGACGGAGTCTCATTGAAAGAGTCATCATCGGATATTCAGTCGATTGGAAGTGGTAGAGCTTTTGTTCTGTGATGTATAATATAGTTTTTCACATTCCAACGCTATATTATGTTAATTTACTATCACTGAGCGAGCTTTGTACATTTCAAACACCTTAAGTAACAAAGTGCGTGGCACACTATTAAAGGCTTTATAGAACTCTATCTAGGTGTGCTGAGATTTCTAACTTAATTTGCAGGATCATTTTATTTACCAATAATTGATCTTGACAGCTATATGGACCACTCCGACATCCCTTCTCTTCCAAGTGAATAAAATTGTTCTCATCTAGAAAAAAGCACTGTTCGTCATGAAAGACGTGATCAATTTATATATGGTGGACAGACATGTTAGTGACCTATAATATTTTAACCATCTGTTTTGCACATTTTTGGTAGGAGATACGTAATACCTTCAGATATGTAATACCTTCAGTGATCCAACCTGGAATTTAATTGGGGTTATTAATTAGTGTTAATAAGGTTTGTGCAATAGTTTTATCGATTGATGGCAGATGGTAAGGCCAAACATTATGTATCTTGTTATTTCCTCGGGCATTCCATGTTTGTGATTTTGTTAGAGCTTGCCTAACATTATTCATGTACAGGTTTATCCTTTATTATTTCTTGATCCACTCTGCATTGGGATTATTGTTCTCATTTGATCCACTCACCATTTGGATTATATTCCTTTGGGCTGATCCAAATATTCACCAAAATATTTGCATTTCATCAAGAGATTGAAGATTTTTACTTCTTAATGTCAGTTCGGAATATCTTCCTTTCGTCGATAGAACATAAAACGCTTTTTCATATCGTCTTGTTATTTAATTGTAGTTGCTGTTCATGTATTTCTTTGATTGTTGAAATTTCATTTAGTAATTCCATTTTAAGTTTCGTTTCATCCTCGTGATTTTCCGTGTTGAAATATTTGAATTTCTATGTAGTATTGATAATTCACATCTGATATCCTCAATATCTTGCTTTAATTTTGCCTTTATTATTATTATTAGTAGTAGTATTAGTATTACTAGTAGTATTAGTATTTCCTTTTATTTCTCTTGCATAAACATTTTCTTCCGGGTTCACAGCAGAGACGTAAGGTCAAAAATAGCTTCATGACATTTTCTACTTATTATTTATGTACAAAAAATAAACCAAGATCACACACTTTTTGCATAGGTAAATTATTATTATTATTATTATTATTATTTATATTATTATCATCATCATCATCTCAGTATTTTCTCAAATAATATATTAATAATTGGTAACTGATAGCGAACTGCAAACTGTAGAGTAAAACACACACGCATATATATATATATATATATATATATATATATATATATATATATATATATATATATATATATATATATATATATATATATATAAATGAAGAGAGAAGTCAACAGTCAGAAGCGACAGGCTGTTCCATACTAGATGTAATCGACAGGCCTGACGCTCTATCTCTGTTATTGGGCACTTTATCCCATAAATATAACAAACATTAAGAATATATTTTCTCTCTCTCTCTCTCTCTCTCTCTCTCTCTCTCTCTATATATATATATATATATATATATATATATATACATACATATATATATATGGGGGGAATAGTCTATTTCGACAGACGATGTAAGTGCTCTACCGAAATAATCTTTTTCTCACATGAGGTAAAATATTTTTTGATTATTCATCATATTGCTGTGTATAAATACAATGTAGTGAGTTCTCTATTTGTCGATCAGTTTTAATATTTTTATATAACTAGGACCCACTTGCATTATATACCCACGAATTTATTTTACCATTAGTATATATATATATATATATATATATATATATATATATATATATATTAGCCATACCAAATCATTCACTAGCTCAGTCACTAAATACACTTTCAAAATCAACCAAAACTCTAACTGTCGAAGTCATAACATAATTTACTTATTAGAATGCACACACTATGTCAAAAACAATACGTGAGAATGTCTGAATAGCCTTTTCGCTACAGAATTAATAAGGATCGGAATCGGTCAAGTCGACCCCTGACAAAGATTATTTCCGACTAGAAAGACATAATTCTAAGAAACATGCAAAATTCCCTATGATTGCGAAAATAGTAATAGACAGAAAAGTTAACTTGAGAAAAAATACTAGATAAACAATTAGACGAATGGATTTTACGCCTCAAAATAATTTGTCCAGACGGACTTAACCACAAATTAAACAACACAGAATCCCACAAGTCATGCCCTACCCACATTTCTCATAGACACAAGACAGACATGTTTGTAGACGTGTTGAGATCTCACTCATATGCACACACTCACACAATATATACACATACACTCATCACACAATATATACACATACACTCATCACACACACTCAAAAAAATAAACAAACTAAAACTAACTCTAACCCTACCCACATTTCTCACCCACACAAGACATACATGCTTGCACATTTCTCACCCACACAAGACATACATGCTTGCACAGGTGTTGAAGTCTCACACATACGCATACACTCACACAAATATATACACATACATATACACACATCACACAAACTACCAAAAAACTAAAATTTATCATATATTTAACACGTACATCACCACCCCTGCAAACAATAAAATTATCAAAATGACGAAGGAAGGAATTCTGAGATTCAGGAATTTCCCAGGCTTTATTTTAAAAACAACTTCAAAGAGACCGATTAACCATTACAAGGACTTGACAAAATTTACAAAAAAAAAAAGAAAGAAAAGAAAAATACAGATAAAGTTTATTTTCTTCAGAAACATTCATACGCTCCTGTATTTCACTGCCATTAATAAGCAAGGATATTTCTCTCCTGATGATGACCATGTGAATGAATTTAGTCGAGGAACCTAATTGAAATAATAAAACAAAAAATATGAACATACAAGCCAATGTGCCTGGAAATGTTTATTTTTTAACATTTATATATATATATATATATATATATATATATATATATATATATATATATATATATATAGGCGTTGGTTAGATCCAGTGACAGACCCAAAGAGTGCGAGTTCAATACCTGGTTAAGGCAGTGGAGAACTTTCAGAGGGAAAATTAGCAGGAGATAACTGATAACTGACATCCATCAAACATGGCACGTGGAACTAGAACAGTCTACCCCAGTGATCGAAATAAAGGGTTCAGTTCGACATGCCAACCACCTGAAGAAGGCCGAAACGTTGTGACAAATATGGCGACAAAGATGAGGACAATAGTCCGACTAATGTAAATACTATATATATATATATATATATATATATATATATATATATACAGTTTACAATTTAAAAAAAACAGGGATCATAACATTCATCGAGTGATTAGTAGATTAATGTATCTTTAAAAGCATTTCGACATTTTATATCATTAACTTTACTAATTTACTTTTTGTATGAATGATTCATTGTAATATATATGTGTGTGTGTGTGTGTGTGTGCGCGCGCGCTTCGCTTGTGTGTGTGTTAGTATGTGTAGGGAGGCAATCATAACACTGAATATATACACACACCTATTTATGTGTGCGTGCGTGGGTATGTGTGTGTTCATGTTGCGATGCATAAATTGTCGTCTTAATTACGCAAAAATCTTAGTAACACTAATGATTTATTTAAATATATATATTTACCAATATTACAGTAAATTATCTTGAAATGCCAAAGAGGACATTTGTTCAATAAAATCTCCATTGGTTTCAACCACGGCCTCCAGACGAGTTCAGAATATCCTTCATTTCTTCTAGACAGTCTCCTTTTTTAAGTTGGTGACAGCTGCCATAATCCTTGCCTTCACTTCAACTTTGGCGTTGGTCTCTCACTCAACAACGGCTCGCACAGTATAATAAAGGTGT
This sequence comes from Acanthosepion pharaonis, assembly GCA_903632075.3. Taxonomy (NCBI): domain Eukaryota; kingdom Metazoa; phylum Mollusca; class Cephalopoda; order Sepiida; family Sepiidae; genus Acanthosepion; species Acanthosepion pharaonis. The sequence continues at coordinate 270,791 of CAHIKZ030000773.1, forward strand.
CTGGAGAGAGAAGTGGCCAGATGTAAATGACTGGCTTGTCATGCTTATGTGACATGGTGCAGAATCCTGTTGCTAGATATAGGGTCTTCCAACAGCCATCAAACTCACCGAGGGCAGCACTACTTCGTCAGGAGACTTGTTATAGCCGTCCGCATTAAGAATGAAGCTCTATGGGATGATGAATTTTGGCATAACATCGCCATCACCAGTTATCACACCTAGCACAATATTTTTATACAAAATACTAGATACAAAATTCGACTTTTTCCGAATGTTCTGCACTGTTCTCAGATTGACACACAAATACATTCAATGTTCGTATTGGAGCTTCCAACGCTAACGCCTAAAGCAGTTTCCAAATTTATGGCAGTGACCTGCGTCAGCGGGCTCTTTTTACTTACAGACAATGCCCAAGTGGACATACTATACTGTGCCGTTGGAAAAATCAAAAACAAACAGCACGCATGCGCTAAATTCAAAATATAAAATAGCGAGTATTTATCCATCGCACTTGCTATATATGTATATTTGCTATGAAAGGCGGCAAACACTTTTGCTTAGACAAATCGAAATTGGCACCTTCAGCTGTAAGCAACAGCATTCTCAGATTGATGATGAAAATGACTTCGAGCGTGTACGTCTCAACGTGGAAAGACCTTTTTCAATTTCGTGGACGGAAGCCACATCTTTTGATGGTTTTTAAGAACAGGAACATCTAAAATGGATAATCGATATAACGTGAAAAGACAATAATAACGTTAATCAACATATTGACGTTACACACTACTTCGAACAAAAGGCTCAGAAGGAAATGCCCTCAAAACAGGACGGAGCGATAGCAATATCTGAACATGGAAAATTAATTTGAAGAGGAAGATTTTATAAATGTCACTCGACAGCAGCACAGGCTGCTCGATCATTGACTTCTAACAGCTTCTTTATAAGGAAACAGCTAATAAGGTGTGTTTCAATCACTGGACCGATCTTAAATGTGAATTAAGTTTAAACATCTAAAGATCTGTTTCTCTGTTTGCTTGTTTCGCGGACTTTTGGGCGATATTATTTTTCACACATAATTGCCATGACTTAAATAACATGATCCCATGGAGAAATAAATACATTTTTACTAATAACACTGATTTATTTATTGCTGACTTTGATCCGTCTTAATGAAACACCCTTATATATAATCCGTGTTAATGGAACACACTTTATTACCACACGTACACACACACACAAACACACGCACACACACACATATATATATATATATGTGTGTGTGTGTGTGTGTGTGTGTGTGTGTGTGTGTGTGTGTGTTAAAATATAGTGTTAAGGTATATAATATTTATGGGTTACTGTGCTCAATATCAGTAAATAAATAAATATACAACGAACACACATGGACTGAATATTCCGTCTAAGCATGAAACAGACAGCGCTGCCGGTTGTTGACTTCAATGTCCACTTATATATATATATATATATATATATATATGAGGGAATGGATTAATTCAATAGTTCACCGGTGTTAGTTCATTGCAAACATACTCCTGATAAAATACAGTTTTATGGAAATTAACTTTTTTATTTGTTTGCCGAATTTTAGCAAACTCGAATATTTTCAATCAAAACTGCCTTCCTCTATCTCAACATGAATACAATTCTTCGCTGAATAATTGGCCTTTTGCCAGATGAGATGTCGAGAGGTAAAACGCCATGACATTCATTTTTCCAACATCAGCAAAATTAGAATATTACATTATTTGAGTTCTAGAGGCGTCTCTCACTGGGAAACAAATTAACTGCAGTAAAAACGGACGACGGAATGAATATTTCAATACAGAAAAAGTACAATATATATATATATATATATATATATATATATATATATATAGCTGGTGTTGAAGATGTGCTTTTATTTCCACAATTTTTATGTTGTTGAGAGGAGAACGAAGTGGCTAATTTTAGTTCCAATCGATTTTGTTGGAAAAATTGTTGAAAAAATTTGTTTCTCATTTATTTCTAATAGTTTTCCCATTCATATTTGAATCATATCTTGTCAATACTGAAAAGAGAAAATAATTGAACATCAATGGAATATATATATATATATATATATATATATATATATATATATATATATATATAAATGCTTGTATTTACATACAGTATTTACGCAAGCACACATTCACATCATGTTTTTCTGCTTTCCCTATAAATACATCTATCTTTTATATATATATATATATATATATATATATATATATATATATATATATATATATATATAAGTGAACATTGAAGTTAACACTCAGAGGTTGACTTCAATGTTCACTTATATATTTGCATAAGCCCTGTCTCTGATATTAAGCACTTTATTCTGTAAATGTAGCACACGCTAAAACTATATTTCTTCATACATGCATATGTACATACATATATATGTGTGTGTATATACATATTTACACACATATATATATATATGTGTGTGTGTGTGTGTGTGTATATATATATATATATATATATATATATATATATACACACACAAACACACACACACACACACACACACATATATATATATATATATATATATATATATATATATATATATATTAATAAATGGATTAACTGTCTATATTTATGAGATGAAGTATCATATACACTATTTACATTATTCGGACTATTGTACTCTTCTTTGTTGCCATTTTCCCACTCAAAGATACTTGGTTAAGGCAGTGGAGAACTTGGAGTGGGTAATTAACAAGAGATAACTGATAACTGACATCCATTATACATGGCACGTGGAGCTAGAACCGCAGACCCCAGCGAGTGAAATAAAAGGTTCAATTCCACATTCTAACCATTTGAAGAAGGCCTGAGTGTACAACGGTCGAAACGTAATAATTATGACAACAAAGATGAGGACAATAGTCGGAATAATGTAAATAGTTAAATGGATTGAGTCCAACAATTATTTCAATGTATTTTCTATTAATGGGTTATTTTAATAGTGATAATTTATTTAAGTGTAATGATCTGAATTATGCTAAAACATTATTAATTGCATTTACCGTCCTGAATTTTCGAATAATTTCGTAGAAATTAAGCTTCCTTCGATTGGAATCCATCATTCAGCTCCTGTCCGAATTACGGTTTACAAACACACAATCTTCGATGTTTTTTTTTTCTCGATCGATAATTTCTTCTCACAAAACGTAACTTAACGTAAAAAATGACAATATAATATGAAAGTGATTTAGCCCGACAATTATTTTAATATATATTCTGTTTATACAATGCAATATTCTTTTTTTTCTGTTTTTTTTTTTTTTGTGGGGTGGGAGTGTTCAATTACTTTAGGCTATCACAAACAGTATGAAGCACTATGTGTTGTTAGTAGGTAAAAAAAACTTTGATTTATTCCAGCTATTTTTAGTTCGGTTGAATAAGAAGTACCAAATTTTGATTTGAAAACACACGCACAAACGAAGCACGCACACACGAATATACATGCATACACGCGCGCATCCAAACCTACAGTACAGCCAACCCTACCGTGTAGATACACGCGCGCCCGCACAAGCACACACGCATACACACACACACACACACACACACACACACACACACATATATATATATATATATATATATATATATATATATATATATATATATATATATATTAGTAATTCAGAGACTTTTAATTATTTTAAAGAAATGGAGAATTCTATTTCGCTTCGTTTTGAAATTGTTTTAAAACCGCCAGGGTCTGACGAAGCGAAATTGAATTCTCGATTTTGCGAAATAAAATATTACCATGGCTTTCTGATGTCTCCGATTCCGTAATTAATGATCATTTTCTCTGTTTATTACATTGACCTCTCGGGATATACATTCTCCCTGGTATTATACATACGGATTACCAATTAAGTTTAGAATATCATTCATATATATATATATATATATATATATATATATATATATATATATATATATATATATATGTACATGTACATGTATGTATATATATATTACCCCTCACCGTTCGCTGTATAACTTGGAGTTTCATGTAAAATGCAATCTTCAGGTGCTGAGTTTAGACTCATCTTTACGTAGATTGAATTTAAGCATAATCTATTTTCCATAATGCCAATATATATAATACTTAACTGCACCGTCATTGCGCTAAGCAGATATTATTTTC
>CAHIKZ030000773.1:282500-317500 GCA_903632075.3 Acanthosepion pharaonis
TAGCTAGGGGTGGGGGGAGAAGAAGAGGATTCATACCTTTCCCAAGGTTAATAGCACGTAAAAGAATGTAATGGATTCTACTGGAATTCTCTGCGATTCCTCAGTCCCAGCCACTATATATTTTAGGATAGATAAGAAAAAGATAAAATTTATTTAAACCTACAAAGGACAAGAAATTGTGCAGAGCAAGGATCGTCCACGTCCTCAAGGGACACGGCACATATAAAAAGAAAAGGAAATGAAAAATGAAAGCAGTATAATCTTTAAATCTGGCGGCAGAACGAAATGTATTTTTAGTTACTAATACTTGTTTATGAAATTAATTTAATCCGGATTAAGACAGATGTATATTTGTTCATAATAAAACAATAACTTTAATGGTCGGATATAAGTGAATTCGAACTCGGCTCTCCTATTCTTCAACCCGAGTCGTTATCCACTACTCCACCGTCACTCGCAGACGCTTATTCTACCTATTGCAATAGTAAGACGGTAAAGCCTAATTGTCAAGTAGTAGGTTTGAATACATGCTGTCAAGGTACTAATGGAAGAGAGGTCTTTAGAAAAATTTCCATGAAAATATTTATCTCAAAGCCCAAGGAAGACTGCGTCACTTCAGTGGGTGGTAATTGAAGTCGAGATGTTAGGACACACGACCGATAACACTACAGACTTGTATTTGCATGCTGCTGAGAATCTCGAGATATATAGCTGAAACACGTGACCGGTAGTGGCGGCAAATAAAAATGCACGGACGAATGGTAGAGTTATAAATGTGCAAAAAGAGTTCCAGCGGGAAAAGTTATCTGTCACGACAGAGTTAACTAACTTACCTATCAATAAACGTAGAAATTGATTCAATATAATGCCGCCATTCATGTCAGTGGAAATCATGAGCCAAAGAAGAAGCAATGAGTTGTTCTCCTATTTAAATAGTAAATACACTTTTGGCGCTCGAAAAAAATACTCTCACAACAACAACAAAAAATACTCAAACAAAAAAATACTCATGCAACAAAAAACATTCATACAACAAAAAAATACTCCTACGACAAAAGCATCGTCAGTAAATAAAAACAAGTATATCTAAAAAAAAAAACTAAGATAAAAAAACACGCAGCCACACACTTTACGTGTTGTCTACGTCACAGCACACTTTGGTTACGTCACACCATTAACTATTTCAACGAACCTCACTATTTGTCTCTATTACTCTTATGATTGCTTAAGAAAAATGAAATTGGGACCATATCTATTCCGAAATGAAGTTTGGACAATTTCTGATGAAATTTCCCCTTGTCAGAGAAGGATTATCCGTAATTTTGAAAAATCAATCAATAAAGTTAATCAATTCTAATTATCTGCTGTCTTTAATAACATTTGCTTTAAAAAGTTATATATTGTTTTCCCATATATATATATATATATATATATATATATATATATATATATATATATATATGTGTGTGTGTGTGTGTGTGTGTGTGTGCGCGCGCACGTACTTGCAGACATGTAATTATTTTGGGATGCTTGTGTTTGCGCAGGTATTGTAATTACTGGACATCCAACCATTAAAATTATTTTTTATTATGAACAAATATACATCTGTCTTAATCCGGATTAAATTAATTTCATAAACAAACATTAATAATTGAAAATACATTTCGTTCTTCCGTCAGATTTAAAGATTATTCCGCTTTCATTTTTCTTTTCCTTTTATTTTTATGTGTGCCGTGTCCCTTGAGGACGTAGGCCCAACATGGCGCTCCATAATTTCCTGTCATTTGCAGCTCAGAATAATATTATCCTTTTTATCTCCCCAAAACCTTGTTCGCTATTCATTTCCTCATGCTCAGTATGTTATGAGTGGTTTATCTCCGTCCTTCTTGCTTTCAACCTCTCCTGTGTGTATCACATTTTCCAAGACCTCTTTCTCATTATACACACTAGACATTTAGACTGTATCTTCCTATTGTTAAGTAAAAGTCACTTTTTTTATTTCCATCTTTACTAAAACTTCGTCGTTTTCTGTCCATTGTATTTCCAACATCCTTCTGTAGAACCGCATTTCTTTTGTTTCATGTATCTCCTTCCTCTGTGAGCAGATTAGTCATCATTCACTGCCTCGCAGGAAAACTAATATTATTTAACAGTTCAGTAATCTTCTTTGTTTCTCGCAAATTTCTTTCTGCTTCTTAATTCATGCTTGGAACTATTCAGTGATTATTCCACGGCAAACAAAATGGCGGATAATTTCAATCAAATTCGCAATAAATACGTTTAAATACAACAAGTATTTATTGAACGTATCATCATTTGGGGCAACGAAAAGTAGAAGTGACTTTTAGGAAGAACAGGATGCATGATTTTTAAAACAGAAAAACCTGCTTGCATGAGAAAATTAGCCCGTATAATATCAGCTATTTCATATCCTTTGAAATTTGTTAAACAAGTCAAAATATATATGTTCAATGAAATGTTGAAAGGAAAACATTGTTGCGCCATCTTCTAAGTGATGAAGAGAAATATATATGTCTGTTTTTTTTGTTAGCTTTTTTTGTTGTTGTTTTTGTTTTAATAAACCAGCATTCAAACTTCTAGGCTTCTTTTTCTAGCGTTTGAACTGTCAATAGGACATATCCAATTCTAATAAGATCCCCGAACAGCGTGAGGAGAATGAGTGGCCTATATTTTTTACGAAAGAGAAGCAACAGAAATAAAACTTACATTTTAATTTTTTTTTTTGTTAAAATGATGCATATACTCTCTTATTAATGACCGGCTAAATGCATTAAATGCATCTATGGATAAAATATGGGAGTTTTCCATAGTTAGTTTTCATTGAGGTATCTTTATTAAGATTTCACAAGTGCACAGACCGATAAAAACGCGGCGTCTGTTCCAAACACGGGTATCCACAAAAAAAAAAAAAGAAAAAAAAAACCTAATGCAAAGGTCGGAGTAAAAACAACGTCCATTACTTCCTTAGTAATTGCTTTCTTCACGTTTCAGAAACTGAAGAGATATGAACTTTAGAAAAAAAAAAATTGAACGAAAGAGTATGCATTCCTTAAAAGGGAAAATCGAACCTTGTGAGGTTGTATCATTATCTGTGGCCGAGCAGCCTCAATCACTCGAATCAAACTGTGGCTTCTTCTACAAAGGAGGACGTAAGTTCGATCACAGCCAGGGAACACATTTTCTTTAATAAGAGAGAAACACTGTTTAACATAAAAGGATGGCGCCTATTCCAAACTTGGTTAACCACTATACATAACATTTGAATTAATAAAAATGTCAAGTTAAAAACAAATACTTCCCAGACACACACAAATATATATATATATATATATATATATATATATATATATATATATATATATATAAAGAAATACTTACAGACACACACACATACACACATATATATATTTGTGTGTGAAGCACATTTTTACACACACACATGCACACGCACACACACACATATATATATATAAAGAAATACTTCAGAGAGACACACATACCCACACACATACACACACATATATATATATATATATATGTGTGTGTGTGTTTTACACACACACACACACACACACACACACACACACACACACACACACACATATATATATATATATATATATATATATATATATATATATAAATGCGTGTGTGTGTCTGTAAAAGTGTGTGTGCGTCTGTGGGTGCGTGTGTGTGTGTAATAAATTGGTGATACCCCCCTGAATAGTGAACGGACAGGTCTGCCTGCGAAACTCTAGTGTCGGGATGCTAAAGATAACATAAATCAGCAAGGTGACAAACTTTTACTCATATTAATCCTCTATATACATATAGAATCAATATGAGTAAAAGTTTCATTAAAGTGCCCAAACTCTTTGGCTGTGATCGAACCTAAGCTCCCCTTTGTAGAAGAAGCCACCGTTTGATTCGTGTGCTTGAGGCTGCTCAGTACAGATAATAATTCAACGCCGCAAGGTTTTCCGTAGTTCACTACTACTAACAAGCCGATATGTTTTCTCTCCTGATGATAGCCATGCTGGCTGAAACTAATTTTTTAATAATAAAAACGATAGAATATTACTATACAACCTAGTGTGTCTGAAGATTTTAATTTTTAATATTTTTCATTGTTCAAAACATACATACATCCGTTGAAGTATCCTCTCTTTTTTATATATATATATATATATATATATATATATATGCATACACACACACACACACACACACACACACACACACACACACACACACACATATATATATATATATATATATATATATATATATATATAGAGAGAGAGAGAGAGGGAGAGAGAGAGAGTGCGGATACTTCAACGCATATGGTTCAAGTACCTCAGCCTTTAGTACCAACCAGCTAGAATAGTTAGACAAATTTTTATTATAGTGACCAAAATGAGAGAAACGTTGCAGTTAGTATGGTACAAGGTCTTCACTTTGGCCATTTAAAATTCTGAATTCAAAGGTGTCCTTCCCTTACACAGGTTTTAATGTAATGCTAAAGAGCCAAGTATACTACACTACTTAACCAAACATTAGGCGCACACATGATTTCATACATTTCTCAAGTGTATTTTCGCATAAGTGTATATATCGAAATAGACTGTGTGGTGTAATTTATAACGGCTTACAAAGAGAAATTGGAGATTCGATTAAAACACACACACATATATATATATATATATATATGTATGTGTCTGTTATTTAGTATACTTAGCGTAGGTACATGTATTGTTATTTAAAAACACAGTTCATGTTAAAAGAAATGTTCATGTGGCATTTATTTTCCTGTGTCCACCCTGAAAGCCATAATCAAAAATCATTTTTTTACACCCACTTGATTCTAAATCAAAACGCATTTTTCCTAGAATTTTAAGCTTAAAATTTAGGAATTCCTATCATATTTAAAATTATAAAAGATATTGACTATATTCTCTGGTCATGTGCGTTGGCATATTCTGGACGGTATAACCAGTAATAACTTGTATTCATGATTCAATCAAATTAATGTCTAACAAATGGTTTCGGTCACTCTCCAAACACTGTCTTTGTTTAAATCGAAAACAGTTACATTGTTTTCCACTGTTTCACTACTGCTCGCCTCGAAGTCGTAAAGATTCATGTTGTGTCAGTGTAGTAGATGTCTACATCATTTTCGATGTCGTCATAAACGGCGTGGTTTTGTCCATATTCCTCAAAGAATTAGCAGCCGTAAATTCTATTTCTGCTTTACGTCAGTAGAAAGAAACAATTTTCGCTGGAAGCTTGTTGCTTTTTTGTATGAACAGATTCGCGCTTTTTTGTCTAAACACTGTTTCTGTTTTAACATTTAATTTAAATTATATAAATACTTTTTCGCCGATGCTAAACCGATAATTAGATGAATAAATGTTAAATTTTGATAAAAATCTACACATTCAAAATATTCAGGGAAGATGGCGTACGTGTGAGAATCTTTCATACTCCAAATTCAGCCCTGTGTATTACGCAAGTTTCTGTGTGCGTAATATAAACAAATGATCTTGCTTTTTTGCGATCGACCGTTATACCGTATTATTGGTGAAAACGTCTCGAAATATGGCAACAAAGTTGAACGTAAAAATGTTTATATTTGTTAATAGTGTGTATAATAAATTTTAATACTGTGTATAATACACATACCCAACAATTAAGCTTAATACACTGAGGGTAAAAGCGGTTTAATATATATATATTTATATATTTGTGTGTGTGTATATATATATATATATATATATATATATATATATATATATATATATATATATATATATATTGAATAAAAAAGATGATCATGTTTGTTTTGAAAATCGACCGCATTATAAGCATTGTGGAATAAAAGAACACTTTCAGTCAAGAGACAGCAACGAAGTCATACATATGTATATATCTTGAACCAGAATAATTTTCGCAAAATAGTTCATGTTTTTCTAAACTATTGAAATCCCAATACGGGACGATCAGTTGAATCATGGGAATTTTCAAAGAGCTTTGCCATTCGTCTTTGGAAAAATTCCCTTGAAACTCTTGCATTGATGATAAACAAAGGTCAACTTCGTTTGTTTACTTAAGAAGAAAAACATAAAGTTTTGTCGAGAAGTACATACGGGATAAGCGATATTAAAAACTTTTGATCGTCTATTTCTCAGTTGGCCATATCAGATTATAGTCCTCATTGTGTTGTTGCTATCACAGCAATTTACCCATTGTTCTCTCCGTCCTCCCTCAGGTATATGTCCTTATGAGTAAGCAGAAGATCATTAGGCGTTTATCTTTCTGTTACAATTGTGAAAATCAGCATTAAAATAGTGATTTTAAATGCAATTATTAAATACAAGGTTGGAAAATTTGGGAATTGAAGGAGATAGTTGTGATTTATGTTTAAAAGAAAAAAATTAGAATAATAAAATGCAATAATCAAAGATAACAATTGAATCAGAGGAATGAATTAGTGTTAAAATGTCGACGTAAAAACAAATTCAAATTTCCGGAATATAGGTTTAACTTACTTAGCTATTATATTTCCATAATACTCACACCTTCTAGCTCTTCAATTACGACAGTATAACTAATTCTAATTTCTATATTTATTTTCCCCTGCATAACCTCTTTACATTAATTAAGTTCGTATAATAAATATAATTTATAAACTTTCCCCTATTTTAATATTTCCCCAACTCTCTTTCCGTTAGTGCCTTACATCCTTTTAACTATATATTATAAATTTATTTTAGACCAGTTTTTATTAATTTTTTTCTAAATTTAAATTAAAATTTCATTCTTCATATAACCCAGAGCTTCCCATATTAAACCGACCTTGTGTCACAACGCGATTTTGTGTCGGTGTCGAGTAAATACCAAATTACTCTAAAGTAGTTTGTAAGACGTGTATTAATCATCTTTCAGTTGCGTTTCTGTTTTTTGGACAGAGTGCACTCAGGGGCGTCGCAGTCGAAGGACAGTGTCGCAAGTCAGGTAAATTATATTGAGAATTGCCCAACCCTGGGGAACGGCTACATGAGGCCGTGATCTCTCATTTCACTAGAGAGAGGGATCGGTTCTCGCATCGAGGCCAGGACAACCGACGTTTTCGTGGGCTCGGGCATTTTTGTTCCTATCCCGGGTGCACTCGCTTGATCTCCTTTCATTAATCCCACCTTGTCTCACAATGCAATTTCATGGGGGTGGGTGATCGAGTAAATTCCACATTACTATAAATTAGTTAGTATCACGTCTGTTTATCATCTCTCAGTTGAGGATCTGTTTTGGGGCAGAGTGCGCTCAAGGGCGGCTCCGTCGGAGGACAGAGTCGCAAATGAGAAAAAATCATACTGATAGATGACCAGCCATGGGGAAAAACTTCCCGAGGACGCGCCCTCACATTGCACGATAGAGGGATCAGTGCTTTCACTGAGTACAACGCATCCAACCACATTACTATAAAGTAATGTGTAACACCTTTATTTATCATCTCTCAGTTGCCTCTCCGTCTTCGTGCAGAATTCGCTCAGGGGTTGCTCCTTCGAAGGACGGAGTTGCAACTGGGGAAATTATACTGAGAGATGCCCATCCGTGGGGAAGAGCTGCCGGAGGCTGCACCCACATTTTGCACGAGAAAGGGATCGGTTCTTACACCGGGATCGGGGGATTTTTGTCCCTAGTCTGAGTGTACGCGCTGAGGCTCCCCACATTAAAACGACCTTGTATCGCAATGCGACTCCGTGTGTGTGTGTTGGGGGGGGTGCTCGAGTAAATAACAAATTACTTTAATTTATCATCTCTCAGTTGTGTCTCTGTCTTTGGACAGAGTGCGCTCAGAGGCGGCTCTGTCGAAGGACAGAGTCGCAACTGAGTAAAATTATACTGACAGGTGCCCAGACCTGGGCTCGGGGGATTTTTGTTCCTTGCCGTGTGTGAGCGCAGGGGCTCCCCACATTAAACCGACCTTGCGTCACAACGCGACTCCCTGTGTAAATACCAGTTTACTATAAAGTAGATTTGGGTCCTTTTGTTTCCCACAATTCGTGGCAGAATTCAGCTCCTATTTCGCATTTATTCGTATAGAATATGGGTAGCAACCCCGATTTTATGCATGTTTCATTAAAGACGACTGACAGGGTGCTGATATTAAGCTTTTTATTTCACATTTTTGTGTTCGTTAAGTGTTTTCTCTGCTGGGCATAAAGAGTGTAAAACATATTCAAAGATCCTGCATTCTCGCGCGCTTTCGTCTATTGATTTACGTAGAAAACAAGATATTTTAAGTTAGTAAACTCAAAATATTTGTCTGCTATGTAAATGATATTTTTTATTTTGCTGAAAACAAAAAAGAAACTGATAATCTCCAAACCACATTATAAAAAATAAAGTAACACATTCACTACATCCTTATAAAAAAAAACCCTCTTGCAACCTTAATTTTATGTGAAAGTCCTCTTAGATATAAAATGGACGTTATAAAAATTTCGTTAAGTGAGCATATTTCACAGACATTTTACATAAATAAAGCCTTTCGTAATGTATGAGCTGTACATGAGAGTACAACTTTTTGTATTTCTTTAAGGATTCCTGGGTCCCAACCAGAGACCTATTAAATGCGACCGTGACATTTTCTACTGTGCAATTCTTTAAAAAAAAAAACAAAAAAAACAAACAAAAGAAATCCCTAAGATTACGCACATTTTACATAGATAAAGCCCTTTGGAATTTGTGAGTCGTACTTGTGAGTACATTTTTATGTATTTCTTTAAATCTTTGTCTACCAGGGATCCCTTTATTGGGTATGTCGGAAACTATTTCAATCAAACCAGGATTCCAACTACAACTGAAATTGTTGATATACTCACGTGTCACATTTATTATTATTATTATTTTTTTATTTTCTTTGGTTTCTGACGTTTACACATTTCTTTCCGGGTCCCGCCCAGGGACCTAAGGTTAGAAATGGCATCATGACACTTTCCCCTGACAAAAAAAAACAATACATAGATAAAGCCCTTCGTTAAGCGTGGGCTGTACTTGTCAGAACATTTTTTTTTGTATTTCTTTGAGGTATGGACTTCCAGGAATCCCTTCAATTAGTCTACTGAAATCTTTTCGAACCAATCCTAGGGCTCCAACTACAACAGTGATTGTTGATGTTCTCATGTGCCACAATTTTTTTTTTAAATTTATTATTATTATTATTATTATTATTATTATTATTATCATCATCATCATCATTATTATTATTATTATTCCGGAGACTCAGAATTTATTATGAAAATAATTGTATTTTGTTTTTAATTAATATTTAATAATTACTTCATATAAATAAGAAAATGGTTTAACAGGTCATAGGCACGATGCATATAGAAAGTTACTTACATTTTGTTTTCATTGTTAATAGCAAGATAGAATTATTCAATATCATTTACACAGCAATAGTTGTCTATAGATTATATTTGATTTAAAATCAGAACCATAAAACTCTTCACATATTCGAATGAGCCCAATATTTTCTGTTTCCTTTTAAAATACTAGTCGTTTTTATTTATTTTTTGTAATCGCATCTCAACAAATTCAGGATTATTGCCTTTCTTGTTACACAAATATGCAGATTATCTTTCGTTCGCTCACGAAGACATTCGGCTCAGTCCCTCTCATTCCCCAGATCATTATAAACATCTCCTATGCATTTGTTGAAAGTATGGATCAATTCAGCTCTTTCCCACACAAGTCAGGGATAAACTTCCATCATCTGCCCACAAATCAAGGATCAACTCGCGTCTTTCGTTCCTAAATCGTGGATCAACTCGTCTTTTTCTCCTCCAAGTCCTGGATCAATTTAGACACCCGTCCATACATTAAATCCTTCGCCTGCCACAGCAATTAGAGGGCCATTCATCAACTTGTCATATTAATACCAGAATTAATCTCTGCCGATCACAACGCCAATTTTGAATTCTGTTCCTGGATACGGCGTCTTCCCTTGCCGCAAGATTTTCCCTGCATTAAATCAAGTTGATTATAATAAAATGAAATTTAAACAAGGAAGGTCACCTGATTAGAGTTCTTTAATCAAATTTCGGAGAAGGCAACAAAATTCGAAAATAGAAATTAAAACAATTTGTCATAGAAAATGCGGCCAGATTAACTGTTAAATTCAGGTGGGCAGAAATGGAAAAATTGAAGTCACTCCACTCAACCCTCAATCTTTATTTCAATTACTCGTCACGAACAATTCAAATCATTTATCGTCTGCTTCCTTCATTTTAATCTTTATGATTTTTATGATCTAGTTTTAATTTTATCCTCTACGCATACAAATTATTCCCTTTCGTTTTTTTTCGTTTATTCTACCGTTTTTATTTTTTAAGTGCTTTAAAAATAAATCACCGAATTCCTTTCTTCTTTCCAGTATACAAAACTTTTTCCTTAACCTGTTCATTTTTTGATAATGATTAAGCATTTCATTTTTTTTAATTTTCTTTCTGGAATATTTGGTTTAATTTAATAGTATTTTTTTCAACATTTCCATATTTATGTTTTTTGCTCTAAAATTATTATTTCTTTTCGAAACTGTTTTCAGTATTTTCAGCCGAAATTCCGTAACTATATTTGTTGTTTTTTCTTATCACTTACAGATCAATATTTAATTTTACTTTTTACTATTTTTGTTTGAATTCCTTCTTTGGTGTTCTTAAGTTTTTATTTAATTTTATGAAATTGTCTTTCTAGTCCTTATTAAACTTTGAATTATCTGCATTTTATTTTTGTTTTCGTTTTAACTAATTACTCTATGTCAAGTTTTTTTTCTTTTATCTAAAAATATTTTTTAATGTTTAATATATTCGCATATTTAAATTTTCTTTCCTTGGAATTTGTGTTACATCCTTACTGTTTTTTTCTTTCCTTCCTTAATTTTTTGGACATTTGCTTTATCTTTGAAAACTGTTTTTGTCCTGTTATTATTCTACGCTTTTATTATATTCCTTTCTCATGTGTTTCTTTTTCTTCTTTTTCTTTATTTGACCATTTTCACCAGTCAGGCTGGTTCCCCCATAGCGTGAGGTCTACCTCAATATGTCGTCTACCTAGGTGCAGCACGGAGGTCTACCTTGCCCCTCTCCTCACGTGGCCATCATGTCAGGTAAGGTCATGGATCAGGTCAGTTGATGTCTAAACAATATTTACACCGGTTTCACAATTTCTAAACACGTGACCTTCTCATTTTAAAACGAAGCAAATCAAGCTCCAAAATCAGAATCCTCTTCGGCCGGAACCAGTTAGCAACTATTTCAGAACTTCAGGGTACTATAAATTGTCGCTGAAGGAGTTTTACAGAAGATTTATACTGTATGTATTTTATTTGAAAGCGTGTTTATTTTTACCTCTCTACCTTTAATATAAATATAAATATTATATAGATATATAAATTATAATATAGGGTTTAAATAAATATCTATACATATGCAATATAATATTATAGTTCGATGCTGCAGTAGACCTCACGCTATAGACGAAATGGGAAACTAAACAATCTTACTTATTATAAAATGCAGATTGTCTGTGGGTGTGTGTGTGTCTGTAACGTTTATATATTGGATCGGATTTCCTACATTTTTCAACCGATTTCAACAAAACTTCACAGGACTACATAAAATTACTTTGTGGTGGTTCTAACAGCGCCAAAAATGAGAAAAATATAATTGCTTTTGCACAAAATCAATTTGAAAACACGATTAAGAGACATCGTGAAAATGGAAGGGGGGCAACTCACATCGGGTTGTTTGTGTGTTGGATTCCTTTAAATATTGGAGCGGATTTCCTATTTTTTTAGCCGATAAAACAAAACTTCCCTTTTTGGGGGGGGCAGGTATTGTTTCTTATTCTCTTGCACACATTTTTCTTTATTTTTAACATTCAGAATGCTTTAAAAATTCCATTTACAAGACAATTATTTAAACTTCTATTCAATCGGTAGAGACTCATAACGATTGAAAATAATGTTTCTGTTTGAGTTTGGGTTTGACCAATTCGTAAAAAATAAAAATAAAAACTAATTAAGACATGCGTGTCCGTCAACCTTAAACAATAATCTTTGTCAATTTTATTTTTCAGTCTTTATGATGGTCGATACTTGATCTATCTCTTACTGTTACATCCCCGGGCAACGCCGAGCTCTACTGCTAGTAATTAATAAGGTTATATTTGGCTCAAACTCACCCTATCTCTTTCCCTTTCTTCTTTGTTTTCATATCTGAAGAATTGCTTTCTGTTTTCGTTACACTATTTTGTTCGTATACTTGAGCATTTAGACCAGGTTTCTCCGAACCTTTTTCCTAAAGGGCCAAATTAGATAATTAGTTAGATTCACCGGGAAAAAATATATAAATATGCTTTTAAAAAGTCAAAAAAGTCGTGAATATCACATTTTGGGTTCTACTATAGCGTGAAGTCTACCACAATATGTCGTCTACTCAGCGCGGAGGTCTACCGTAATCCAGCGGCAGGAGCACACGCCCAGGCAATTGAACGATCGTGGTTGGATGCTAAAACGTTGGTTTTCAAGAAAATGCGTAGTCAGCTGTTCCAGTCACATCTTGATCGTTTTAGCTGGAAGATGATGAGAAATAATTCCAATGGTCTATAGTAAAATTCCTAGATAACATAAGATGTGTTTATCGCTAAAATAAATATATGCGTTGTATAATTTTTTTTATCGTTAAAATAAATGTATGCATTGTATTTGACAGCGTTCTTATTTTTACCTCTCTGCGTTTGATATAAATAAAAAGAGTATATAAATATATAAATTATAATATAATGTTTAAATAAATATGTATCCATATATAATATAATATTATAGTTCGATGCTGCGTTTGAACTCGCGCTACAGACGAGACGTAGAATTCACGCCATATTTAGGTAGACCTCATGCCATATTCAGGAAGACCTCACGCTATATTAAGGTAGAGATCACGCTATATTAAGGTAGAGATCTCGCTATATTGAAGTAGACCTCACGCTACAGTTCCACATTCAGACTTTTCCTGTCTTTCTCTAAACTCATTTTTTCTTCTTTTTTTTTGTTTTTCTCTTTCTTTCATTCCCATACACTCTGCTGCTTTCATTTACTGTCTTCGATGCCATTCGTTATTCATTCTTCATCTTGTTTGTTTCTATATTCATCTATAAATATTTCTTTATTGACCTTTTCTTTCCCACTATCTTCTACATATTTATGTTTGCTTGGGAACCTGGGCGTGGTGTAATGGTTAGCAAGCTTTTCTCGTTACACCAGTCGGTTGTGAACTGGGGCAGGAACTGGCTGGTTAACTTTAACGCCTCAAAAACAAAACTGCTCTCTATTACTCACCACAGACAACCATGCCTGCTCCACCCCTATTAGAAGTGATCTTCCAAGCGTAGCTCAGATGTGGCACAAGGCCGAAAGTATGAGGCACCCAGTGAAGATCGAACTCACTACTCAGTTGTAATATATCTAGCGAGACAAGCTTGCTAACCATTACACCACCTCGAGGTGCCCTCCACCCCTATTCGAATGTCTGACGCTCAGCTCCATGAGAGCACCTCTTTGCGACTGCTCAGTCTCAAATTGACTGCTGATCTGAGATGGAACAAATACATTGAGTCAATAGCTTTGTCCACCGCTAGGAAATTTGTCTCCTTGTGGCGAACAAGGAAATTTTTCCCGCCGGAGTCAATCCTTCAAATCTACAAATCAAGCATTCGACCTTGCATGGCGTATTGCTGCCATATATGGTCTGGAGCCCTTTCTGTTTGTCTCAAGGTTCATGATAAAATCCAGAGACGGATATGCAATGTAATTGGCCCTGATCTGGCACACACACACACACGTATATTTATATATATATATATATATATATATATATATATATATATATATATATTTTACGAAATAGACAAAGTCTGAAAATTATTTTAAGTTATCTTCTGTTTATACGTTATATTTGTAGATACAAATATTTAAGTAAATGATCTTTTTATATGTGATATATATATATTCTGAAACAATGAAAAAAGTGACATTTAATTTTGTTTCTATCCGAGAGAATCGCCACAAAACTGTTTGTGTATTTAGTTTAAAACCATTCGTCAAAATACGCTGTCGATCTCTCTATCTATCTATCTATCTATCTATCTCCTTATATACATATGGAGTATTGCTGCCATATATGGCCTGGTGCCCCTTCTGTTTGCCTCGGGGTTCTTGATAGGCTGCAGAGGCGGATATGGAATATAACTGGCCCTGCTCTGGCATCTCGTCTGCAGTCGCTCTCTCACAGACGTGCCGTCACCTTCCTCTGTCTTTTTTACAAATATTTTCAATAGTAACCTCTCCGAAGAGCTCTTTTCGCTGGTTCCCAGACTTCATGAGTTTAAGCGCTCAACTAGGCTGGCATCTCGCTCTCACCGTTTCATTGTAGAAACAGTTAAATGTAGCCGTCTCTTCTACTCCAATAGCTTCATGTCTCGCACCTCTCGCCTGTGGAACTCCCTTCCCTTTTCCTGTTTCCCTGATAGCTATAATCTCCAACTATTAAAATGTAATGTCAGTCGACGTCTCCAGATGTCTTGATCTATCCCCTATCCTTCTCTTCATCATTTCCTCTATCACTCCTATATGCTCTCGCTCCAACACTCTGTAACCCCTTGCGTGCTAGTGGTTTCCCGTCTTTCTTGGGGTGAAACGCTTAAAAAAATTAACACTGAGTATCTGGTAAGCGTTCTGACGGTAAATGAGACACTGAGATCCGTAGACGTATTGGGATGGCCAAGGACGCATCGCAAAAGCTGGCCAGAATATTGCGAAACAGGAGGATTTCTTTGGCAACCAAGAAATGAATACTGAGCTGTTACGTGACATCTGTTCTTCTTTACGGTAGCGAATTTTGGACGATTTCCTCAAAGATAGAGAAGAGATTCAAGGCGACTGAGATGTGGTTCTACAGAAGGATGCTAAGGATATCATGGAACGGGCGTTTGAGAAACGATGTGTTCTTAGAGGGGATGCAAAAAAGGAGGAAGTTTATACTTACTATCAGGAAAAGACAGCTGAAATTTCTGGGACACGTAATGAATGAGAAAGGATTGCTTGGAGAATCTGATACTCACGGGTCAAATAGAGGGAAAGAGAGACAAGGGAAAACAACGCATGGCATACCTGGCGTGCTTAAGCAAGTGGATGACAGAACGTGGTCTGAGGGAGGTGGCAGAGAGAAGGAACTTATTAAGAGCTTCAAGAGATAGAAGGAGGTGGAGAGCCATGATCGCCTACGCCCTGAAAGGACACGGAACATAGAAGTGAATTTGATTTTCAGTGGGTATCCCATAATTTCGGCTTTGTAAGCAACTTTTAGAAAACCACTATATTTATGTTTGCATTTCATGACTTTTTATTTTCATTCATTATTAATTTGCCTAACATTTCTTCCTTTCTTTTTATCATTATTTTTTTCTTTATAGTTTTCATTACTTTTGTCTTTCTTTCGTTTGCAATTTCTTTCAGTCTGTCTTTCTTTTTCTTTTTGCCTTCTTTTCGTTTAAATAACATCTATTTCTTCTGTTTACAATTTCTGTTTTTTGTTTATTTGTTTCTTTCTTTCATTTTTTTCATATATATTCTTCCTTCCTTCTGTCTGTGTTCCTTTCATTCTCTTTCTTTCTATTTTTGCAATCGCTTTCTTACATTTGCAATCTCTTCTTTATTTATTATATCCGCTCTTCCTTACGTTTAGAGTCTCTTTTTTTAATTTTCGTTCTTTCTTTCTTTAAAATAATAACGTAATAAAATCATAAAAAATTTTTTTCAAAAAACCTTATAAAATCACATAAGAAAATAAAATAATTTTCAAAAAAATCTCTTCTTAGTTTTATTTATTTATTTTATTATACCCTCTCTTTTTCTCATTTGCAGTCTCTTTCTTTTTTTAATTTTCTTTCTTTCTTTAAAATAATAACGTAATAAAATCATAAAATAATTTTCAAAAAAACTTATAAATTAACATAATAAAATAATTTTCAAAAAATCTGTTTTATTTATTTATTTATTTATTTATTTATTTATTATACGCTCTCTTTTTCTCATTTGCAGTCTCTTTCTTTTTTTAATTTTCTTTCTTTCTTTAAAATAATAACGTAATAAAATAATTTTCAAAAAATATCCTCTTTATTTGTTTTATTTTTTCTTTCTTTATTTGTTTATTTGGTTATTTATTTATTTATTATATTTTTGCAATCGCTTTCTTACATTTTACAATCACTTCTTTATTTTGTTTGTTTTATTATTTATTTATTTATTATACCCTCTCTTCCTCTCGTTTGCAACCTCTTTCTTTCTTTTTAAAATTTCTTTCTTTCTTTCTTTAAAATGATAACATAACCAAATAATAAAATAATTTTCAAAACATCACTTCTTCATTTGTGTTTTTTATTATTTATTTATTTACTTATTTATTTATTTCTTATATCCTCTCTTTCTCTCATATACAGTCCCTTTCTTTCTTTCTTTCTTTCTTTCTTTCTTTCGTTATTAAAGAATTTGTATGAATAATATTAAAACCTGATATTGTAAAAAACTCTCTTTCAACATTCTCACTGTACAACAATATTAAAAACAAATACACCTTTTTGGGAAAATTTACCTTCTTTATCTTTACTCTGGTTTCTTTCTAAAATATTTTTGAAAATTCCTTTTTTTTCTCCATTCATATATTTGCCATCACATCACTCAAAATATTAATATTTTAAATGTCTCCTGACAACGAAGAAAATTTAGAAAATGAACATTATCTTCATGTCATAAATATTTATTTACCAAATCAAAATCTCTCAAAATGTCATTATCTGTCTCTTAAAAGTTTTTTCGTCAACATTTTTTTTCTTTCGGAGACGACTTGCCTTCCGAGAAATTCGTCAAAGGAAGCCCGGTGAATTTTTAAATATTAAAATTCTGACAGGAGAGAAAATATTCGACAAATTAATTTTGAACTGAGCTTAAATGTTCAATAAATTTCATTTAACTTTGGGCTGTTATGGAAAAAAAATATACGTTTATATATATATATATATATATATATATATATATATATATATATATATATATATAAATATATATTTCATTGAAGACGACAGACAAGATACTGGGATTAAGGTTTTTATTAATTTTTCTTGCATTCGTAAAATGATTTCTTTTCTAAAAGCACTGTGTAAAACAATTCGTACAAATAATTTCTCTTCTGGACTTAAGCTGTTTATTAAAGATAAATACGCGCTGTTAGGATTCGAACATGCGTCCCTCTGATACGAGAAGTAATTCGCTTAAAGGCAAGTTTCCACTGTGATGCGTGACAGAGTCGGTTAAGGCGTTTTGAATTTAATGACGTTTTCTCTTCTACCCAGACGTGCGCAGCTTCGACACCTACCGCAGTGCGCGTAATTTCTTGAATAAAATACCTCGAGTATTCAGTTCAGTAGACGTACATAATTGAATATACTGTTTAATAAACAAACGAAACGTCTACTAAAATATGAATAGAGTCATAAAAACACATATGTATAGATATATCTATATATAAAATGAAGTCCATCTGTCCGTTACAATCTCTAAAATAGCCATACATTGACAGATCGAAACAGAGAGAAGTGCAAACAGATAAGGGGATACAAAGCCCAGTTGGTTTTACTAGTGTGCGTAACTTAGTACAATAACAGTTCATTAAACTTGGGGGAAAATTAAAAGAAAATACTCCCAATATGGTAAAACAATGTAGTGATTGAAGTAAAAAATATATATATCCTTCCTGTAATCATATATATATATATATATATATATATATATATATCGAGTGAGGGTCAAGCAGGTCAGTTCCTAGGAAACTGACAGCCCGACACTAGCACATGAGAGTTGATTATAGTGGTGAAGGTTTTGTGCAGAAACATCCACATTTTTTGAAGGGCCGAATACAGAGACTTGATGCACAGGATCCCCAAACGACCCTCCGCAGGTTTTGAATTCAGAGTTGTCCTTCTAGATCAGTTGCTATTCAAGATTGTAGAACCCAGTCTGTCCTGCTATTTACCCATACCTGGAGAAGAAGAGGATTCACACCTTTCCCAGGTGTATCAACACGTAAGTGAATGTAATGGATTCGACTGGAATTCGAACTCGGCTCTGAGATTCCTCAATCCAAGCCGCTATCCATTACTCCACTATGACTCATCCATCCATCTATCTATCTATCTATCTATCTATCTATCTATCTATCTATCTATCTATCTTTCTTTCTTTCTCTCTCTCTCTCTCTCTCTCTATATATATATATATATATATATATATATATATATATATATATATATATATATATATATATATATGTCTATCTATCTATCTATATATATATATATATATATGTAAAAAACAACTAAAGAGTTGCAAATTAAAAAAAAGAATAATAATATTTTATCAAAGTATTTATAATTTTTATATATATATTTTTATATTTTTATATTTATTTTTAGTTGTTTTTTTCTATATATACATATTAAGAAAATTATACGTGACTTTCATTATGCTATATATATATATATATATATATATATATATATATATATATATATATATATATATATATATTTCTGATAAAAATGTACTGCACTCTGGTAGCGCTGTAAATATAACCACTGTAGTGAGAGAAGAGTTTGTAAATCTCGGCAAAAAATGCTAGCGATAGCTTCAACAGTATAAAACAATGAGGAATTTAAAAGGTATTTCCAAAACTGTCTAGTAATAATAAAATATATTTTCAAGGTATCCTATAGTTAAAGCACTCAATATCAGGTACGGAGCGTCTGTAGATTTGTCAGAAGGCATTTATGTTAATACCCATCGGCGGCAGTCTATTTCATTGTTAAACGAGGCCATGAAATGCACGATTTTTTTTTTCAATTTCTCATTCTTCTCTCCCTAAAATTGTTCGAAATATAAAAATGTTTCATGAAAATAATAAACATAAACTAAAATTTCTAAACGCTATTGATATTAAAAAATTGAAACCAAACCTACATAAAATTAATTATGAATTTTGCACAAATGTTTTAAATTTTTTACAGTCGATAGTTTATAAATATCTAGATGTTAATTAATAATTTTAAATATTTTTTCTTTTTAAAAAATATTGAGGCATTACAATAACTTAGTTACTCACTTTGTTGCACTTGAGCCTACATGATAACATTTCAAATTGTACAGTACATAAGCATAGTACTTTTCACTTCACACTTTACAATATTAAATTTTCAGATAAGCACAACTATTTTGTCTTAGAAAAATGATAAACACAGCAATTTTTTTGTCTTAGAAAAACAAGACCCTGATTTCGCCATCGTGTTGCT
The DNA here is from genome assembly GCA_903632075.3 of Acanthosepion pharaonis. Taxonomy (NCBI): domain Eukaryota; kingdom Metazoa; phylum Mollusca; class Cephalopoda; order Sepiida; family Sepiidae; genus Acanthosepion; species Acanthosepion pharaonis. Next base: position 301,980 of record CAHIKZ030000773.1, read on the forward strand.
GTCGAAATTACTCGGAATAAAATGAATATGAATCAACATGGTAAGTTTCTTTCTTTCTTTAATTAGGATACCTAGAAACTTGTCCGTAATTACGAGAGGATCCTACTAAAAATAAGAAGATAAAACTATTAAATAGGCCATGTCATTATATATATATATATATATATATATATATATATATATATATATATATATATATGAGGAATTTATATATTTTAGTTTATTCTGACATTATCTCTATCTATAAAAGGCAGGATGTGCGTGTGTGTGTAACAAATGCACGGCCAAAATGTTCGATGGATTTGCACCAAAATATACATATGCATTTCCCAAGTCCCATCGAAAGTGGAAATAATCGATTTTTCATGCTTCTACGGAACTTTTCATGTTGTTTGCGGCCATTTTCTACCGGCCAGAGTGAGAGCATATAGCTGGCTGCCACAAACAGGCAGGAAGATTCTATTGGCCAGCGTGAGAGCCAACTGCTGACTGACACGAATGTTAACTAGCATGCTAGCTTGCAAAATAAATAGATAGTTACATTCGTCACAAGTGGGAAAAATTTAAATCTGCATGGCACTTTACTCCAATTGGCTCATTCGCTTGCTTAAACTCAACGTTGATTCTGATTCCGCAGAACTGGGTTCGGTGTGAAAAAGTATTTGTTGTTAAAATTTTTTTTCATTCGGTTTTCCAGTTACGAGTCCTTTTTAAAGCTGATCGTTTTGTGTTCATTTTGTTTAGTTCTTTTTTCGTAACAGATTTAATGTTTAGTATAGAGCTTAGAAAAAATTCGCAGAGTGAGAGAGGCAAGAAGTAAGGCATGTAGCAACATCAGCAAGGCAAAGGGCACTCCTTTAAAGGCAAGGAAGGGCAAAATATTTAAAGTAATAGCGATTGCTGTATGAGTCGTAAGATTTTTTAAACAAGCACGGGCAACGCCGGGCCTTGCTGCTTGTATATTATAAATATAAAACTTATTTTCAGTGTATACACCCAGTTTGAGTTGACGCCCTGTTTTTACATCTGCGAATTACGCCTACTTTTCTGCACATTTGTAAGTCGATGTTCAATTGTCTTATTTCCAATGCTAAGCATGTTATATTTGTTAACTACAGAGGTATTTGAAATGTTTAATACTTAAATTGTTTGGGAAAAGCTTATCTTGAGTTCTATTTCCCGCAACTCTTAGTAAAGTAAGTTGATTTTTGGACATCAACATAATCACCCTCCTCATCGTCAGTAAATTGACCTCGGGAGGGAAAGCGTAATCGTTATATTCTTTGAAGTTTGGAGCACAATGTTTTGACGTAAAGATTAATTTTAATTTTTCTTCTAATAATATAAAATATGAATTAAACACCCGAAAGAATAAGGATTATCGTTCTTGTGTGCCTTTCATTCCCTCCTCAATGCTGGAGGTCTAGGGTCATGCTCAATTGTTACAATTTTGAATCCTATCAAATACTAGTTGCTTAGTACGGCTGGGGTGTCCTGTATGCCATGCTCTTTAACACAGCGCTAGGAGGGTGAAGAGATGTATATATACCATTCCCAAGCGTGCTTGTGCGTAAGTGAATGTAATGATCGAGAAATAACTAACTCTTACATCACCCTATTTTGTACATGATTCGGAAAAAAATATGATGTCAGTCGGTTCCAAAACCTTTTCTGATCATTCTCGGAAGCTAGTTACCAGCCGTACAACGTCCGCCATTATCCTAAGCATTAAGACGTTGATCACTTGAGGGGTTGTCATCAAAGTATCTAACGTTCTCATATCAGAGTGATCCTTCTATTACGATATATAATCAACCTAGTCAAAGGAATTCAGCCTACCCGTATCCCACAAGGTCATGAACAATGAAAGGCAGGAAGTTCAACTCCCTTTTTTTGATAAACTCTCATACCGGGCATTATGGATAGAATGAAAATATATTTAGAATTCAGGTTAAATTATTTACATCATTCGGACAATTGTCCTCATCTTTTTCGCCAATATTTATTACAACGTTTCGGCCGTTGTACACTCCGGCCTTCTGCAGGTGGTTGGAATGTCCAACTGAACCCTTTATTTCGCTCACTGGCGTAGACTGTTCTAGTTCCATGTGACATGTTTTTAATGGATGTCAGTTATCAGTTATCTCCGGTTAAATCCCCTCTCCAAGTTCTCCACTGCCTTAACTGGGTATTGAACTCACACCCTTTGGGTTCTGTCACTGGATCTAACCAACGCCTTTATCCACTGTGCCATGTGTCCTTGAGCTAAAGAATCCTGTATTAACGTAAAATTTCGGCATTAACGTAAAATTTTGTTTCGCAGTGGCACATTATCTATCTATCTATCTATCTATGTCCATTCAAATTTATCTCAGTTCATATGTGTTTATCTATCTCTCTCTTTGTTCGCATCTATCTATCTATCTTTCTCTCTCTCTCTCTCTCTCTATCTATCTATCTATCTAAGTTCATTCAAATTATTCCCAGTTCATACATGTTTATCTATACCACTCTTTGTTCGAATATCTATCTATCTATCTATCTATCTATCTATCTGTCCATTCAAATTTATTTGAACCAATATCTATCTTGCTTTTTCTTCGAATCTATCTGTGAGTGCGTATTATTTTCATCGAGTTGCTTAGACCACAGAATATAATTTCATAGGAATTAATATAATATATATATATATATATGTATATGTATATACTTGCAAGCATACATAACTTTGAGAAAGGTAAAAATGCTAATTTTCTCTGGGTGAATTGCATGACACATTAGGTTCTGTAACCACCGTAATCTTGGAATTCCAAACCTGACGATTGTCGTTTGGTGTCCGTCTGGCACCAGACCTCTGTTTTCGACTCTTTACAATAGTGTGATCGATTCAGTACAAGTCCTCGCCACTCTAATTAAATCACATGTACGGATAATCTTTTTTACTTCTAAGAACTGAGTTGTTTGGCACTCATGCTTCGAAAAACGAAGATAAAGCACTTAACAAACACAGACACACACACACACACACACACACACACACACACACACACATATATATATATATATATATATATATATATATATATATATATATATATTAGAAAAAGTTTAAACAAATACATTACATTTGGATTGTCCACGTACTAGTTGAAAGGATTATATATATATATATATATATATATATATATATATATATATATATATATATATATATATATATATAGATAGATACACCTAGTGAGCCAGACAAACCTACCTAGGTTTCAACCTAAGGTCTGCTCTACGGTTGTATTGCGCTCTTTTGTTAGTTAGTTGTTACTGTATCGGGGTTTTTTTCTTTGGGCTTCAGACCTGCATCTGTGCGATTTTTTTTGTCGGCAGAAGTTCATGTTTCTAGCTCTTTCTTTTTTAAAACCTTTTTTCCTCGAGATTGATTTGATTAGCAAATCAATAATTGACGGTTTTTCGAAACGGGTCTAGTTTATATATATATATATATATATATATATATATATATATATATATATATTGTGTTTATTTAGGCAGCATTATTTCATTCATACATGTTTCATTAAACAATATAGACACGTGCTGTCAATTTATTTTATGTAAATTCTTTTCATAACGTCTGATAAGCTTAATAACTTTATCATTAAACGAAGAAAGAAAATCACAATATTGATATATATATTTTTTAATCCAATCTAAGCTTTTTGTCTTACATAAGTCATTATCAAAGATGTCAATTACAGTACAATATATTAACAATACACGCACAAGAATATGATGATAGTCTGTTTCTGTTTACATGGATAATTTCCGAGCAACGATCAACACGTGCATATAAGACGCTGGAAGCGAAAATCGCACTGCAGCTCTTGACGTCATACATGACCACGCGAGACTGTATTCGAGAATTATTAAGTATGGGAAACCGTTGGTATAAAGCAATGGCTTCTGTTACAAATTATAGACATTTAAGAATGTTTGTGGACATTTCGTAGTTTCTTTTGTTCAGGTTAGGTTTCAACTGTTTTATTTATATTGCTTCAATGATTTTTAGTTTTTGTTTATTGTTTTCACGTCGAAGTATAATTGTGTTTTCGACAAGTATTTTATGGAATTGTATGCCGTCAGGCATGTTGTTTTAAATGCCTAAAAATGTTAGAGTTTTCATTCAAATATAGTGTCAAGCGTCGTGAATGTGAGTTTGTGGTGTGACCAACATAAATTTACACACACACACACACACACACACACACACACACACACACACACATATATATATATATATATATATATATATATATATATATATATATATATATATATATATATATGGTGCATGAAAAATACTTTTTACAAACATTGGCGGCCGGTTCCTCACATGAAAACAAGGACAAATATCTATATAAACATATGCCCGCAAATCCTCCGTATTTGTGTTATTGAGTTTACGGCAGACGCTGTTAAATATAAAACCCAAGGTACAATCCCCCAAAAAAAACATTTACAAACATGGGAGACGGATTCCAGAATCTACCGTAAAGTTTCTTTGTAGTGTACAAAACATTTTTCATATTTACGATTATATATTATTGTTGAGTTCACTCACCAGTATTTTACAATCGCCTGATGAGAGGCACTGATATGCGTTGAAACACGTCTTAAATTGCGCATTAACTTTACATGTTTTCCGTGTCATATCCTAAAATAATTAATGCTGTTGCATTTTGTATTGAGCGCTTCTCTAAATTAAATGTCATGAACGTTGGAATTGTCCTCTATTCGTTCTCATCCTATTTTGTGTATATATATATATATATATATATATATATATATATATATATATATATATATATATATATGTGTGTGTGTGTTTTGTGTGTGTATGTATATATGTATGTATATCCATATATGTATATATATATATATATATATTTATATATATATACATAAATATATATATATATATTAACTTTTACTACATATGTGTGTGTGTATATATATATATATATATATATATATATATATATATATATATATATATATTTAAGTTATGAAGAATTTGGTAATCCTTATGGTAATCCCAAGGAGGATGAAATCCTGTGAGCTCAATGTAAATCCAGAGCTAATATTTTAAAGAAAAACAGACAACTTTAAGGTACCGTTATATTAATTTATTTCACCAGAGCCCTTTCAAAGGACGTAAAGAGAAAGTTTAGGTTTCGAATTAATTCTTATACTTTAAGTAAGTAAGATTGCCCATATAAAAATAACTACAAATTACATTCATAAATTAGATTCAAACTGATAAAGATGTTACCGTAACTGTTTTTTACAATATTAAAAAGTACGATTGGTCGGGTAAACAAACTGTTATAATTTTAAAATTTTTCAATATGTTCTCTATAAATGTGTTAATAAATATAGTATTTAGCTTATATTAAATCCCTAAACTATTTGTAAAGAAATTAAATATTTAAATTGATAGCAAGCATCATATTAATTTCTTTCAAATTGACACTTCATTCTTCATATAACTCCTATTTAATGTCATAAGGTTAATATCCGGTTTCAATTTTATAAAACCTCTTCCCTTTAAGGCTAATAGTTTCCACCCTTCCGTGACCACTGCCTCGTGGCTTTCGTCTGACTGAAACATTGAAATGGTTAAGTTTTATGTTACTTTTTCGACAGCTGTCACAGTTGAATTTATAATTCCACACGAACACAGTCTATATACCGGGCTTGAATAAGACTGACGAAGTTTTCGTCGGTTGAAAAGGTCTATTCCCCATATGAGGTAATTTCGGATTTTATTACTCTGCTCTCTCTCTCTCTCTCTCTCTCTCTCTATATATATATATATATATATATATATATATATATATATATATATAATTTTCCCACCAATTTCCCATCAATTTCCGTTAGTCCACTGGTAGCTGCGTGATTGTTTATAATCATTTATAGAATGCCATACAATATATGGACACTCAGCATTTGGTAGCCTAGATCCAGTGACAAGAAACCAATAAAAATAATTGCAGACATTCTGTGCCGCACATACATCTACTAGCTTGATAGCAAGGAACCAAAACTTTCATTAATGGCTGAATCGTTATTCCATCAGAGATCGAACGGCCTTAGTATGCAAGTTTGAAATTTCATTATCAATAACTTTATTATTATTATCAATGTTGTAGTCATTTTATATTAACTTCATCGTGGCATTTTTTAAGAAGGTTACATTTCAAATTCAATATATGTATCTATCGTATAAAACTTATGACACTTGTAGCACAGTGTCTACCTATATGTAATAGCTGTAATATTTAAATTTTTTCAAAAATTAGTCCGCTGGAGATCGCAAACCTTGACAGCGGGACGAAGATGTTATTAATTTTTAAGCACATTTCAGAAATCGGACAAAAGATATTGTATTAAAATTTACTGTTATCCAATATGTAACAGCTCCAGGTACTCTGAGATTTTCCTTAAATTAAGTGCTTGTATTTTTTTTATCTTTTATACTAACATTTGTCATAGGTTTATAGGCGTAATTTATTTGATTTTTTTATCTGACGATCTATATGTGCACAAATTGCACTAAGCTTCGTTAAGTGACAAGTTAATCTACGTTTTAACATGATATTTGAAAATATATTTAAAGTTTTATATATTTTTAATAATATAGGTAAACGCTCATATATTTACAATATGGAGTATTGCTGCCATATATGGTCTGGAGCCCCTTCTGTTTGCCTCGGGGTTCTTGATAGGCTCAAGAGGCGGATATGCAATATAATTGGCCCTGCTCTGGCATCTCGTCTACAGTCGCTCTCTCACAGACGCGCCGTCGCCTCCCTCTGTCTGTTTTACAAATACTTTCATGGCAATTGCTCCGAAGAGCTGCATTCCCTGCTTCCCAGTCTTCATGAGTTCAAGCGCTCTATGGGGCCGACATCGCGCTCTCACCCCTTCACTGTCAAAACTCCTAAATGTAACCGTCTCTTCTACTCCAATAGCTTCATGTCTCGCATCTCTCGCCTGTGGAACTCCCTTCCCTATTCCAGTTTCCCTGAGAGCTATAATCTCCAGCTATTCAAATGTAATGTCATTCGACATCTTCAGTTGCTCTATCCACTACCCTTCTCCTCATCCTTTCTTCTATCACTTCTATCTGATCTTGCTCCATATTTTCTGTAACCTCTTGCTTGGGGCGAAGAAACGCTTAAAAAAATAGTTCTTAACAAAATGTGTCGGTCTTTTGGACGACGTATGTGTTGCGGGTCGGTGGTACGCAGGTTCCAACCTATTTCGGGTTTGAGAAATGTCGGTGTTTGGAACTGGGAATAACACGCAGTCTCCTGAAATTCACACAACACACATTGCAGAATCGGGATATGAGTCCACTTAAAATATATAAAGAATCGACAAGAACCAATATATAAGTAAAACAAATGATAAGTTATTAACAATAAATGGTTACAAGTGACAAAGATAAAGTTATGTGTGCCAAATGAATGTGAAAACATTTTTTGTCCAAAGTATGTGTAGTGAGTGAATGTACATGCGTGCATTGTGTGTGTATTGTTCATGCGTTTCCCAAAGTGAAAGTGTTTTCCGTGAGAGGTTAAATGTTGACCTGTAAGTGGATAAAATAGGAAGTTAATGATAAAATGTATCGCAGTATATTTATATTCCTGAGAGCGTCTCCTAGAAGCAGTTTCTAAAATTAGATGGAGATAACCCGACATATGTATAAATAATATTTTGTTGAAGGTTTTTATCATTAAGCATGATTCCGAGTGTTTACTAACAGCCAGTGTTCCAAGTCAATCATTTAACGAGAAAATTGCGTTTAATTATAACAGTGAATATCTAAAAAATATATATATGAAAATGGAGTATAATATTGTGATGGAACAAATCTTAATTCTTGCTCAACATATTAAGTGTAATTGAAAGACAAAAATACGTAACAACTTCCGAACCTAGAATAACTAATAATTCTTTTATCGATGGTGTAACCCCACACGCTCCTCTGTGGCGAAATCGGTAAAAGCACGTCAGGCTATATGACGTTTCTGTATAGGATGCATGTTCGATTTTTGTCGGAGGACGCATATTTTCTATGACAATTTCTCGGACATTCAGGCCGGTAAATGTTGTTAATAATGTTTATTATAAACAGAGCATTTACTTAAATATTTGTATCTATAAAAAAGAATGTATAAACACACACACACACACACACATATATATATATATATATATATATATATATATATATATATATATGAATTACCTGGCACCAAATCTGTTTGTTCAAAAAACCTTTTACACACAGAGTTAGTAAGGTGAGGGAATAGTTGAAAATGATTATGTTTTTTAAGTTTTAATTTAGTATAAATTCCATTGCCCACTATTAAAACAGTATGCGATTACGGAGCACTTATGCAAATCATACAGCGAGGCAATTCTGGGGTAATTGAAAATCCTACAGGAATTCATCATTGGCGGCCACAATCTTAACAACATAAGATAAGCAGATGACACAGTACTGATAGCAGATACGGAAAAGAAATTACAAAACCTCCTACAGAATGTAACCAAGGAGAGTGAAAAGAAAAGACTAAGCATAAACTGCAAGACAGAATTCATGGTCATCAGTAAAAGCATGAGCCCAAAAAGCAATTTGCAGGTCGGGGATGCTACAATCAATCAGATGCGGGAATTTAAATATCTGGGAAGTGTTTTGACAGAGGACGGTAAGTGCGGCACCGAGATCCGTAGACATATTGGGATGGCCAAAAACACATTCCAAAAGCTGAGCAGATTATTACGAGCAAAATAAAGTGTTCAGTTCGACATTCCAACAACCTGAAGAAGGCCGGAGGGTACAACAGCCGAAACGTTGTGATAACTATGGTAACAAAGTTGAGGACAATAGTCCGAATAATATAAATGATATAAAGAAAAGAGTACTGAATTTCCACGTGACATCTTTCTTCCTTTACGGCAGTAAATGTTAGTCAGTCTCCTCAAAGATGAAGACACTTGAGGCAACGGAAGTATGGTTCTACAGAAGGAGGTTAAGGGTATCATGGACTGAACATGTGAGCAATTTTGTAGAGGGTGCAAATAAGGAGGAAGCTTATACTTAACATCAGGTAGAGAGAGCTGAAATTTCCGGGATACGTAATGAGAAAGGAGGACTTGGAGAATTTGCTACTCAGAGATCGAACAGAGGGTAAGAGAGAGAGAGGGGAAAACAACACACGACATACCTATCGGGCTTAAGCAAGTGGATGAAAGAACCGTGCCTGGGGGTAGTAGCAAAGGGACTAAAATTATTGAGAGGATAAGGGGAAATCGAGAGCCATGGTCGCCGACATCCTGAGAGTACACGTCACATAAAAAAAGAAAAAAGTTAATTCGATTCTCACTGAATGCCCCATACTTTCGGCTTTGTGTCACGTCTAAGATACGCTTAGAAAATTCTATTTTGCACTTCGACGTGGTGTAATGGTGAGCTTGTCTCGCTAGGTCAGTTACGACTGGGTAGTGAGTTCGATCCTCACTGTGTGCCCCATACATTCAACTTTGTGCTACATCGAATCTATGCTTACAAAATCTGTTGGTCACCTCGGCCTGGTGTAATGGTTGGCAAGATTGTCTCGCTAGGTCTATTACGTCTGAACAGTGAGTTCTATCCTCACTGTGTGTCCCATACATTCGACCTTGTGCCTCATCTAAACATCACTTAGAAAATCTGTTCGTGACTTCGATGTGGTGTATTGGTTAGCTTGTCTCGCTAGGTCAATTACGACTGTGTGCTCCATGCATTCGACTTTGTGTCTCATCTAACTACGCTTAGAAAATCTGTTGATCACTTCGAGGTGGAGTAATGGTTAAGAAGCTTGTCTCTCTAGGTCAATTACAACTGGGTAGTGAGTTCGATCTTCACTGTGTGCAACCATATATTCAACCTTGTGCCTCAGATAAGCTAAGCTTAGAAAACAAAAGAGATAAGAAATGTGGCCATGTATCTGTATTGGGGATATTAAGAATATTAATGATAAAAAATATTACCATTATTCTGGTATATAAAATTAACATGTATCTCTGTATAGGAAATATTAAGAATATTAATGATAAAATTTATTACCATTATTTTGGTAAATAAAATTAACATGCATCTCTGTATAGGGAATATTAAGAATATTAATGATAAAAATTATTACTATTATTCTGGTATATAAAATTTACATATCATCTTCCTCCTTGTATGGAATTACAGTCGAGTTCATTGCATTCATTTCCGTGTTAATACATTTGCAAAAGTTATGAATCCATCTTTTGTCTGTCCTAAGCGTCTTATACCTTTTAATGGCAACCGGCATAGTAAAGGGACAACTCTGAATTCAAAACCTGTAGGCTTAGTCTACAGACTGTGGGCGGCCCACATCATATTCCGTGAACTTCGGCTGGAGGTGAAGAGCTTGGAGAGGAGATGGGCGCCGCCAAGTTTTCTGGAATCCTACAAAAACGTCGTCCTGGGTATGACGATAAACTACATCCGCGTCCTGGGTATGACGATAAACTACATCCGCGCCCTGGGTATGACGATTGTCTGCATCCGCGCCTTGGGTATGACGATAAACTATATCTGCGTCCTGGGTGTGACGATGAACTGCATCAAACAGCAAGGCCTCTGATAATATGTTTTTGAAAAAATAATGTTGCCAGCTGTACGTTTTTGAAAAAAATGTTACCAGCTATACTTTTTTTTTTTTTTTTTTTTTTAATAGTGTTGCCGGCTATACGTTTTTGAAAAAATAATTTTGCCAGCTATACTATTTTGAAAAGTGATATTGCCATCTGTACATTTTTGGGGAAGTATCATCATTAGGTTTGCGTTTTGTTAAAATAGTATTACCAGATATACGTTTTTGAAAAAAATAATATTACTAGTTATAAATTTTTGAGGAAAAGTATATTAACAGAAATGGACTTTTGACAAAACAAAATTATTACCAGAAAAAAAAATGGTGTCAGCATTAAATGACCCATTGAGGTTGATGTGCCGTATAACAAAACAAACCAAACCAAATCCTACTAAAAAGATTCCGACGAAGAACAATCAATGTATGTTTCTTGGATGTTGTCCTAAGGTACCTCCAATGATTGAAGCAGTCGAGTGTTAAAAAAAAAAATAAACGAATATCAAAAAATTTTAAAAATTATATTATAAGAACGAAATGCTAACATTAGTTTGATATGTAGATTTAATTAACATATATTCCAATTATATAATGGCGAACCAATCACACCATCGTGTTTTTTTATATGCATTCAATGACTAGATACTTCAGTCTAAGCATAGACTCTGTTCGCAGATATAAAATATTTAGTTTGAAAATATCCTCAGAATAAACAAATGTTTCGAACTCAAAACTATAACCAAGGCGAATATAAATTGTTTAAAAAATGCTAATAGATAAAATATATAACAAAAAAGAATTTTGTCTAAAGTCCATATATTTAATAAAAATCTATTTCTATTTCTGTCTGTTTATTTTATTTTATTTTTTTTTTCATTTTATACATTCAAATAAAAATGACTTATCAAACAACGTGATTAATAATATCATATTTATATGCAAATTAAGTAACATAAATTCATTGAATGATAGGCGATGTTAAAATGTAAAAGATGGCCGCTTTTATCGGCGGTCTCATTTATATTATTATTATTATTACTTTCCTTTATCTCGTAATATGTTATTAATATTTTTTTTATTATTTGTGTCCTATCTCTTCTTTTTATTATTATTATTATTATTATTATTATTATTATTACAGCTTTTTAGATATTTTTAATATTATTATTATTATTATTCCTCCCTTCATATGCTAATCTGTTATTAATACATTGTATTATTTGTGCCGTATCACTCTTTTGTTTCTTCTCATTCTTTGTATTATTATTATTATTATTATTATTATTATTATTATTATTATTATTATTATTATTATTGCCGTTCTTTATCTTCTTCGTCGTATTATTAATATTTTATTATTATTTCCTTCCTTTATCTGCTAATATGTTATTAGTATAATTTTGCTATTTGTATCCAAGGCTTCTACTTCTCTTCCTCCTCCTCGTCCTCCTCGTCCTCCTCCTCCTCCTTCTTCTTCTTCTTCTTCATCTTCTTCTTCTTCTTCTTCTATTATTATTATTATTATAGTAGTAGTATTAATGATAGTAAATTTTTTTACGTACAAAAGGGTGGAACGGTGGAGGATAAAGTCAGGTCATATTTTGATTGGGGGAAGCAGTTTTATCTTGGAAGCTGAAGCGAACAAGTAAAACAAGAAAAGTCAATTAAAAAATATATAATATCACAAATCCTATTTCAGAAAGTAGATTCTGGCGGGGAAATTAATTTCGGAATAAAATATTATTTCTTTTTCTTTTCTTTTCTTTTTTTTTTTTTTTTTAAATGTTCTTGTGTTTTGTTTCTAATGTATTTTACTGCCTAACATTTTTATTTGGCCTTTTTTTTTCTCTCTTACTTTCGCTTGCATTTTTTTAAAAAATCGTCTGTCTGCCTTTTTCTCACTTTGCTTAGTTCACTTACGGACGAAGTAATAGCGTGTTCGCATCTACCACGCCAAGTTTTTAGATAAATACCCAGTGCAAAGCTGAACAATATTGATCGGGTGTCTCTCCTCATATTCCTTTTTTTTTTTAAACTGAGAACATTTATTATAAGATTTCCTGTTCAGACCACATGTATATCTTCGTTGTTATAAACACAAATTTATTTGAGTACAACAACAGGTTACAACATTTGTGAGTATATTAAATCTTCGCCAAACATGCACAACACTCTGTCGTATGTGGAATTGTGACTGGTCGAAACGTATTGTAATTTGTGCACATATTGGTCACAGCATAACGTACAAACAAAATACAACAATTAAGAAAAATTATAGTCAATTATGCGAGATCTACGCGTAGGCGATCATTTATGTTTCGATACATGAGTGACGAGCAAATCTTTTTCCTGTACTCATCTCTAAACCTGATTTAATGACCCTCGACATTGAGTAGATCTTGAGCTTTGTATTGAGTGGATAATAGTAAAAAACGAAATACTGAATAAAAAATGAAAGAGCTTGTAAGTCCCTGATCTGTACATCTTACCACAGTCACTCACTTAAGTGTCATGCACGATACGCGCTTAGGCGACCATGTATCTTTCGATACATGATTGACGAGAAGAATTTTTTTCCCGCAGTAGGTTGCCATTCCATTCTACGATAGACCAGTTGCCATCCTATAGAACCCGTTCTGCTATAATCATCTTCAAGTAAAGAGTCAGCCATTACCTATCTCATATATCTTCATAATATTGACTTCACATTCCTTATACCTGTACTCATCTGTAAACCTCATTTAATGACCCTCGGCATTGAGTAGATCTTGAGCCTTGTATTGAGTGAACATTAGTAAAAAAAAAAAAAAAATACTGAATAAAAAATAAACTTCCGAGAAACAGCTTGTAAGTGATCTGTAGTTCTGACCTCAGACAGTCAGTTATGTGCCATGCGTGATACACACTTAGGCGATCATGTATCGTTCGATACATGACTGACGAGGCAGATTTTTTTTTCCCCACAATAGATTGCCATTTTATTCGGCGGTAGACCAGTTACCATCCAAGAATATAGAACCTGGTCTCTCCTGTGACTTACACATGGAGTGGGAAGAAGAAGAGGATTCATACGTTTTCCAAGGGTATAAACACATAAGTGAATGAAATGGATCTGATTGGAATTCAAACTCGGCTCTCCGATTCCTCAATTCGAGTCATTATCCATTACTCCATTGTGCCTCCCCAAGGTTACATCTACCTATTTTAATAGTAAGACGGTAAGGTTTAATTGTCAAGTGGTATCCATTTACTGACTGATAAGCATTTTAAAGCTTATCAACCTATTCATGTTTTTCATACCAAACTTTTTTTTTTAGATTGTAATAATTTTTTAGGGATAATGATGATCTCTACTGATAAAAGTTCTACCAATTAAATTTTAGCTTCCCGCTACCACCTTTTTTTTTATCAATATCAATTTTCCTACAAAAAGTGGATCACAGAGCATATTCAGCTTAATGCATATTTTCAGAATATCTCAACTTTTAATTGGTCACTTAATATTTAATATCATTGGCCTAGTTCTTGACCAAAAAAGATAATTCCGCCAAAATCTATCAAGCTTCTGTGAGCCTATCACGTGATCAAATTTAGAAATAAAATATGAAACGTCTTTCATCTTTGAGAGTGCGAAGATCGGAATCCTTTAAACTCGTCACACTTCTCCAGGCATTAATTTAAAGTTCCTTAACAGGAATATAAAGAACTAGACTGGAATTGGAACAGTGACCTCCAAATTCCAATTACGATTCGTTATCTGTTACCCAAACCGCCCATCAAAGATTACAGACCTAATATTCGCAAGTGGTCAGCCATCTAGATACTGATCAGATTCTACGTTGCTTAACTTCACTCATCTTACGAGAAACGATTTTTAGCGTGATATGGCCGTAACCCCAATTATAGTTGATAATATGGAAATATAATACATGACTGCAAGGAAAGACTCTAAATTTTAGAAGCCATTATATTAGAAAAGAAACAACTGATATTACCTAAAATATCTTTCTCCACAGGCGATGATATATTGAAATGTGTCTAAAATATTTAATATTCTTACGAAATATTTAAGACGCATACAAAAATAACAAGACTTATAAATATTCAATGTACCCTTGTCTGATTTAGCGTTATATATGGTGCCGCATTAAAGCGATTGCAATTCCAATTCGAGAGATCTAAAAACGCCAAAATTTATTTAGAAAATATTGTCTTTCAAAATGATCACACCAATTTCTTGATAATTAAGACAGTAGAATATGATTCGACAAAATAAACAAAACTGGACAGCTTATTAATAATTTTAATACCCATATATATATATATATATATATATATATATATATATATATATATATATATATATATATAAGAAATATAGTCTTAAGGTGTACTATATTTATGGAATAAAGTGCTCAATATTAGAGATAGAGCGTGTGTAAATATAAAAGTGAACATAGAAGTCAACACTTAGAGGCGACAGTCTTTTTCATGCTATATGCAATCGTCAGGCTTCTATGTTCACTTTTATATATATATATATATATGTAAATAAAGAAATTTGACAAAAGCTAAACATTTCATTGAATCTGGATTTGATTACGCGTTTCACCTTTCTAGGCTTCATCTGATACAAAAAGAGAAGAAAGAAATGTGTGTATTTGGGTGTATGCTTGAATACTGAATGATAGTACTTTTTCCCAGAGCTAAAGTTTCTCGTGATTAAAGAAGAAAGAATATGAGTGACGTTTAAAAAAATGCCATTAATATGTATTCCGTATCTTTTCG
>CAHIKZ030000773.1:320000-355000 GCA_903632075.3 Acanthosepion pharaonis
TCTATGTGTATAACAAAAATCAGTCATAAAATCTCAAACAGGGACATCTAACAAAAGCGTTTGGCAAAATAAAGAAATAAATTTCGTATCGCCTGACGATCACGGTAACAAGAAACACGTCGTTTGTGCGCATGTGTAGTCCAACTAACGTAACAATTTCGTCGGATGAATCCTAAAGGACGAAGCGTGTCACACCATTAATTTTTTTACATATATTTTCTCACAACACATATACACGCACACACACATACACATTTTTATATACAGACACACACACATATATATATCGTCGGCATCAATTCGTCTCGAAAGACGATGTAATAGCGCGGTGCGACACGATCCTGGGCGGGATATATGGAAAACTAGGACGGCCCGGACGTCTAGTTCCCCAAAGGAGAGGACATACCAATATAGTTTGTTACCAGTGCGGCTGCAGGTGTTGCCGGAAGGTAGCACAAAGTGCCGTCCAACAGCCTTAGGGGCTCCACTACGGGTTTTGAATTCAGAGTTGTCCTTCTTCTAGACCAGTTGCCATCCAAGGCTATAGAACCCAGTCTGTCCTGCTATTTACCCATAGCTGGAGGGAGAAAAAGAGGATTCACATCTTTCCCAAGGGTATTAGCATGTAATTTTGACACCATTTAGGGCTGCAAGGAAATGGAAGAAAAGAAGAGAAAGAAAAAGAGAGGCGAGAATTAAAAAAAAAAAACTTAGATAATAAAGGAAAGCCGTCACAAAAGGGACATTTAGCGATGTTATTTTGATAATGAAAAATGGTGAAAGGTTTCATTGCCATTGTCGAGAATTCTAAACAGATAAAAATTAACTGTGTCGTGGTGGCGAACTTATATTATCGGGAATAGTTAACGACAGGATGTGAAAACGTCTAACGCACCAGCCACTTGGTGCTAGCGAAAAGCTAATTGACGAATTACAGATCGGCTAGCTAACCTCCGGGACAGAATAGATAAACATTTAACTGTGTCACGAGAATGCCATTTGGGGCCTCCACAGAATTCTAATGAGATAAAAATTTAATAAGAATGTCCTGACCACACGACAGAGAACCCAACCCTAGGTTAAGTCTTTGTCGATGAAAGGTGTCATTGAGAGAAAAGACATCTGGGTTGTGTTGGAATCTAACAGTGACAGCGAAACTATTTTATCAGAAATCGGCACCAAGAATGCAAATACGGCTAGGATAGCGAAACTACCTAATCGGGACGAAAAGTTGGCTGTGTTTCGCTAGATGACCACCCACTTGATAATTGGCGAAAATCTGATCGACGAATCCCATATGAAAGTGACATTGGGATAATCACACTACGGGTCGTATTGTTCTGTTGGCGACCAGAGAAGAAGAGAGAAAAGAAAAGAAAGAAAGGAAATAGAAAAAAGAAAAAGAGGAGATAATTTTTTTTTCTTTGAGCAATATATATATATATTTTTAAAACAAGTCTAGTCTGGTCACACCCACACTGCGGGTGAAGGTTAACGAGAACCAGGCGGAGGTGATCAAGTGATGCAGGGGAGAGGCCTTCTACCACTCATTAAGAGGATAGGTATGAGATGTTACTGCGAAGGAGTAGTAAAACCGCTGACGCCCTCTGAGAATATGGTAAGAGAACGAAAGAAGGTGGGGGTAAGAGAAGACTTCCAAAAATGGAAATAATAAATTTTTCCTGACCGAAAACAAAAGAAGGGGATTGTGGATTTAGAATTATCAAGGAACCTCAAACCCCGACGAGCCCACCCCGGTTTTGGGTCGGCGTCCATATAAGCAAAGTCGCAGCTAGCGAAAATCAGTTCAGTTCAGTTTCCAGTTTTCCAGATTTCCCAGTTCGCAGATGAAGTGGGTCCCGCCTCGAAGATAGCTGACTTGAAAGATTCACGCAATTCCGAACTCATCTTCAATACAAGAACAATTTATTTTTGAAGAACGACTTATACTCATACCACCAAAACAAGTTTTACGAATATCGCCTGAAGACACACCAAGAACCAGTTTCTTAAAGAACAGACAAATTAAGATGTTAAGACTCGCCTAACAAAAACAACGTGTCCCGAATCCATATAGCGGTTTTGGGAGAAAGACATAGTCCTATGTATCCAGCAACCAGATATAAAATATTGTTATCCTTTTTTTGATACCTTTGAACTTTTCGAGTTGTTATTTTATTTTCTTTTACATCCATTTGTGCGATACCACCCTTATTCGAATTCGACTTGCGTTACGGCCCCGACGACCGATTGATTTCGTCTGACTAAGATCAATTCACTACGTGGGTGGCAGACTGGAGATCAAAGTAGTTACTTCGGTAACCAGACGTTATAGGCGAGTTGGGAACGACAAGGTTGATGTCGAATCTAACCAGATTCCCATCCGAATCACCAAAAGGTTAGAACGTCACATTTGGGTGCCGCGACCAATACCAAGCCAGTTGGTCGTCACAGGACGGGATAGCACGACTGACGCAGACAGGCGGACGTCACGTTTGGCGCGGCGACACCTGAACGAGCGAGGAACGAGCAGCGGCGAGGATGTCACATAATGGTATCGACTGGAATTCGAACTCGGCTCTTCGATTCGTCAATCCAATCCGATATCCATTATTCCACCGTGCCTCATACACACACACACGCGCGCACGCACGCACACAGACACACAGACACACACACACACACATATATATAATAATGTTTTTATTTTATGAAAGTATTTATTTATTTATTTTATATATATATATATATATATATATATATATATATATATATATATATATATATATATGTCCAGCTATCCATTTCTGAGCACTTTCGTCTGATAGAATGTCTAGCGATTAGACTGTCCCTGTTGTTGACACTACTCTCAGCATACCAGCGAAAATTCATTGTTTGAACGGAAAGCATACCAATAAAAATTCTTATCTGCATATAAGAATATATTACGTTTGTATCATTGCATTTCAGTTTAAAAAAAATCACACATTACCAATGGTACATTTTTCATTACATACTAAACCAACCAGGTTGAATTTATCCATCTTTCGATTTCACAGTTTCACATATGCAGGTGTGGATCATACACCGTTTCTCGCAGGAAATACATCCGTTTTCTTTATATCGATCTGAAGTAATTCGACGTCAAAGACCTTTGATCTGCATTTTCCCATTTTAGTGAATTCTCTTGTTTCAAGTGTCCGATGGCTGTATACTGATATTGTTCATTTTCATGATTAGGGATATATAATCATCTCTCTTTCACATGACGGGAAGGAAAGATAACTTGAGATTAACGTATTAAATGTACTGGAACCAAATACAAGGAAACTATCCCTGCCTGCTTTCCCTTTCATCATATATATATATATATATATATATATATATATATATATATATATATATAGATAGATAGATATAGATATATACATATATATATATTGTAATAAAGAGAAAGGACGGTAAGATATAATCTGGTATTTTATTAATATTTTTTCTTTACAAAACAGTGTTCAATACAGACATACAGAATACAAATATTATAAAATTACTAATTAAAAAATATGGTTCCATCGCTACACAGGAATTGCCATATTTTAAAAACAGAAACTAAACATTTCAAATTCAATTATAGAATTAAAGTCCGTACTCCTGTTTCATTTTCAAGCGAATTTTGGAATATCTTATTTTTAAATTTACCGAGTTTTATAAGCACATACATTCAAAATATTAGTTTCTAAGTATATGGCGAAATGTAATCACTTTAACAAAGGGGCGGTAGGGTATACATTTTCACTGACAACTACTGTATCAAAATATGAGTTACTTTCGAAAAGAGGTTAAGAGAAGGTAGAGTAGGCGTGCCTTTTCCAACGTATGTGAGACACCCGTTTAACGCATGTCGTCTGGTCTTTATCAAAGACAAAATATTTTTTGCAACTTTTTTCCCGCCTTTAAGTTTGTACTTGTATACATACTTATACACCGATTATCGTACGATCACTCAAGTTAAGCAACGTCGAGTGTGGTCAGTACCTAGATGGGTGATCGCTTCGTAATACCAGGTGCTGTCAGGTTTGATGTGTGGGTGGTGGAATGTATAACGGCTCGGAATTGTTTTTTGGAGAGCCGAATTCGAATCCATGTTGGTTTCATTATATTCAGCCATACAAATACGCTTGGTAAATGTATCAATCCACTTCTTCTATGTGTTAATTATTAAGACTTGTATCGCTAAATCATTATTATTATCTTCCCCCCACAAATACTTACGTTCTAAAAAATACATTTTCTGACTTTAATTAACCTCCGAGGGATAGATAAGCTGTAAAAAAAACACAAAAAAAAAAACAAAAACAAAAAAAACAAATAAAAAAATCAAACAAAATAATAACAAATATTTTTAAATAGTGGTCATTGCAATCGGTCTTTCTCACTGAAATGCTTAATGTGTAGAAATAGAACAATATGAATAAGTAAATAAAATGTTCAATGTTATCTTCCTTTCCCAGAGTTACGCAAAATTTGTGTCCACTCTTGTTAGGAGTAAGATTGAATTCATATAGAAATATAATATATTTCTTAAAAGATATTTAAATTTTTGTAAGAAGACATTCAATTTTAATATCGTCTTATTTTAAATTTAAATTTGTTTTAAAACTTAAAAGACGATATCATATGTGTAATAAAATTTGAAATTGTGTAATTGTGGGCATTAAAAAACTTACTTTATAGCGATTGTGTGTAAATGACATTTATATAAGGACAAATTAAGTCAACATAAAACCTAATATATATATATATATATATATATATATATATATATATATATATATATGTGTGTGTGTGTGTGTGTGTGTGTAACATTTTCTTACTGTCCTTCAATGGTCAAATAAAAGATGGGATCATGGATAAATGGAGATATACGATTTGATGGCGATATTTTAATATCATAATGACGAGGATTATTTGAAGAAATTCTAAATGATGTAATCAGGGGAAAATACATATTTGAAAATTAATAGAAATTTTTATTTGGGATACATTTTCGTCCGGTAATTTGATCTGGTTCGCGGTTGAGCCGGGATCCGTAGCCCGGTACACAGTGATTGAAAAAATAGTTAAATATTCTCTTTCTGATAATTTTTTTTTTACTCCTGTGGCAGTGGAGACTTCAGGGGTTATTGGCCCTCCTTCGATGGCGTTCCTTCAGAGGAATGGCGCGATTGCGTCTCGATTAAGGGACGAGCCTCGCAAAACGGAGTGGCTCTTGCAACGTGGTCTCACTGGCGATGGTTCGAGGTAATGCTTTCTCCATCATTGCGGCTGGCAGAGGATAGAAAAAAAATATTTCTTTATAGTTTCTGGAATTGTCATCAATGGTCAACTGAACTTGCTTTGTTTCGATAGAAATAAAACGATAGTAATATTTATATGTAAATTCCCGAAAAGAAAAAATAATGATGTTTGGTTTGGTCTGATTTGTGTTTTAAGGCATATCAACACCAATGGGTTATTTAATGCTGACAGCTTTTTTCCTGGTGATATTTTGTTTTGTCAAAAATCTATTTCTGGTAATATTTTTTTATCAAATATGTATGGCTAGTAATAATATTTTAAAAAATGTATTGCTGGTATTAGTTTTTTTTTCTTCAAAAATTTCATTTCCGGTAATATTATTTTACAAAGTATTTTGGGTATTAAAACATATTTTTACACTTATTAAAGCTTTTTATCTCAGTTTCGGGGTTACCTATTAGCCTATAGCTTGGACCCTAACAGATGCTACCACCCCGGGTCAGGGTGGACCTGGGAACCCCAGCAATTAAGATTTGGTTCAACGCTCCTCAAAACCTCCTGATCATAAGTCTTGCTTTTGGACGTAGTTTATCGTCTTACCCCGAACGCGGATGTATTTTATCGTCATACCCAGGACGGAACAAAATGAAGTCCAAGACATGGTGAAAGGCAGAAGTTATTATAAGAAGTAGATTCTTTACAGGAATTAAAGTTTTCGGTATTGCTTAGCACCATCAATAAAGACATTTACTGCTAGAAGATGCAATGCAAATTCCACAGAATTTAATCAAACTATTTTCCCCCGTATTCGTAATGTAATGATAAATTTTTCTTCAGACATTTTTTCTCAAGAACTTTTATTTTGATGTACAACTCCCGCGTGGATTCTTTAATGGACACTAAATCGAGGTTTAATTTTTATCTATTACCTTTATCGTCATAATCTACACAATCCACCAACTATACTATTTAACTCATACCACACATCGTTCGAGTGGTGTAATGGTTAGCAAGCTGGTCTCACTATATCAATTATCTCATTGGGCGCCTCATACATTCGGCTTTGTGTCACATCTTATCTACGCTGAGAAAATCATTTACGGCACCTGGATAATGATTAGCAAGCTTGACTTGCTAGAACAATTACGACTCAGGAGTGTGTTCGATCGTCGCAAGGTACCCCATAATTTCGGCCTTGTGCCAAATCTAAGACACACTTAGAAAATCACCATACGACAAATCGTTCATTATAACCATGTTTAGAGTAACCTCTACCATGAGTGGCTCTCCAGGTTGTACAATGTAAACTCAATGAAAAGAAAGTTATTGTGGAAAGTATTTAGACAATGAGAGTGATAATAATAAAAGCTTTTCAGTACGTTTAAAATTTGAAGGTGATAATGAATATATAACATCTACTCCAACAACACCCTGTCTTTTCTATAAATAATATCATGGCAATTGCTATACTAATATTTCCTATTTGGTACCTCAATTACCTGGATTTAAGCGTTCTACTAGATTGGCGATTAGGTGTAATTGTCTTACTGTTGAAATAATGTAGCCTTGAGATCTGTTCAACAGTTACTTTTAAATCACTTGTCCCCAGTGGAATTATCTTCCGATTTTTGCTACCTTACTAACTAACGTCTTTAAAAATAAAATTAAGTACAACGGTAATCACAATTTTGTCTTGTCACTAAAGTTTTCATATTGTTAGTCAACCCCAGTAATATTTGTGTGTATGTGCGTGGTAACTTTATTATTGTCAGAATGACTTAGTATTTTGTCACGCACAATACTATTTGGCGTTCGATCCATTTTAATTCCGAGTAATTTGTTGATGCTTTTCGAAACATGGCGTCCTTGCACATCGCAAATATCACGTCATCTGTGTATTGTGAAAGAGGGTAAATTCAGTTCCATCAGACGCAGGGAGAAATATGAGTATAAGGGCATATGAGTCGCTTCCTAATTATCACGGTATTTGTTATCGCTGGTCTGATAATTAAAAAAAAAAGGCACGCATTTGATATTCAGGCAAGATATGTAAAGTGATATGGCGCTCATTATCTCTACCCCAAGGCTGTAGAAAGGAAAGAGATAATGCTCTTTTCATCATTGGTTTCCCGATTCTTAATATCTGCTCAAATTTGACAAAATGGCCGACTGGTGAACAATTATAAAAATATGAATGTTTAACGACGTCAGAAAGAGATAGAGAACGAGTGAGTATATAATTTACCATTGTATATTTATGAATACATAGACAATCGTATCTATCTATCTATATATCTATCTATCTATCTATCTATCTATCTATCTATATATATATATATATATATATATATATATATTCTTCCTTCGAATTCGACGTATGACTGTCAACTAGATCAGTTCCTAGGAAACCGACAGCCCGACAACAGCACATGAGATTTGCTTATAGTGGTGAAGGTTTCGAGCAGGAACCATCCACACTTTTGAAGGGCCGAATACAGAGACCTGGTGCACTAAGTGCCACAAGGTCCCCAAACGACCCTCAGCAGGTTTTGAATTCAGAGTTGTCCTTCTCCTATATATATATATATATATATATATATATATATATATATATATATATATATATATATAGGGGTAGTTCTGGAGACGCTCAATATCAGTGACAGAGCTAACATATTTATTCTGACTGATGTAAGTTTGTGACTCTTGGTTTCACGCTATTTGCGATCACCAGTTTCTGACGATATATATATATATATATATATATATATATATATATATATATATATATATATGGTATTTGCACAGGAATCTTGTGTTAGTTTCTTTCTTGAATTCAAGAAAGAAATTCGGATTACTAACACAAAAACAGAAAATGTCTCATATCGAGAATATTTAACATTGAAAAACATAAGGAAATTAATTTTTAATAATATGTGGAAATCTCCGCTTTTACCTGAAGACGGTCGCGAGACCTGAAACACGTGTCGTAAAATTATGGAAAACAAAGGATAATATTTTTTTCTAAATAAATCCACATTACAACCAAAAACGTTTGCGGCACTCTCATCTCTTCTTTTTTATATATATATATATATATATATATATATATATATATATATATATATATATATATATATGGTTGGATTGATGTGAATTTGTGACCCTGGGTTTCATGCTTTTGCTATCGTCAGACAAACCGATTAATTTTTTAAAAAATTTTAGGTTTATGTTGTTTGCTACAGATTCCATCTTTGAATTTCAGCAACCAAATGCGTATGTATGTTGACAACAGCACACATATACATACATATGCCAAGTCCCATACTGTCCACATATTTTTGTTTGTATGAGCCCCGGCGGGCGAGCGCGCGTGTATGTTTGTCTGCGTACCTCAATGGGTGTATGGACATGTCTCTATGTTTGCGTTAGCATGAGAGACATGACGACAACGATTCCCCCTCCACTTCCATAATAACACCAATACACGCAAACTACATAAATACAAAATTGAAAAAAAAAAATTAATCAGTTTATCTGACGATCGCTAAAGCGTGAAGCCCAGGGTCAAAAACTCACATCAATCCAACCAAATATGTTAGCTCTATCTCTGATATTGAGTGCTTTCTAATAAGTACCGCGCATATAATATATATATATATATATATATATATGTGTGTGTGCGTGTATGTGTATATATACGGTTTGGCGGAGTAAGTACATTTATAAAAATAACGTGTTAGGCTAAATAATATAGGTAAAAATTCATGCGATATATGCATTCATACTTACATACTAAATATAATAATGTCACTGCCGTTCCAGATTTCATCAAATCTATCATATATATATATATATATATATATATATATATATATATAGATAGATAGATTGATGAAATCTGCAACGGCAGTGACATTATTATATATATATATATATATATATATATATATATATATATCAATATTTTATATATATATCAATATTTAATGAAAAACAGACCACTTTAAGGTACTATTGCAATAATTTATTTCACCAAAATCCTTTTAAAGGACTCGGATCATCAGGTAACATTTCCAACAACGAAATGAAAGAAAAAATGGGATTAGAAATTGATGGGTAGTGTAATTTTTGTAATTTAACAGAGGGGTGAGAGTTGTAGTTAAAGAGACAACGTAGACTCTAGGGAGGGGTTAATTTCATATCTCTCTTAAACATGCTTTATATTGGGGTAGGAGGAGTGACCGAACCTTGACCTATTTAAATGGTTAACTTAACGGAAATGATATGTAGGAATGGGAGGGGAGTGGGGAGAGAAGAAAAGGAAAAATGGAAGAGAGAGAGGAAACAGACGACAGTAATACAGATATATCCAAATGAGTGTTACGGCAAAGAGAGACGGGGAGAGGGAAGTGAATCGAAAGAGGCTGTAATTTTGTTTTAACAAAATTATGTAAAAGATAGATTTCAATGCTTGATATAAATTTAGATGTCTAAAAATGATGAATGTTATCAATTTAAACATTTAATTTTTTAAATAAATAATTTAGGGACTTAATATAAGTTAACTACTATTTTTATTAGCACATTTATCGAGAACATATTAAAGAAATATTTAAAATTATAATAGTTTATTTACCCGACCAATTGTATTTCCATAATATTGTAAAAAAAAAATTGGTAACAATAACATCTATATTAGTTTTACTTTTAATCTAATTTATGAATGCAATTTTTCTTTATTATTATATGGGTAAACTTAATTAAGGTTTAGGTTTCATTATATAATAATATTTGAGGGTAATATTAAAGATTTTGTTTTCTTCGTATATGTATCTCACAAACATATTCATGCAAATCCATATATACATACGTTTATTTACATGTGCAAATACACACATAGACACACGTGTAACAATATACACAAATGTTCATCTATCTTCATACATAAATTATATATACATACATTTCTCAATCATTACCTATATTTTAATATTTGAAATTTATTTAGATTTTAGTTGGATTTTATAGTTAAAGTTTAACTTTAGGTGACTTCTATATACGCATAAATACAGTAAAATGTTATCCATCACTGACCTGAGAAAGGGCCACATGTAATGCTATGGATATAGACCCATAAAATTAAAATGAATGTATATAATATTCAATATTTACATAGAGAATGATGCTAATATTAATATCTTATAAGAGTTAGAACATTACGCTACGAGGACAACTATACAACATATGTCAAATAATATTAAACACTCAGTGTGTTTGTATAAAAGTCTCTGTCCTGCTCTCATATTTCTCGAGACAACAGACTGATAATTGTCGTATTCGACGCCTTGGATACAATTATAAAAGCTAAACACGATCAAAGTCACTAAATATTGACCAACCACAAAGAAGACTTTAACGAGTTATTAGTTGGTAAACAAAGACGCCGGTTGGCCTTTCATTCGCCATTGATGGGTGCAGCCAATAGAGGCACGTGGACTCGTTCTCTGAGGGAACATTACTGATCAATATGTTTACATAGACCAACTTATTATCCTTGGGTGGGACAAAGAATAGCAATTTATCGGAAATGATTTTTTTTATGCTTGTATGTGTGTGTGTGTGTGTGTGTGCGCGCGCACACACACACAGGAGTGTACGGTGCGCGGTAGGAAAATAGATAATTTTACTTTGCTATTATTCAGATGATAAATAACGACTGCGCAATTGGACGCTGTGTAATGGTTAGCATGGTTGCCTCGCTATTTCAATTACCTCTGTGTTATTCGTTTATGTGTCGTGTCCCTTCAGGACGTAGGCGATCAGTGCTCGCCACTTCCCCCTATTCATTGTAGTTCTCAATATGTCTTATCCTTTTCTTATTTCTTCCAGACGTCTCCCACTTGCTTAAGCCCGCTGTCACACGTTGCTTTCCCTTGTCTCTCTTTCATTCTATCCGCCCTGTGAGTATCAGATTCTCCAAATCCTCTTTTCACATTACCTGTCCGAAAATTTTCACTTGCCTCTTCTTGATGTTAAGTATAAGCTTCCTACTCATCGTCATCTTCTCCAAAACCTCAGTGTTGCTCACATGTTCGATCCGTGCCATTCTCAGTATCCTTCTGTAGAACCGTATTTCCGTTGCCTCGAGTTTATTCTGAGGATACCGTTCAACATTCTCTGCCGTAAAGGAGGACAGATGTCACATAGCAGTTCAGTACACTTTTCTTTGTTGCCAACGAAATCCTCCTGTCTTCTTATACTCTGTCTGGCTTTTCGAATGCGTCTTTGGGAATCCCAATATGTTTAGACCATGATATCCTTAGCATCCTTCTATAGAACCTCGAGTCTCTTCTTCATCTTTGAGGAGACCGCCCAACATTCGATGCAGTAAAGGAGGATATATGTCACGTAGCAGCTCAGTACTCTTTTCTGTGTTGCCAACGAAATCCTTCTGTCTCGTAATACTCTGCCTAGCTTTTGGAACGCGCCATTGTCCATCTCAATACATCCTCTGGTCTCAGCATCATACTTACCGTCCTCTGTCAGAAGACTGCCCAGATATTTATATTTCGACACCCGCTTGAATTTAGTGTTCCTGATCTTCAAATCGTATTTCGGGCTCATCTT
Organism: Acanthosepion pharaonis; assembly: GCA_903632075.3. Taxonomy (NCBI): domain Eukaryota; kingdom Metazoa; phylum Mollusca; class Cephalopoda; order Sepiida; family Sepiidae; genus Acanthosepion; species Acanthosepion pharaonis. The sequence continues at coordinate 331,929 of CAHIKZ030000773.1, forward strand.
TTTACTGATGACCATACATTCTGTTTTCTTGTATTTTATGGTTAGTCGCTTCGTCTCGCTGTCCTTCACTACCTTCTGTAAGAGGTTTTGTAATTTCTTTTCCGTGACTGTGTCATCTGCGTATCTTATGTTGTTAAGATTGTGGCCACCAATGATGAATCCTGGTAGGATATCCAGTTCTCTCAGAATTGCTTCGCTGTATCGGTTGAATAAGTCCGATGAGAAGACACATCCTTGCCTTACACCACTGTCTATTTTAGTATATCTGCTGAACTCATTTTCCATCCGTATGCAGGGTGTTTGCTACCAATATAGGTTCTTGATTATTCTAATATCTTTCCCAACCTGATCTGCATTGAGTTCTCTCTGCATTTTGGTCATGTGTCACAAGTAAACCATGCTTACTATATTCACACAAAGACTGGCGCGTCAAAAATGTAAGATTTCCATGTTATATTAATGATTTTTTAATACAAACATTCAGACATTACAAAACTCGAGAGCCAACGAATTTAGAGGGTTACTGGCAAAATGCTTAATATGTGTGATGGGCATGAAGCAGGTGGTGGTGTTAAGTGTAGTTTGTTTGGATAAGGACAGCAAACGATTAACACGTGAAAGGGTTTAAGATTTAATGTTCAGTGTGAATACGTTCCAAAAATGATAGTTCTTTGAAAAAGATGAGTGCAAATTTGCTTGTGGAATACGTGAGAAATGATAGTGATTCGGTCCCGTGAAAATATTAATGAGTGTCCTACCTGTAACGGTTTTTAACTATGGCGGCCTAAAGAATAGAAATAATCTAATATTATGTAAGTAGTGAGATAGAGTAGCGAGGAAACTGAAAAAAATACTAAGTAATAATGTGATAAATATTACTAGAAAAATTAATTAATTCAAACCAAATGTATTGAAAGAAACATCTACAGTACATTTACATTCACAAACTAAAAATATATATCCACGAAAAAAACAAAAACAAAACAAGGTGTAATATACTAAACATATTTTTAAATAAAAGCGATAGAAAACAAAATGAGTTCATTATCTTGATACAAGGACATCAAAACTTTAATCTAAATGCTGAGTGATTCGGTATCTTTAATGTTTTGATGGAAACTTGTATGTCTCCGTCATTGTGGGAAGATCGTGGTCATTGCGCCAAATTAATACAATGTTGTATTCTCTCTCTCATCTGGCGAAATATTTTGGGGTCCGAAGATAAAAGAACATCTACAAAAGGAAATTTAACTTAACAGTTTTATCACCTTTCCTTTCGACATATTCTATCAATCCAGTGGGGTGTCATTCCCCATCCACTGGGGAGCCGTTTCAGACACGAAAGAAAACACGTTTAGATTGTTTTAAGAACCAAGACAATGAAAATCATTTCTACATTTCTATCACTTTCTCCCGTTAGATCAGCGAATCAAAATCGACTTCTTTATTTTGTCTTGTATCTGATCCCTAAGGTCATCCTCAGCAAATCCCAGAAGAGATACATTTCCTCACAAGATTAATAGTATTCTAAGCTCTTATGTAACAAACTGTAATCGGCATTTTTAAAGTAGTTTTTGTTATTTGTTTTGTTCTTTCTCTTCCGTTCTATTCGTTTTCTTTTATATATTAGGTTGATTATATGTATAAAAATATTAGTCGTCTTAAGTTGTTATTTAATAGCCAGAAACACGTGAAAACAGATGACCGTTTCGTCCATATAGGCAGGCAGGCACGCGCACACATACAAATATATGTACATACACATACACACATACGTACACGCAAAACATATAGATAGATATAAGTAAGCAATGCTTAAGGGGAGTCGTCTATTAGACAGGTACCCTATTCACAAAACTTCTTTCTGTGCACATTGGGTTGGTTGTTTGGTTGTTTGTTTTATGGCATATCAACCGCAATGGGTCATTTAATGCCAATACATTCTTTTTAAATAGTTTCATAGTGATAGTTTGGTAAAAAAGAAAAAAAAAAGTGTGTATGTATGCATATATATTTGAATTTTTCAATTAGTCATATTTTTGAGTCCAATCAAATTTCTTTTAGGAATTATACAATCATGGATGGTTTTATTTTCGAATTTTTTTTTTTTTTAAATTACTCTCTTGATAATATTTTTTGGCACTATTTTGTATTCTGAGTTCCATTCTTCAATTATTTTTTTTCAAAGAATTTATACCTGTTTTTATTACTGGTATTTTTTAAGTATTGCTGATAATAATTTTTCCTTAAAAAATTATTGCTGTTAATAATTTTTCCTTAAAAAATTATTGCTGGTAATAATTTTTTATTAAAAAGTATTTGTAGTATACCTATTTTTACACAAGTTTGGGTGTTAACAATTTGCCCATTGCTGGCACCTTAGCAAGTGCTACCACCCCGGGACAGGGTGGACCTGAGAACAACAGCAATTAAGAGGTGGTTCCACGCTCCTCAAAACCTCCTGATCAGAGGCTTTGCTGCTGGACGTAGTTTATCATCATAACCAGGACGGGTGTACATTGGGATTCACTTGGAGATTTTAACTGGATTGATATTTTTAACTTAGATAGTCGTTCCAGGGAGATTTCTTCTTAGGTTAAATCCTGCATAGTTGCTTGGAAATACCAGAAGAAACGACAATCTTCTCCTTGGTTCACTCCTGCCTGCTCAGTTGCTATAGCCAATAGGAATCAAATTTTCGGTTTATGCGTGATACTTCCGATCACATTAGACGTCTCCTTGGGTCTACTCGTAATGATTGTAAATGTGCCATCAAAGGGGCGAAATCTTTGCTTGTTGAAAGAATGGGCCTCTAACAAGCATGTTAGAGGTATAGCCTCTAACATGCTTGGTTTTCGCGACTACTAGCGCCTCCTTAATAATCTGTTTAAATAAGAAAACCTCTTATATCCCGCCTCTCTTCACTCGGTCTGAGATGATAACATCTACTGCTGATAAAGCAGTACGTTTTGCCCGTAAATTCTCTTCCAGTTCTACTATAGATTTATCTGGATTATCCTTCCTTGACTTTTCTCTTAGAACTGAGTCTCTATTGTGTGCGTCCTGAGTAAGACGTTAAACTACATCCGCGTCCTGGGTAAGACGTTAAACTACGTCCAGCAGCAAGACCTCTGATTAGGAGTTTTTGAGGAGCATGGAACCACCTCTTAATTGCGGGTGTTCCCAGGTCCACCCTGACCCGGGGTGGTAGCACGTGTGAGGGTCCCAGCTATGGGCAAATAGTTAAATATTACCAGTAATACTTTTTTGAAAAAAATATTACCAGCAAGACAATTTTGAAGGAAATATATTAACAGAAACAGACTTTTTGACAAAACAAAATATTACCAGCAATAAAAATATTTTCAGCATTAAACAAAACTTTGAGGTTGATATGCCGTAAAACGATAAACTAATCTAAACCAAAGAATACATATTCTATTCATACGAATCTATCCTAAAAATGTTGTCGGCATTAAATAACCCATTGAGGTTGATATGCCGTTAAACAAAATAAACCAAACCAATCTAAACGAAAGAATACATATTCTATTCATACAAATCTATCCTAAAGATGTTGTCGGCATTAAATGACCCATTGAGGTTGGTATGACGTTAAACAAAATAAACCAAACCAATCTAAACCAAAGAATACATACTCTATTCATACAAATCTATCCTAAAAATGACGGCATTAAATAACCCATTGATGTTGATATGCCGTAAAACAAAATTGTCTATTGTGTGATATGCATATAACTCAATCCATGGTTTCTGATATTATCCCCACAAATCATGTGAACTTAATGGTATCCCTGCAATGAGTCCTTAAATATATGCTGCTGAACTGGTTCTTGCTCTCTCTAAACTATATAATAAATGCCTGGAGGCCTCTTACTCTCCTGCTTGTTGAAAAACTCTTCTTTAGTTCCCGTCTTCTACAACTCAGACGAACTGACTGATCTTTCTATCGGAATGCTATCTCTTTTGGCAATGTACTAGGGGCACTAATCAACACTAAAGTAGATAAGCATCTCACCTCGTATAAAGAATATGGCTTTTGGATTTCTATGTCAACCTCGAATCTATTAAATCTTATTGCTGAGAATCTATCAAACTTCAGTTAACTGTTGTGAAGCACGGAACGATTCACACTGACATTTATTTTGGCCGTCATAAATGTTATGGCCATTGAATTCAGCAAACGTTGGAAGACCGAAATTAAGTTAAAAACTGTTACATAAAAAGAAACAAAAACGAAGTCTTTTGAAAGAAATGTAGTAACATTCGACTGTAATCGAAAAAAATAAAAATGTATTTTGGTAAATTTACTGATTATTTCAAACAACAAATTTCGCAATTTTAAAATTAATAAAAAATTGCAGAGACAGAACTTATATATATATATATATATATATATATATATATATATATATATATAAATTTAAGCTGGGACAAAAGAGAGTAAGAATATAATATAACAGGCTCAAACACTAATATTCCATGGTTATAATTTATTATATTGAATCGTAATCTCGATCCAAATCATCAGACCTACATAAAGAAATCCGATTTATTTTTGAATTCGTAAGTCTGACGATATATATATATATATATATATATATATATATATATATATATATATATAAGGCTTAAACACTAATATTCCATGGTTTTAAATTATTACATTGGAATCGTAATTATGATCTAAATGCCCTTATTTACGAGAAGCTATATATATATATATATATATATATATATATATATATATATGGCGTCTCGTAAATGAGGATACCTGTTTAATAAGGTGGCAAGCTAATCCTTGTTGCAGATGTTTACTCAGGTATATTTGTCTTTATTTAACACCCACAGGGCCCATCTGTAGCTCATACTGCAACTGTAATGATCCGATCTTCGTTAGAATTAATGGGACATGAACAATGTGAACAAGTCCAGCACGCTCAAAGCCTCGGTCACGATGATTTGTGACTTCGTGCTAGCCCAACCTTCGACGGCTCTCTCCACACACACACACACACACACACACACACACACACACACACACACACACACACACACATCACACACACACATACACGCGCGCGTGTACGTCTGTCTCTGTGTGCGTGTTTGTGTGTTTGGGCATGTCGTTACTAAAGTATTAATGGATATTTTTTAATCTCACATTCTTATCACTTCAAACTTTCTTATAATGGATACATTGTATTTGAAATGAGCATCCCTTTTTTATTTATTAAACAGTGTAGACACATAGTTTAATAAATAAAAATGAACGTCTATTTCAAATACGAAGTATCCACTATACGTCTGTGTTGGTTTATTTAAACAGGATGGGTTTAAAAGACATGTTTGCAAAACGCTTTTTATTCGGTTTTATAATTTGTTGACATTGTTACATTGTTCAGTATGCATTATCAGACATTATCTGATTAATAACCGACTTTACATCCGCTGTCATAAATATCTGGCCCTCTATTACAATGTCATTGCAAATTCGATTCTATGCAATTTTTCTCATTATCCTGATATTACCTGTAGATTCTTTGTCATCTTTGTTAATATTCTTCGATTACAACCTTTCGCCCCTTATTAGCATCGGTCTTGTGTGCTTTGCCTTAATTTCTGATCGATATTATTGATCGATTTATTTGCATTAACATGATCATTGTCCTTAAAAATTGAGCATAAACGTAACGTAATTTATAAAGCTTTTTGTTTGGCTGATATCCAGAATACCATATGTATAGTGGTAGAGATTTCCCTTTTAATTCTCCGTATATACCGATCGATAATTCTTTTTTTTTTTTTTTTAGTGTGGGGGGTTGAACTTCGTCATCGGGATCCAACGGAGAAACTACTTTCGATAACTAAGTTTCGATAGGTTCTTTGTATTTGGTTCTAAGGACAAAAATTTAAGTGTAAATTCACAGAAAACTAGCCAGTTTATTGGAGGCAGTGATATTTCAGGAGAGCATATTCAGGAAAAATAGTGTACGGTGGAGTAATGGATAGCGGCTCGAATTGAGAAATCGGAGGCCGATTTCGAATTGCAGTCGAATCCATTACATTCACTTACATGCTAATACCCTTGGAAAGGTATGAATAATCTTCTTCTCCCCAGCTATGGGTAACTAACAGGAAAATCCGGGTTCTATAGCCTTGGATGGCAACTGGTGTACCGCAGAAAGAAACGGCAACCTACTGCGAGAAAAATCAGAATCGTTAAACCTTAAATCGATACATGACCTCCTAAACGTGTATCACGCATGGCCCATAACTGAGTTTTACATCAGAAAATATTAACAAGCATGTTCTATGTGCCGTGTCACTTCAGGGCGGAACCAATCAAGGCTCTCCACAATTTATTGCCCTTTGAAGTTCTTAATAAATTTTGTCTTTTTTATATCTCTCTTAAACATGTTCCACCATTCATTTATGGAAGTACGCTAGGCAGATTATGCGCTGTTTTCCTCAGTCCCTCATGCCTTCAATCTGTCCTGTGAGTATCAGATTTTCCAAGCCCTTTTTTCTCATTATGCTTCCTAGGTATTTTATGTGTCTCTTCCTGATTTTAAGTTTATATTTTGCTTCCATTTTTTTACGAAACTTCGTCGTTGATCACATGTTCGTTCCATAGTATCCTTAACATCCTTCTGTAGAACCATGTTTCTGTCTGTTCTTTATCTTTGAGTAGATTGTCCAGCACTCATTGCCATATAAGAGGACTGTTATTACGTAACTGCTCAGTACTTTTGCTTTGTTTTTAACCATTTTTTTTTGGTTTCTTAAATACTCTGCTTAGCACTGTAAATAAAATGATAGCAGTACATTTGACAGGTTTTGATGCATTTAAATCAAGTTATTAGTATATTATGTAACGTTAAAATCGTACTATATATATAGGATAAAACATTACTGTATATAAAAAGCAAGCTAATAGTACAGCTGATCATTAAGCAAGAAATCCTAATAGGGAAAATATATATTAATTTTACGATAATTTATTTTAGAAGTTAAATTACAATAATAATTCTTCTGCTTTCGCGGGCGAATCCTGTGCGCTGATATGAAGTGGACAGATTAAACTGAGTCAATACTTTGGATTGCTACCAGAAAATTTGTATAACCTTATCTACTACATTTATAAAACTACCATTTGTCCATGCATGGAATTCTTCTGTCACGTTTAGTCTAGTATCTTCTGCTCTGTATTTAAATACAAAAATGAATCTGCAATGTTATTAGATACGACATAGCATCTCAGCATCAGTAACCCTCCCACCGTCGTAACGTAGCTTCTCCGTGCCTTTTCTGTAAAGAAAATTCTTATGAGCTTTCCTATTTAGTATGTAGATTTATGAATTCAAGCGCAGTACTTGATTGGTCGTAAGGTCTCATGATTTTAAAGTTAAAATGGTTAGATGTGTCCTCAAGTTCTGTGCATAAAAATTTCTTCTCTCGCACGTTACACTCGTGGAAATTTCTTTAGACATTTTATTTTCCAGTTAATTATGATCTTAAAAAAAATTAAATGCAATGTCTATCGGTATTTTCTGTCTTCTTAATTCCTGTTCTTTTATTGTACTTTCTCCTTGATAATTTTCTTTGCATTCTCTCATATTCTCTCATAATTTGCAATCCTTTTCATCTTAGTGATTTTATTGCCTTGCTTTGTGTGAAATGAATAAATCATGCTATAAATAATTATAGTGTAAGCTATAGATAAGGCTGGTAGCAAATTATCAAATAGTAAACGTCTGCGATCTACTCCATTTTGATCTATCATTGCCTTCTCATAAATTGTCCCAATGCTTTTGTTTTAACCGTACCTGCCAACGGTTATATATATCTGTTCATTATTTTTTGTTTCTTGATTTAATTTTATTCATGTCTTATATTTTTTGTTTTTCATTTTGGAGGTTGTCCCTTTTTCGTACGTTTATCAGTGTCTTTGAGGCTTAGAAATATAATCTTCATACATTGCTGTATCCGTTATTATGTATTTCATATTTGCTTCCTGTGGTCATTAAAATATATAATACTAACGAGTCGTCTCACCATTTTCGTCGCAAACATAATTCTTTTCAAAGCCGGAAAATAAAGCAAAAACATTTGGTATGAAAGACAGTAATTTTGCCATTCTGCAATGGCAATAATTATAGTCATTTTAATAAAAGGTGTGTAGTAATGGTGGTAGGGGTGGAGGTTACGGAGTTATCATCAAAAAACAAGACGTCATGGTGTTCTAAAGAATATAATGAGTTGTTATCCTGGGATATCTAGCCTTGGGTCTTAGCCAAGGAAAATTTTTAAAAATAAAAGATATGCAAAGTAACGAGAATCCACCTCTGTTTCTTTCAAGACATAAGTGCAATTCACAGATGTAAAAAAAAAAAATACCGTGGAGAAACATGTTGATATTTGCCCGGAAAATTCGATTGATTGAGTTTTTACGGTTTATCAACCCATTACAGTTCATTTAAACTCAGAATTTTTAGAGATAATAATGATATATACTGATAGAAGTTCTAGTAATTAACCCATTGCTGGGAAAGATGAGGTAGGTTCATACCTTTCTCAAGGGTATTTAGGCGTAAGTGAAAATAAACGAACACGGCTGGAACTGTAACACGACTCTCCGATTAAAAATTCCTAACCGTCATCCATTACCCCACGCTCACATCCAAGCATACATCCCCTGGTATTACCAGGCCGTCATCCGTCTAGGGGTATTTGAAGGCGCGCTGTGCTGAAAGCAGTGCCAGATACGCCCTTCATGTCCACCGCAGAAATGAACCTGTTCACGAAATTACAGGGTAGGTAAGGCTTTGGAATCTGGGAGGTAAGAGAGGATGATGACCATCGGATCAACTGGTGCCGATGACGTATATATATATATATATATATATATATATATATATATAATATATATATATACCGTCGTATATATATATATATATATATATATATATATATATCCACATAAAAGCATTATTTTTTAATTTCTAATTTTTAGTTTGTTATATATATATATATATATATATATAGATAGATAGATAGATAGAGAAAGAAAGAGAGAGAGAGAGAGAGAGAGAGAGAGAGAGAGAGATGAGAGAGAGATGAGGCATGGTGGATATTTCCAGAGCCGAGTTAATCCAGTCGAATCCATTACATGACTTACAGCTAATTTGGGAAAGGTGTGAATCCTTTTCTTCTCCCTCCAGCTATGGGTAAATAGCAGGACAGACTGGGTTCTATAGCCTTGGATGGCATCTGGTTCGGAGAATGACAAGAAATCAAAACCTGCGGAGGGTCGTTTGGGGACCTTGTGCCATTTAGTGCATCAGATCTCTGAATTCGGCCCTTCAAAATGTGTGGCTGGTCCTGCACGAAAACTTCACCACTATAATCAAATCTCATGTGCTGTTGTCGGTTTCCTGGGAACTAGTCTGCTTGACCCTTATACGTCGAATTCGACGGGAGAGCCGACTATATATATATATATATATATATAGTGTATCATTGATTCTCATTTCACACAGAGTTCACAATTGTGGTTTACACACCAAATATGCTGAGAGGACCGTAGTTATATTTTGTAGATTAATCCCTCCTGATCAGCAGTTTTAAAAAGCGTGTACGTTCAGTAATTCGGTCTCAATGATTTGTGATGTAATTCTAGCACAACCATCGACAAAATTCATTCACAAGTTTTCTGTCAAAATGTCGGATGGTTTTCCGGTGTTTACTTAAGGTGCAAAGCGCAGGAATCATTTTTTCGAGGCAATAACATGAAGAATACATCTTACAAATCGACAATATTCAGGTTCGAATTCGTGTTCAATACCAGGAAAGTGAATGTTCTAAATATTATATATGAATCTGAAAGTTCTCACCATATATACGGGATGCTATACGATTATATATATTTCCTCATGTTTCTGTGAGATATCATATTACATAGGTCAGTGTCTGCTCGAACGGCTCCTTCCTTACTTTTAAATATCATAATAAATTAGATATAAAATTATACCTATCTCACCATTCCCTCTTTAATTTCGACCCTGTCTGTCATACTTCCTCTCTACCACCCTGTATATCACCTTACATCAACTTAAGACTACACCTCAGAAGTGTGTAAAAAATATATGGGATTTAATGTATTTTTCTACCTTGGAAGTGCCGTCTGGAGAAAAAATTATAAGCAATGGACACTCAAGGTTATCTGTTTTCTATTTAAATTGAATTAATAATGGCTCTGATTTGATATTGAACTCTCTGAATTACATCCTCCTTGGGATTATCAATACGGATTATCACACTTTTCATTACTTACTAATATATATATATATAAGTGATTCTATATATATTACAAGATAATTTGAAGTTTCCATTCACATAAATCGTATTTATGGTCTACTTCATGACTAACAATTTATAATTTAGAGTCTGTGAAATATTGATTTTAAATCGAGAGAAATATATATATATATATATATATATATATATATATATATATATATATATATATGTATCTATAAGTGTATTTGTGTATATCTATCTGTACGTGTGTATTTGTGTATATATTAGCACGAACAAAAAACACACACACACACACATACACACACATACACACACACACACACACACACACACACACACACACACACACACACACACACACACACACATATATATATATATATATATATATATATATATATATATATATATATATATATATATATATATATATATGTTACGAAATGGACAATGTCCGCAATTATTTTATGTTATCTTCTCTTTTATACGTTATTTTTGTAGATACAAATATTTCAGTAAATTATCTGTTTTGTAATTTAAAAGGAATAAAATCGACATTGCTAACTAGACGCTCCTCTGTAGCTAAACCAGTTTAGCACGTCAGGCTATATGACGTTTCCATGTAGGATACAGTTTCGATTCCAGGCGGTGGGCACATATTTTCTATCATCAGATAGCATTTCCAATAATGAAATGAAACGAAAAATGAAATTAAAATTGATGGGTATTGTAATACCCATCCGTGGCTTATACTTCAACTATTATGAACGGACCTTAGTTACAGCTTCGGTGAGAAAGCGTGTTTTCTAACGAAATCAACATTCTGGACTAGGTCAGCAGACTTGTTCAGGATGAAAAGTGACTTCGTGTTAGTACAATCATCGACGGACCACAAGGGAACCGTCAACCCTGTTTCACTCACAAGGCTTAAGTCAAAGTGTGCTATGATTTCAGGCAAATTCCAAATATGTGCTGCACGCTGAGATTCCTGTCTCCGCACCGATAACATTAATAATAATAATTGGTCACTATATATATATATATATATATATATATATATATATATATATATATATATATATATATATATATGTGTGTGTGTGTTTGGTTACACCAGACATGCCCGCAAGTATATTTGTTAATTCTGACCTTAGGCTACCCCACTTTCAAAGGAAGGAATGTTTTCTTTTCAAATTTCCCATATAAACCATTATAGTTCCGAAACATGAAAGTTTTTGTGTAACGATGTAATTTTTTTTTTTTATTGTAGTCTATTATAATATAAATATTATGATAATGTTTTGCTCTATTTTGTAATGAGCTCTTTTTTCAAAATGAAATGCTAAGAACTGTGGATTCTTACTCCATCTGTTCTTTCTCTTATATATCACGCACACACACACACACATACATACATATATATATATATATATATATATATATATATATATTGAGGCAGCATTTTTCATTGATACATGTTTCATTAAATAATATAGACAAGTGTTGTCTGTTCATTTTATCTAAATTCTTTTCATAACTTCTGATAAGATTAATAATATTATCATTAAACGAAGAAAGAAAATCACAATATTGATACATATTTTTTAATCAAATCTAAGCTTTCGGCTTACATAAGCCATTATCAAAGATCGCAATTACATTAGAATTTATTAAGCAATACACGTATAAGACAGTGATGATAGTCTGTTTCTGTTTACATGGAAGATTTCCATGCAACGACAAACTCGTGCATATAAGACTTTGGAAGCGAAAATCGCACCGCAGCTCATGATGTCACACATGACCACGCGACAGTGAATTCGAGAAGTATTATGTATGGGAAGCCGTTGGTATAAACCAGTGTCTTCTGTTACCAATTACAGGCATATGAGAATATTTGTGGAGAGTTCATAGTCTATTTTGTTCAGTTTAGGTTTCAACTGTTTTATATATATATAGCTTCAAGAATTTTTAGTTTTTGTTTATTGTGTGTTATTTGATATATTGAAATGTAATTGTCATTTTTGATAATAGCTTATGTAAACCGAAAGCTTACATTGGATTTAAACATGTATCAATATGGGGATTTCCTTTCAATGATATTGTTATTAAGCTTATCAGGCAATATGAAAGAAACTGACTTAAAATAGACAAAAGTTAACTATATTATTTAATGAAACATGCATCATGACGTCACACACATATATGTGAACATACGAGTGCTTTAAGTTAAAACACACACACACACACACACACACACACACACACACACACACACACACACACACACAGAGCTAGCACCAGTACTGAATACTGTCGCCTTATCAGGTCTGATTCTTCTGCTATTCATCTCTAGGTTCGTGACAAAATCCAAAGAATGATCTGCAATGTAATCGAACCTGACTTGGCATCTCGACTTCAGTTACTTTCTCACGGACGTAATGTGACTTCCATCTTTTTTTTTCTACAAATATTTTCATGGCAACTGCTCTGACGAGAGTTTTCCCTTGTGTCCCGTCTGCGTAAATTTAAAACTGTCGAAAATAGTTAAATGTATTCGCCACTTCTACTACAACAGTTTCTTTACCCGCACTTCCCTTCCGTTTAATTGCTTCCCCGAAAACTAAAGTCTTCAAAAAATTAAATCCAATGTCAATCGCCATCTTGTGTCTTCTTGAATCACGTTCATTTTCATTATCCTTCTCTCAATCATTCTTTCTTGAATTCCCGCTAAACTTAGTCTTTTATCTCACTTTTTTTGCAGTTTTTGTGTATATCTATGTACTAGTGAGTTGGCTCAAATGACTTGACTCACTTTATAGTCCACCAATAGAAGGTTAACCAATCAGAAGACGTAGAACATCGTGTATAAAGGCGGCCATTTTGTCTACTCTACCCGAATGTCCAGTCCAGCTTGTCAGGCGAAGAGAAACAGAAGGACGAACTACGCTCTGCTACTTTTACTAAAATATCCACTACTAACCTGAACAACGCTTTCCGACTCTCTTCGGAATATTCACTGCTAACCTCTGGATTCTATACACAAAGACGACCGTCATCATGAACAACATCTTTCACTCTCTATAACCCCTGCATGCTAGTGGCACTCCGGTCCTTTTTGTGGTGAAATGATAAAAAAAATGAAAAAACACATACACACACGCATGAAGACTTCAGGAAAACGCATCGGGCGAAATTATTGAGAGTATTCGTATTTTTATCATAAAATAAGAGATTTGTTGAATAGTTATTTTTGTATATGCTATATATCTTCAGAGAATGAAAGATCCTGGCTCTCTACAACTTCCCGTTAATTATATCTCGAAGAACAATTTGATACTTTAAAATATATCTTTGTTTTCTCTGTGCCAGAGGAAATTGTTTTTTAAGTATTTTCCCCTCCTAAAATTGTTGGATGTAATTCGTCACCTGATAAGGAACTAATGAGAAAATAAAAACGAGAGAAACAAAAGTTAAAAGACAAGAAGCATTAGAAAATTGCTAAAAACTTCAAAGGTTTACAAAAATAATTAAAAAAAATCGTAATCAACAATGTAAAGAAAATGAGTGACGGCCGGCCGTTAATATCTGCTAATCAGATTTGGCGTTCGTCGCTGAGAAACATTATCGACGGAACTGTCTCCATCTTTGTGATCATTGTTTTAATTATTGGACAATTATCTTATTATGCATCTTAATACTTATAATAAATAGGACATATATATTTAACAAATGATGCGTACTTAATGAGCCATAATTTTACAAATGTTTGGATAATTATATATATATATATATATATATATATATATATATATATATATATTAAGGCATCCTTACGTTTTTTCGTTTATTAGGAATTTCGGCCACTTCTTTATCCATTTTCAAGGCGGTTTTGTTTTTGGTGATCTTAAAATAAAACCAAAGGCATCAAATGGCTAAAGTACTGACCGCATGCTCTTAAGACAGTGAAAATTATGAAACACTTTCAGTAGTACCTTAATCCTTCAAATATATATATATATATATATATATATATATATATATATATATATATATAAAATTGATGTTGTCTAAAAAAACAGTTAACTCATGTCTATTGTTTAATAGATTTTTATTATTTAGAAACTTAATAAAGTGTAGTTTCTCATGTAGGCATAAAGGGCATGGGTCATCCCAAGTTTTACAAGTTCTAGTTTTGTTTATCATTTTCCATTTAACTTTAGGCGTTTTATTCATTTAAATAAATAAAGCCGACATCATCAAATTTTTGCATTGAATAATTAGAATAAAAACAAACAAACAATAAAATAATTTTTATAATCCATAGCCCTAATAAATAGTTTAAATACCCTAAAAAATATAACCCTTTATGAAGTTGCCAAAAAATAAATTTTACGGCAGTTTTTTTATATGCACAAAACCCTTTAAGAAAGAAATAAAATAAACCATAGACACGTAAACCAGACTAGGCGAAAACGTCTTCCGTTTTAAATTTAGACACCCCAAGCTTACCCTGACTTGACATCTATGAATGTAACTCTATAGCGATACAAATTATTAACACCCACACCCCTTCCTATTTAATCAATCGCTCTGGCCGTTACCATGGAAATTTTGATTTCAATAATGAATATGCTATTAAAACACGTAAATTTCAGAAATAAGTTATTCCAAAAATAGAATTTCGATTGAAGATGGAACAGAGCTTATTTTAATTCAATTTAATTCAAATAATTATATTGAAGTTTTCGGCTCTTCTTTTGAAACATGAGACGCCTTATGTAGCGTTTTGGAATCGTATTTTTAAATAAATAATTATATTTATGCTCTACTTTTGTATCGAGCACTATATTTTAAAAATAATAAGAAAAAATACAAAAGAACTTTGTATTATTTACCTAACGAGTTCTTTCCAACACACACACACACACACACGCACACACACACATATATATATATATATATGTACATATATATGTTAAAATATATTTCTCTCTCTCTCTGTCTCTCTGTCTCACTCTCTCTCTCTCTAAATATATATGTATATATATATATATATCTATATATATATATATGTCTGTCTCTCTGTCTGTCTCTCTCTGTATATATATGCCTATATATGTCACTCTATATATGGTTATATATTTGTCTGTATATATATATATATATGTGTGTCTCTATTATATATATATATATATATATATATATATATATCGATATATAGATCTCTCTCTCTCTATATATATATATATATATATATATATGTCTATATATAAATCTATATCCATATCTATCTATCTACCTATATATATATATATATATACATATATCAATCTCTCTCCGTCTTTGTATCTCTCTCTCTCTCTCTCTCTCTCTCTCTCTATATATATATATATATATATATATATATATATCAGGGTTCGAATCTCTCTACGGTTATTTTGTCATTTTTGTATCTCCTGATACTATCGGTCTGGATGGAGACGATTCCTGCGTGTGACACCTTTAGAATTTGCCTGAAAACAATACCACGTTAAGATCCAAGCCCTGTGAGAGAAACTGGATCGACGGAACACTTGAAGAACCGTCATCGAGCCCGAGGGTTTGAGTGTGCTGGCCTTGTTCAGATTGCTGAAGACACTAGATTACACGACATCTCCCCGTAACTGTGACTAAAGTTGCTAAGGAGAGTTGCAGTATAAACCACAGGCTTGAGCGAGCGTCTGAATTAAGGATAGGATAGCCGCACTTGTAGAGGGGTATCATCGAATACGAATGGCCAGCCATTATACATTTCTCTCTATCTCTCTCTCTCTCTCTCTCTCTCTCTCTCTCTCTCTATATATATATATATATATATATATATATATATATATATATATATATATATATATACTTTCATGAAAATTGCTCCGAGGTGCAGTATTCGCTGGTTCCCAGACGTCATGAGTTCCAGCGACTTACGAGGCTGGCATCCTGCTCTCCCCTTCACTGTCGAAACTCCTAAATGTAGCCGTCTCTTCCACTCTAATAGCTTCATCTCTCGCACCTCTCGCCTGTGGAACTCCTTCGCTATTTCTGTTTTCCTGTGAGCTATAATCTCCAGCTATTCAAGTGTAATGTCAATCGACATCTCCAGTTGCCTCGATCTATCCACTACCCTCCCTCATCCTTTCTTCTATCACTCCTATCTGATCTTGCCCTAAATTTTCTGTAACCCCTTGCGTCCTAGTGGCCTCCCGACTTGCTTGGGATGAAATGCTTAAAATATATATATATATATATATATATATATATATATATATATATATATATACATGGATACACACACACACACACACACACACACACACACACACACACATATATATAGATATATTATAATATAACTAACGAAAAGTAAGATATATAATACGCTGTCCTTATTGATATTTTTATTTTTACAAAACAGTGCTCAATGTAAATTTACTGAGCATATATATTGTAAATTAACGGATTTAAAATATGGTTTCTTCGCTACACATGAATTACCATGTTTCAAGAACCGAAGCTAAAAGATTCAAATTTAATTATGTAATTAAATTAATAGCATTAGTTCTGTTTCATCTTCAAGCGAATTTTGGAATAACTTATTTTTAAATTTTCTGAGATTTAAACGCACGTAAAATCCATAATTTTTTGTTTCCAGTAAAAATAATATTTTAAAATTGTAGTCCAATATAACTTATTCTAAACCAAACACTCCTTTTAGAAAGAATCTGTAAATATACAAGTACGAATTTAAAGGAAAAAAAATGACCAAAATTTTTTTGTCGTTTATGAAAAAAAAATTTAAAAAAAAGCAGACGTCCTGCGTTGAACGGATGACAAAATTCGTTGAAAAATGCACCCTGACCCTTTCTTTTTCGAACGTAACTCATAATTGATGCAATAATAAAAATGAACACGCTACCACCGCTGTCTAAATGATTGGATTTCTCTGTATCCTTGGAAACAAAAAATAATGATTTTACGTGTGTTTGAATCTCAGTAAATTAAAAAAAAATGTTATTCCAAAGTTCGCTGGAAGATGAAACAGAACTATTGCTTTTAATTCAATTATATAATTAAATTTGAAGATTCTGGCTTTGGTTTTTGAAACATGGTAATTCCTGTGTAGCGAAGAAATCATATTTTAAATCAGCTATATATATATATATATATATATATATATATATATATATATATAATCTATCACTCTCTCTCTCTCTCTCTCTCTCTCTCTATATATATATATATATATATATATATATATATATATAGACAGAGAGAGAGAGAGAGAAAGAGAGAGAGAGAGTGATAGATAGATTTTTCAGCTTCATATCTTTTTGTTTGGTAGGGGTATGTGTACAAAAATTACACAATATCATGTATAAGCGTATGTGTATATCATGCCTGACAATTTCGTTTAAACATGAATTATTTTTGCCGCTCCGTGTTCACGACTATTTTTGGTACCGGTATCAACATGGACAGGATACTAAATTCTATATCTTAATAGTAAAACCTCGGGAAACAATATTATGTAATCATTGTTACATAAATTTTTTAAACATATTGAGTGTGTGGAGTTGAATATTCTTATAAATTACATGTCGTCCTATGTATACAAACTGTTCAGCTTTTGAATGTGATATATAAATTCTGTATATCAAAATGTTGAGGGGTTATTGAATAAAAATGGAAAAAAAAAGAAATCAAATCAGGACACATAAGATAAACGTCTTCTCCTGTTCAAAAGACCGGAAAGGAGCGTTTACTGGACGAGAGCTGAACCTATGTTATAGTGGAACACACCTATTCTATAGTTAATAGACTCTCCCACCTATAATAAGTAGGAGTAGTAATAGTAACGAGGGAGTTGGTCAGTCAGTCGGTGTCGGTCGACTGGCTGATCGGTTGAACTCACTGCCTTCGGGCGGGGAGGAACCCGAAAGGGGCAACACCGAAAGGCGGATTGTCTTTCGGGGAGGTAAACCGACCCTGAACCCGTTTATACGGGTTCAATGGGCATATTTTTGACCGAGCCCACGGGCTCGGAGATCCCACGTTAAAACGGACTTGTGACACATGTTGCCCTCATGGTGGGGTGACTAAATATCCTTGGTCAGTCCGTCGATATAGGACGACCGTTAGTCGGATACTAAAAGTATCAGCGATCACAACTAGATTTCTCTGCGTCATTACCTATTATATCAAGTTCCTAACGTTTTGTACGTCGAACCTATTTTAGGACCGACTTAGTACAAATACAAGCCTCCACTGTGAAACCACTCTACAACAACCTATAACCTCCAATTCACACACAGGGAAAAGAGTGCAATTAGTTGACAACCAACATTTTAACGTTAAATTATTAAACATGACCTTAAATTCTCTCGTCGGTTCAAAATTTTCATATAGCTGCTATATATGGATGTCTATTTGGTTCCGAAATATCTAAAGTATTAAAATATTACCTATATCCAGCATTTTTCTCAAACAAATGATTAATGAGCTTTCAAACGAAAGTATTCTTTAAATGTTAAAAAAGCCAGTTCCTTAACAGATCTTCAAGACAGATGCCAGAGTATCACAAACAAAGGAGTTTACCAAATAGTAAACACCATATCACTCGATAAATTCCAACAACAGCAACATCTAAAATGGAGATTAGTTTTACGTGGGAGATAAAATTAATGAAACAATAAAGATTTTAGTTTTCTGTTTGCACACAGTCACCCAAGACTGTGCAGCATTCCTTAATGAAATGCATAGGGGTGGAACTCATATAAATAATTGGAAGCTCGGTAACAATTTTTGAACTTCATGATCATATTTTCCTGAAAACTATTTTAATAGAAAGATTATAAATAAATACGATATGGGGGTCGTGAATGAAGAAGGCCAGGTAAATGATCACGAGGTTTCAACAGCAACAACAGTAGAAACAGAAGATTTGATGAGTATGATCAAAAACAGCAGTCATCAGGAGGCAAGTTTGGTTTAAGGCTCTCCACTCAGAATTGTACCACAGCACAATAGCCTCATGGATTAAAGCAATGGTTCGAGAAGATGCTACTTGAACTTATTGGGAATGGAGCAAACAATAACTTAGCAAAAGAACTAAGTAAAACCTGGGCGAGTTAATTTTAGACACGCTCAGTCAAACGCCCGAAATCAAACGTTTAACATTAAATAAAGAGATCAGTTTGAAATTTACTGAATATTACACGGATCGACAAATGCAGAATGTCCCGAAAATATGACATCATTTCCAAGGCCAACAATTTCTGCAATTCCTGTTGAAATGCCCTCAAATTTTCACAGAATGTATAGAAACAGATCAAGCTTTTATATTTAATGTTTTATTTTTGTTCTGTTTTCAGGTTCAGCCATGGCGTTCACTCACAAAGAGAAGCCATTTTGCATTTTGGAATATGCTTGCACACAGTCACCCAAGACTGTTCAGCGTGCCTTCAATGCAAAATTTGGAAAAAAAAAACTTCACCAAATTTCGACTTGGTACCAAAAATTTAAAGAGGAAGGCTGCCAATTCAGTGCTAAAGGTTCTAATAGACCTATCATCAACATCATCGTGTTTGGCGCGTACTGTTTCACAGGAGGTGCATATATTGAACCCATATGAAATTGGTCCCATATTAAATTTATGATGTTCAATACATACACTATTCAATTTCATGAGCTATACTTAGTACTTATCAAGATAATTGTTTTTAAATTGATGTCAAACGTTTGGGACACTATGTATATATAACAATAGTCCACATGTAAATAATGTAAAAAAAATGATAAGTTTTATTTCACCCAAAGATTGACTGATATATCTGTTTATTTGTTTTGCTTTTTAAGGTTTATCAAGACTTTGTGGGTTAAGCTGGAACATATTTTGGTCTACAAGAATAATTCGTTTTTTTTTGCAAGTGAATATTGCATTGTTTTGCTTTTTTTGAATGGCAAAGATTTTCAATTAGAAGTCCTACTGTTTAACTTATAGAGGCTGGAGAGTGGGCTATTAATTTATTCAAGGTTATTTACTCGAAATTGAATCCTCCGAAACAGACTGAAATTTGAAATTCGTTGTCTGATTTCTCCTGAACCGCTATCCATTACACTTTGCACACATTCATTTTTACAAAGCGAAACAACTGCTAAATGCCATTCAGTCGTAAAGGTTAATGTCTGTAATTGGTATTCAGTAACAACAGTTCATGGACTTTTCTTTATTGATGAAAGCAACACACGTGAAAACTTCATAGCAAATTTTCTCACTACAATTCATAAGGGATTAGCATACAACAATCTTTCAAGAGAAAATACACATGATGCGCATGCAGTCAGAAAGTTTTTGATTAAAACATTACCAAATATATTGTTTGAAAAGTCAGGAAAACAATAATTGCTCAGCAAAATCCACCGATACCAATTCTCTAGTCTGCTGCTTAATATAAAAGGGATTTTCGAAGAAAATCAGAAACACTTTAGGTTTTAGAGAATTTCTTTGGTGAATTATTCTAATTGGGGTTTCTACGAATAATCATAAATTAGCATTAACAAAGAGTGTTTGTTCCTCTCTCTCTCTCTCTCTTTCTCTCTCTTACAAATTATTTCTATCGCAAATGCAAATAAAGTTATAATATTTTAAAGTGAGCACAAACTTTATGGAGACCCTGTATATCTATCTATCTATCTATCTATCTATCTGTATATATATATATATATATATATATATATATATATATATGTGTGTGTGTGACTAAAATACTTCTCCGACAGTCAAAACATGAAGATAACAAAATTATAAAATGAAAAGCGCATAAAACAAAGCCCAATAAAAAAAGGCTAAAGAAAGTGGACGGAAACCAGAGAAACCATGGGCCTTATTCCCACAAAACAGAAAAAAATGAAGAAGGCTTGAAAAATGTGTGTGTATGTGTCACTTTAAACATAAGCTCTGATTATTGTTTTAAACTGTTTTATTTCCGTCTGCCGACTGAATATAAGAGACAGTTATGGATATATACTATGTATAAAGTAAAATGTATATACAAATATACGTGAAATAAACATATATATATATATATATATATATATATATATATATATATATATATATATATATAAATTAAGCTCTATTAAGTAAGATGAGATGGTATTGGACATCATCTCTATGTGGCACCATTTACCGAGGCAGAAAAAGAAAAGAAAGAAAAGAAGGAAAAAATAGGCGAGACCCAAATCGTGGATGATAAGCAGAACACCACGGGTAAGAGACAATGGTTAAAGGATATTTTGATAAGTAACATATGGCGAAAGAGTGTCATTACAATGACAGGGAAATTTTGAGTGGATAAAGGAATCGGGTGTGTTTTGGCGACGGCTGTGTTATCTGGGATGCGTAAACAAACTGCTGGCCAAAGAAAAATCCAAATGAAAATGTTATTTCGATAAGTGACGGAAAACAGGTGGACAAAAGGGCTTTGGATAGATATGAAAAATTTGTGTCAAAAGCCGCACACGATGTGTCCACTGACCGATTTCTTTCGACGGAACATCTTTAGCCTGCGATAATAAAATTATGTTATCAGAA
Source organism: Acanthosepion pharaonis (assembly GCA_903632075.3). Classification (NCBI taxonomy): domain Eukaryota; kingdom Metazoa; phylum Mollusca; class Cephalopoda; order Sepiida; family Sepiidae; genus Acanthosepion; species Acanthosepion pharaonis. The sequence goes on from CAHIKZ030000773.1 coordinate 353,902, forward strand.
ATATGTACCGAAAGGAAATGAATGGGAACTTAGAAATGTTCTTTTCGGGGCGACGTCTGGTCGTGTTAGAAAGACCACCCATTCTGATAATTAGCGATAGGATGACTGACGAAGCACAGGTGTAGGACAAGAGTTATGACCACCGTCGTTTGCGGCTAGAGAAAATGATAACTGCGATTAAGAGGAAGAAAAGAAAAGAAAAGAAATTTTTTGTTTTAGTTAAGCAAGATATTTTTTTTCCTGAAACAAAGCCGCGGATTCGTCCACGCCCGACTAAGACACCATTGGTCGAGTGGTGATCACGTGACGCCCGAAGAGGCTGTCGCCGCCCATCCAGAGGATAGGTATGAGAAGCTGCTACGAAGAAGTGGGGAGGCAGCTCACGCCCTCTGAAGTATGGTGAGAAGGTGGGGAGTAAGAAAAGGCTCCCAAAAATGGAAAAGAGTGGAAAATTCTAACCAGAAATAAAAGAGGTGGATATGTATTTAGAATTATCGAGGGGAACCCCCTGACGCCGACAAACCCAACCCGGTTTTGGTCGGCGTCCATATAAGCGAAGTCGCAGCGAGCAGAAATCAGTTTCAAATCAGTTGGGTTCAGTTCAGCAGAGTAGAGTTGCAGCAGAGAGTTCGAAGCTCGCAGTGGAAGTTGGTTCCGCCTCGCAGATAGCTGACTTGAAAGATTCACGCACATTCCGGACTCCTCTTCAATCCAAGAACAATTATTTTGAAGAGCGACTTAGATCCAGACCACCAAAATAAGGTTTTTTTTTTCGACATTCGTCCGAAGACACACCTAAAAAAACAATTTCTTAAAGAGCAAACAACTTGAAGCGTTAAAACTCGCCTAACGGAAAACAACGTGTCACAATCCATAGAACGGGTTGGGAAATAGACGCAGTCCTGTGTATCCAACAACTAGACATAAAGTTTGTTATCTTTTTCTTTGAAACCTTGAACTTTTGAGTTTTCATTTTATTTTCTTTTATGCATATTTGTGTGGTGTCACCCCCGTTGAACCCGATTTGCATTACAGCCCCAACTTCTGATTGATCTCGTATGCCTAAGATCAATTCACAGCGTGGGTAGGCAGACTGGAA
>CAHIKZ030000773.1:360000-497500 GCA_903632075.3 Acanthosepion pharaonis
TGTCTGTGAGAGTGGGGTTGGACGTCATTCTGGTGTGTCCTAACTGGCATTATATCAAATAGTTTGAGAAAGACAGTGCCTTTGTTTAAGAGAGACTGAAATGGTGAGAGCTTAGAGATGAGATTTTAAAAAGGTAGAATGTGTGGGAAAGAGGGGAGAACTAAATCGGAAAAATCTTCAGAGAATTGAGTAGATGAGGAAGGAAAGGGGGAATAGAATATCCTGGTAGTTTACAGAGAGATAACATTGAAAGTGAAAGAGACGGTAATAAAACGGAGGGGGGAGGAGGACTTAAACATACAAACGACAGATAAAGAGAAGGATATATAAAGAGAAATTTGGGGTGTGCCAAAATAAGAAAGAGAGAGATGGAAATATTAAAAGAATATATAGCGACAGTTTCACAAGAAGTGAACGAAGGTGGATTATAAGAGAGATAATATTAAGAACGATATATATATATATATATATATATATATATATATATATATATATATATATATGGGTAAAAAAAAAATATAGAAAAATGGGAACTTTTCTTTGAACTATTGCTCTAGCCGTTACCGTAGTAGTTTTAATTTCAATAATGAATATGCTTATAAAACGCGTAAATTTCAGGAATAAGTTATTCCCTAAAAAAATTTCGCGTGAAGATGGAACAGAACTTGGTACTTTATTTCTATTTAATTCAAATAATTATATTGAAGTTTTAGGCTCTTGTTTTGAAACATGAGCACTCTTATGTAGCGTTGGAATCATATTTTTAAATAAATAATTATATATGTATATATATATATATATGTGTGTGTGTATATATATATATGTGTGTGTGTGTTTGTGTATATATATATATATATATATATATATGTGTGTGTGTGTGTGTGTGTTGTTAAAGAAAAAGAAAAGCCTAAAGAAAATTAAACAAGATAAAATTTCGAAAAAGGCAAACACCAATCTTCTCAGTAAAGTGCTAAACGCCTAGATAACCTAGACAGAGCAAAAACGCTTGACAACTTTAATTCCTATGAAGAGATAGCCCTAGCTGTAATCCGAGTTTCTGGTTTGCGCGATCTTAAGACGTCTTGAACGCGAATGAAATAAGTTTGGGTGCACTTTTATATGTAATGAAGAACCAAACCTGCACAATTTACAAGAGTTAAATTGAGAGAGAAGAGAAAGGGAAATAGCGGGAGGAGGAAAGATGGAAAAAGAGAGAAAGAAAGAGAGAGAGAGAGAGAAAAACAGTTGACTGCAAAGTGAGGAAAAAGGTAGTAATATTAGTGAACAAGAATATAGGATGAATACAAAGGTGAGAGATAGCATTAAGTGTGAAAGAAGGACATTAGGGAAAGGTAGATAATTTGAAATGAGAAATACAAGAGAAAACAGGACACAGAGAGAGAGAGAGAGAGAGAGAGAGAGAGAAGTAGACTGCTATCAGAAAGAAATGAGTGTCTCTTTGAAATAAGGAAAAGTTATGCAGTGAGAGGAAGCATTATGTTGGCTCAGGTTAGCAAGAGGATTAGGATTTGCTCAAAGTAAGAGGAAATAGATAAATCTGATAAGGATAAAAGAGATATATAGAGAGAGGAGAAATAAAATGAGTGGGAGAAAAAGAGAGAGAGGAAAAATAGTGATAGAAAGAGAGGGGCAGAGGGTGAAAGAAAAAGAGACAGGGTGTTGACAAGCTTTCCCTTGTCAACACCCTGTCTCTTTTTCAGTAAAATCTGTGAATAAGAATATAAGATGAAGACAAACAAGAGAGCATTAAGTGTGAAGAGAAAACAGAAGGAGAGAAAGAGAGGGGGAAAACGGCTGTCAGAAAGACAAGAGAGTATATTTGAAATAAAGAAACGTTATGTAGTGAGAGAAAGTATTATGTTTGCTCAAGTAAGGAAGATGAAGTAGCTACAATTGGGGAGGAGTAAACGGGAAAGCAAAAAGCAAAAGGACGGAGGCTTTGTGAGAGAAAAAGAGTAGAGATAATTAGGGAGAATTGGTAAAGACGTAACGAAACGTTTGAAAGACTGACGGCAAGCAATAAAAGAAGAGAAAAAAATGAATGTTTGAGGATTTAAGACAGAAAATGAAAGTGGGTAGGAAAAACATTAGCAGAGAATGAAAATCCGAAAGGTTAAGAATCTGTGAGAGAGAGGGATTCCTGAACTATTAAAATTAATAAGAGAGTGAGTAGGTGTGAGGGAAATAGAGCGAGGAGAAGAAGATGAGAGAGGAGAATGAAAGAAGATGAAAAAGAAATAAGAGAAAAAAAAAGACAGAAATATACGAAAATATATGAGGCAATATTTAAATATATCGTTTAAGCGTAAAAGAAATATAAAAACTGCAATAAATAAATAAATAAATAAATAAATAAACCAGGTCTACATAAAACAAACGAGAAGTAGGCAATAAAGAGAGAATATCGTAAAGACAGATAATTTGCAAGATAGAAAGCGAGCAAGGTGTTTACAGAGATGAGAAAGGCGAAAGGCGTCGAGGAGCGGCGAGATCAATCTTGGGGTTGCTAGAAAGACAGCTTCTACAGCGATGAAAGATAATAATCAAGCAATAGCTTATCACTCCCGCACGCCATCCTCTCCTTGACAACCGAGGCCTCACGTGCGCTCGTGTACTAACGTCCTGATCCTTTTCAGGCTCCTTCCAACCGCCCACTCACAGAGTGACCAGTCCGCCAACCCCGACTCCTGACTTGGATCCCATCATCCAGACAAGCCCGTTCGATCATTCTTCGCTTGCTTGCGCGTTTAATTTCTCTTTCAATGTTTAGTCTTCTCAAATATTCCATAAAGGCAGGTTAAACGCGGACGTATAAAGCTCAGATTTCGTCGCTGTCGACCGGCCTGGAACGAATGGTTTGTGCCAAGGAAAAGAGGATAGATTATTCCAAATACAAATTCAGTAGCCTTTATAAGAGAATGCAACGAGTAAATCTGTCAAGTTATTTATGCTATATATATTCACTTTCTATATTGTCTATACGCATGCATAAGTCATGGTGGTTGATATTTCTGTTGTGAGAAACTACAGTGCTTAATGATGGAAATTACGCATAGGCATGTTAGATCCAATAATATTTAAGCAGTGCACATTCAGGAAAAAATATTGCCAGTTAATTTGAGCATCTAATCTTCAGAACAGAATATCAGTACTAATCCATAAATAACAAAAAACACATTCGTCATATCAGAAAATATTACTGTATATAAAACCAAACTAACCGTACAGTTGAACATAAAATAAGAAACTGCGAATTAAGCTCAACCCACGACCCGATGTGGAACTCGTATCGGACAAAAAGATCCTACTTAAAATGCTTTGTTCCTTATACTGTTCCAGTAAGTAACAGACTTCTGCTATCCTCTACTTTTAAAAGATCCAGATCACGCTGAAATAGAATACTGCTTCCATATACGGGCAACATCTGTTCAGTCTTATCTTTCCTGTCTCAATAGATTTCAATGACGCCTTACCGTCCTTGTGGGTGACAAATTACTTTCCACCCTACAATCCTTTTCTAACAGACGACAAGTTTCAAGCCTCTCCCTTCTATATCGCTATTTCCATGGAAATTGTTCAGACGAACTACATTCATTAGTTCCACCAGTTCTAAACTTAACGACTAAGTCTCGATATGCGGCGTGCATTGTTCCTTTAGGGAATTGTAAATTCCACTCGGACATCATCACATGAAGCATTGGTTTGTGAAACCAACTCCCAAGAGGATGCTTCCTCGATTACTGCACTCTTAAACTCTTCGAAGGTAAACTGTTATCTTCTGTATAACCATAGACTGTGTCTCATATTCTATACAACTCTACCTCGAGTGGATCTTGGACCTTGTACAGGCTGAATATTATTGTAAATAAAAGAAAAGAAATGGCGATAGTGAAAATATTCAACTTGATTTTACTAAGAAAACAAAATATCACAAAAAATTGACAACATTTTTCATTTCACTGAAAAAGACTTTCAACACTTCTTTCTTTCGTTCGTTCTTATTGAAACCAAGTAGTGCTTTTGATATGTCTTTCCACCCAATCAAAATGGAATAGACAATTATTTATGAGGTATTGGTAGAAAACGTTAAACACTTTTATCTTGCTTTACTTCTTTCAATCTTTTTCTTTAATTTTCTCACTAAAAACAAGTAGCATCTGTGATATGTCATTTCCGTATTTTCACGCAGTCAAAACGGAATAGTCTATTATTTATGAGGTATTGGTAGAAAACGTTAAACACTTTTATCTTGCTTTACTTCTTTCAATCTTTTTCTTTAATTTTCTCACTAAAAACAAGTAGCATCTGTGATATGTCATTTCCGTATTTTCACGCAGTCAAAACGGAATAGTCTATTATTTATGAGGTATTGGTAGAAAACATTAAACACTTTTATCTTGCTTTACTTCTTTCAATCTTTTTCTTTAATTTTCTCACTAAAAACAAGTAGCATCTGTGATATGTCATTTCCGTATTTTCACGCAGTCAAAACGGAATAGTCTATTATTTATGAGGTATTGACAAGGCATAACGGCCGTGCGAACTAAGAAACTAACGAAGGGAGGAATAAGCAGAATGATAACATGTTTATATAGCTTTACAGAAAGCCGTCTATCACAAACATATAGTTGTCTCTTGTTTCCTCTTTTAGATTGGGTTTCTCGTTCCTTCTACTAAAGTCTTATTGTCTTTCACTCTCAGTAAATCCTTGTGTCTTAGTGATATTATTGTCTTGCTTGGGGTGAAGTGATTACAAAAATGACTATAATTAATACACTGAACATTGAAGGAAGTCTTCAAGATTACATTTTATATCTTATTATTTCAAATTCGGTTGTGAACTGGGGCAGGAATTGGATGGTTAACTTTAACGCCTCAAAAACAAAACTGCTCTCTATTGCTCACCACAGAGAACCATCTCTGCCTTCCATTAGAATGTCTGACGCTCAACTATACGAGAGCACCTCTTTGCGACTACCCGGTCTCACATTGACTGCTTACCTGAGATGGAACAAAGACATTGAGTCAATAGCTTTGTCCACCGCAAGGAAAGTTGGCTCCCTGTGCCGAGCCAGGAACTTTTTCCTTCAATTCTACAAATCAATCATTCGTCTTTGCATGGAGTATTGCTGCCATATATGGTCTGGTGCCCCTTCTGTTTGTCTCAAGGTTCTTGAAATGTAATTGTCCCTGATCTGGCATCTGATCTGCAGTCGCTCTCGCACAGACGTGCCTTCGCCTCTCTCTGTCTTTTTACAAATACTTTCATGGTACCTGCTCCGATGAGCTGCTTTCGCTGGCTCCCAGACTTCATGAATTTAAGCGTTCTACTAGGCTGGTATCTCGCTCAGGCCCTTTCACTGTCGAAACTGTTAAATATAGCCGTTTTTCTACTCCAATAGCTTTATGTCACGCACCTCTCGCTAGGTGTAACTCCCTCCTCTCTTCCTCTTTCCCTGATAGCTATAACCTCCAATTATTCAAATGTAATATCAATCGACGTCTCCAGATTCCTTGATCTATCCCCTATCCTCCGCTTCATCGTTTTCTCTGTCACTCTTATTTGCTCTCGCCCAAACTCTCTGTAACTCCTAGTGGCATCCCACCTTGATTAGGGTGAACGCTTAATATATATATATATATATATATATATATATATATATATATACGGTCACCCGGATGAACATGTAATACTTTTCGCTTATCAGCGCAAAAATTGGAATCGGCGTATCGTGTTCGAACACTAACCGTGTGCGTTTTTTTTCTTCTTCTTCATGTTTAGATTTTTTTATTCGTTAATGCCATTGGAAGAGATTTGATCACATGTTTCTCCTATTATGAGATAAATAACAGAACTGATTGAAGTGTCTTGCTTTGGGTGACAGATAGATTCCTCCTACTGTGTTTCGTTGCACTAGAGGGCAATGGAAATCATGGCTCTCCACAACTTCCTATACTTTGTATTTATTCGTAAGGTGTAACATTTTACCACTGTGCGTTTACCATCACTCCTCCCAACGTTCTGTCATCCATTAACAGAATTTCGTCAGGAGGGTGGACCTTCGCCCCCCACACACTATATTTCTTTGTTTGCAATATGTCCTGTGAGAGTCAAATTTTACAAGCAATCCACCCGCATTATGTGTTCAGAATATTTCAGTTTTCTGTCTCTGATTAAAGTAAGATCAAAAAATATCCACTTCCTTGTGGGTATTTTCTAGAGAAAAGTATAAGGCGTGTTCACTAAATAAGGTAGACGGATGTTTTATTGCGTTACCTTCGAGCATCAGCTGCAACTATGCTGCTAGGAAATCGCACGTTCTTTTTTATTTACACGCGAACGCTGAGAGGGTGATCGTCACGTATTCCCATAGCCCTCCCCAGACCTATAGGCCTCTGTAATATACCATCCTTACCAGAGACTTGATGCAAGCGCAAGACGCACACAGCATATAAATCTTGTATACTCTACCAGGTGTTTAGCTAGCGAAACAGCAACTGGCGCGGAAAGTTGAACTCGATATGCCGAGTTTATATTCCTTTCGCGTCCAATATTTACATTATTCAGACTATTGTCCTCATCTTTGTTGCCATATTTATCACAAAGTTTCGACCGTTGTACACTCCAGGCTTCTTCAGGTGGATGGAATGTCGAACTGAAACCTTTATTTCGCTCACTGGTGTAGATTGTTCTTGTTTCACGTCCTCAAGGACAAATGGCATAGTAGATAAATGCGTTAGCTAGATCCAGTGACAGGAATCAAAGAGTGTGAGATTAGTACTTGGTTAAGGTGGTGAAGAACTTGGAGAGGGGGATTAACTGGAGACATGGGCACGCTCGCTGCTCGGCCAAGGACGTCTCAGATGGCTGGGGCACGTACGCCACATGTGTACCCGCCGCATCTGTACAGAGAGCTGTGCGAGGGGTCCCACCCAACTGGAAGACTTCAGCTTCGCTTCAAGGATGTCTGCAAACAAGACATAAATCAGGCCGACATCGACCCCAACACCTTGGAAACCGCAGCTGACAATCGTCAGCTATGGAGAACCACAGTCAAAGACGGCGTCACGATTGCAGAAGGAAAATCAGCAGGAAGCAAAGAGAATCCAGGAGAAAAGCAAGGACAACTTCCGTCTCTGTGTCATCCAGTTTCATCTGCGGTAAGTGTCTGAGAGACTGCCTCTCCAGAGTTTGACGGCACAGTCGCCAGAGGCGATGTAACTCCATCGCCTAGCACCTACAGCGCTACTACATCGTCTCCCGAGACGGGCGGATGCCGAGACAAGGATTAGGAGAGATAGCAAAAACAAAAAAAAAAAAACTTTACTAATATTTACAAAGTACATGACGGGACATTGGTGAGTGCCAACGACGCATAGAAGATATATTTCCTTGAAGTGACTGTTAAGTGCTCGTGTTGTGCGGATATTGCTGACTGGTTACGTTATTGCTCCATGGTAGCTATCGGGTTGGAGTTTTCATCAGGTTGTGGTCATTTTTTAATAAGACATCGAGATAGGGAAATTAAAATATTTACATCCGTTCGGAGTAGAGAATCTCTTTATTAATTTTAAGTTTTTCCTCTCGGCCATATCTTTCCCGAAATCGAATAAAATGAATCAATATCCACTAGAACATGTTTAGTAAATAAAATAGCAAATAAAGTTGAGAAGGTCACTGGCAAAATGATATATTATAAAAAAATCTCAAGAAAATTAACAGAAAACATATGAAATTAAAGTTTGCTCAATATATAAATAACGAGAAAGATTAAAATATTAACTAAAAAAGATAATGTTATTTTCATATTCTTCGTTTCTCTTAACCGTCAATTTATGTGGGTCCGTGTGTGCTTAAACAAGAAACAACATAATTATAAACTTATGGAAATGGAATAATTCCGATTGTTTCCAACATTTGTGTTATATGCTGTTATTTTAGTTTAGTGTCATATATTTCTTTAATGGCTTATATGTAGTCATGTATTTTGGCATGGAAAAGTAGTAATACTTTCAGGAATAGAAATATTGGAAAAACCCGGGGTGCGCATTTATGTTGTCATAAGATTCGATAGAGGCACTCTCAAGAATTTTCCTTCTGAATAAGTTACTATCTCTTGATAAGTGTGGCATTCTTCCGATCAAAGTTGTGGTCGATTTTATTTCTATATATATAGCTAAGGCATTTGACAAATTGTTACGTGTAAGATACCTTTTGTGTTTTCAAAATTAGATCTTTAAACACAAAAGGGATCTTATACACAAGAACTTATCAAATGTATTAGTTATACAGAGAAATAAATTCGACCAGAACTTTGATCTGAATAATACCTCACGAATCAAAAGAAAAAGTGCCGCTATAGAATCTTAATAAAATATAAATCTGGGACCCGGTCTTTTTAGAATATCTCCAGTCCTAAATGTATATGTATGCGTGCAAGTACGTAAGTATCTGTCAGATCATTCTAGGAAACCTACACGTACCATGTAAGTCAGAATTACTTATCTCAAGGTTGGGACATCGGGGATTAAACCTGTTTCAACACCAGTCTTTACTGGTGTGAAGTGTAGTTACCCTACTCATAAGCCACTAATCTACCACTGAGTGGCATGGCACTAGCGTTTACCGGCGTTGTTCCTCTCGGCAATGTTACCATTGGCGGGCCGCTAGAGCTCCACCTGTGTCTGTCACCAGTGGACCGCTGACGTTACGATTGTCGGCCCGCCAATAGGCCACTAGGGGCTTGCGTGTAAGGTAGACCACCACCAGAATTAAAAAACTAAAAAAAAAGTCCTGTTAAAATGTTATTCATCAACTCGAGGCAACGGTAAATCTAATGCACAGCATTCCGGAAATTATGACAACCATTTTTTTTTTATATATATATAAAAATGCTAATATTCTGAAGTTGTTTCAGATCAATAGTTGGATGGTGAAGCTGATCCAAATGCGACTCTGGCAAATGTAGGTTAGTCAGTCATTTCGAGCTAAATACATATTCAATCGCAGCAAAAAAAAAAAAAGAAAAAAAAGCAGTATCTTGATTAGTGTCTTTTGATGAAATTACTCGACTAGGACGGAGCAGCTGTTATGTATGTTTGTATGTTGGTGCCGAGCGTGCAGCTACGAAAGTGGAAATCGTTGATCCGGCAGGCGACAAGCTGAACAGTCCAGTCACTATACAAAACAACTTAATCTTCGAACATTTATATACAATGCCAATGGTTTTCTACTGTTCCTGTAAACACTAAACTACATGGAACTACAGTAGTTACCGTAATTTACGTGTATTAAATAACATGGGGGGGGGGAGAAGAGAAAATGAAATCTTTGTCTGCTCTGACGTTAATCTCGTTAACGCATAGGATTTAAAATCTCCGCGTTCATGCTCCGTTTTATAGTGAAGGTCGATACCATTTCTTGACACGAGAGGTAATCGTTGATTAGTCTACAATATCCTTTTTTGTTTTAAAGTCCTTTCAATATGAAAGTCTCTCAAGAGGTCGAACCTTGCGCCCATATCTGGTGTAAACTGACGGGCTCTTGCCATTCGGTTTTTAAATTTCAGTTATTTGGGTTTTGTGTTGATCCGCTGACAATTCAGCTCAACCCAGTTTCTCAGAATAAGTGACACCCAAAACAAATCTTGATTGACACTGCAGTATATCGGGTGTTTGTGGGTTTGTAACTTTTGTTGATGATGTCTTTTCACTACTTACGTGAAAGTTATTTCGTCGTTGAATTTCACTGTCTTAATTAGAACAGGTCTTGGTAAAGCAGGTTTTTAAACGACTACAGGTGAAGGTTTTGGTGTTTTTATCGGGCATATGTATAATATTTTCTTTTTCTAAACGGCGTAGCCATTCCTGAAATGTTTTCTTCATAGGAAGTGGCAAGCATTGAGTTGCTTTTGACATTGGTTACGCAGACTCTTTTAAACACACGCACACACATATATATATATATATATATATATATTCTAGGGTCTACCAATGTCTGTGAACTGTTCTGGAATTTATTTTCTATATTTTGGGTCTTCATGTTTGATAGAATTCATCATTTTCAGTAGGTTAAGAGCTGCTGCACCTTAGTAATGTTTCCTGCAAATGTTCAATAACAAACAAATCCTGTTTAGACATTGTTTTTGGGGTTTCTAATAAATCCCCCACACGACCGATAACTTTTATCTGGTGGCAGTTTGCTTCATATAGTGCTTTGGTAAGTTTTTTAATAAATGGGGAGGTTTTTTTCCAAGATATCTTCTGTGGACTACCGTTACATCTGCTCCAGTATCCAATTTGAATGGAATTACTTTACTATATATCTTTGTAGTAATTACTTTACTACATATCTTGGTAGTAATTTTAACTTCAGATTGCCTAGCTACTTCTGTAACCTAGTAAATTCTATCGTTAGTAGAAATAGACACAATGACGTATTGTGGTTCTTTCGCAAATTGTATACCTGCTAGCCCTACACATTTTTGCATAATGTACTTTTCTTAAACACATTCGGCAAATTGCATTTTTGGCTCGACAGTCGTTTCGAGTGTGATATGGTATATTTCCATAATGTATACGATTATTTGTACTGCTTATATGGCCGACTGTATCTTGAGGCTTCTTTTTATATTTCTTTGGTGTTACTTTGCTAAGGTTTGTTTCTGTTGCACTTGTGCCTAAAGAAATATTTTAAATTTGTTGCTTGGAAGTTTCATAGGCTCTGCCTATGTCTATATATTTGTCGAGGGTAAGCCTTTTATCCTTTAAAATCTTTTCCCTGGCTGTATCATCTTTAAACCGGTAACTATTTAACTTGCTTTGCATTTCTCCAAAACTGCAGAATTTTGCTAACTGCCAAAGGGTAGCGACAAAGACCTCTACGCTCTCTGAAGCTTCTGAAATTTATAAAATTTATACGCTTCATAGATTTCTCCAACATAAATTCTTTGAATTTCGTTATTACTACCTCCAAATTTCTCTCTCCTCTTCATTATCGAATTTCAACCCCTCGTAAGTGGCGCTTCTATCAATGAAGAAAAAACAGGTGCTTGGTATGTACTACCAGTCTAATGGATTTTGAATGATTTCGAAATTTTAGAATAAATCTCTTCAATTGAATTGTCAAGTTCCCTGATAAAACCATTTTTGCAGAAGGTGGGATATTTGCGGTAAATTGTCTTTGGTAATCATGTCCTTGTTCAGAGGTTTCTGCAATGGACAAGTCGACCGTTAGACTAGGCATCTTCTTCTAACAACAGAAACAAATTAATTTTTTTTTTTTTTTTGCTTTCTAATTTTATTTAGGTTAAACTTGGTGCCTCCACAAGATTGCTAAAAAAAGAGCATAGCATGATGAAAAAGTCCCCAAACTTGACGAAAATAAAATTTTATCGTCTAAATGTTTATGTTATTATTAAGAGGAAAGATCAAAGTATTTTGGGGGTATTTTTTTACATTTTTAAATCGTTCCTAGCACGTCCGAAATTTTCGTTAAAAATCTTGTTTTTTTTAAGTCAGCAAATTTGACAGATGGCAACCATTTTTTCCATTTTATAAAAAAATTAAAATCTCATTTTGAAACTCTTTTGAATATCAATTACCATTTTTTCAAAACTTATTTTAAGTAAATCAGGATGTTATAATGTTTATTTAAAATGTTTTGAACCAAGCTTAACTTACCTTCTGCACCGAAAAGATGTAATTTGAAAATAAAACAAAGCAGGTCATAAACTTTCGCCTCACTTGACAGGTGATGAATGACATATTCACGGATTCCATGAGGTTAATTTGTTCTACGGAAGGAGAAAAGTGAAATGATTGACATTTAAATGAACAAATTATTTACCTCGTTATTTTTAAGGAAAACTTTCAGAGCTCTAATTGTTTTTTTTATACTTAGCTTTCACCTTTACGTTTACGATGCTTTATGGAAAATATATTATAAGAAATTAAAATAAGTCTGTTAAGAGTGAGATTAAATTTCATATTTCATAAGAAAGATATCTAATTAATTTATATTTACCTTTCTTATGAAATTTTATCATAAACTACTATAATTTTATGTACATTTATTACATTTTACTGTGTTATTTGTATTTCCATTTATTTTATTATTAATTTTGATATTTCATTTATAGAAAAATGTTATAACTGAGATTAATATTAAAATAAGATGATATAAATTTCATAAGATGATACTGATACGTGTAGGTACCCTTCTCAGTTGAAATTGAAAAATCAAATTAATTTCTCCACACATGTTTTGCAAAAGTAAAGGCCTTAACAGCGGAGAGCAATGCTTAACTCAAATAACGCAACATAATTGTATTCTGGTTGGTCTTCCGTACTTTATAATTACAGCCCGATTATAAACACAAAATTACTTTTCCTAATTACTGCGGATCTTCTGATTAGGCAAAATGATACAATTTACAACACGCTAAAAAAAGATCTATCTCATAAGAACACGTAAGAAACCCGATGCGGCTTTTAACTAATTTTATAATATTTAACAACTTAAATGTAAAAATCTATTATAATGAAAGAAATAACAAATAATTGTATTAAAAATTAATTTTTCATCGAAAAAATATTTTGCTTTCAGAAAATATTGTCCATATTCAGAAAGAAAACTAAAAGCAAATCAAAGCATTTGAAATTAAATAATATGTTTGGTTTATTGAGTTTTGTATGTTAGAATTCAGAGCTGATTTTCAGATAAGGGGGTCCAATTGAAAAAATACCATGACTTTCATTTCTCAAAGCCTCGTGTTTTTAACTATTGTAATCACTAAACCTGACGCGATCGAATTTCTAGCGCTTTCATAAAATTAGTTATGGGGGGTAATAAATATAATAAAGTATTTCTGCCATGACTTTAATAAATAAAATAACATATTTATAATAATTTCTATCATCTGTGAATAATTTCTGAAAGTTTGATTAACATCCCACAATTATTTTCATTTTTGCAAGATTTTCCAAATTAATGTGTCATACAAAAACAAAAAAAATCGTGCTAAAAATTGAATGTTATTTTACTAGTTCCGGTGATACAAAAAGAAACAAGGTTTTTTTTAATCAAAATTTAGAATTAAAAATTTAAAAAAATAATTAAAATAAAGTTTGATCTTTACTCTTAATAATAACATAAGCATTTAGACGATAAAATTTTATTTTCGTCAAGTTTGGCGTCTTTTTCATCATGCTATGCTCTTTTTTTTAGCGATCTCATGGACGTACCTAGATTAAACACAAAGTAAAAGTGACTTTCATTACAATTTCTAGTAATTTTTTTTTAGACCACGGTCATTTTTTTTCTTTTTCGTGTCAACGTTTTTATTTTCTTTCAGACACTGTGTCATAAGTTCTTCCTGACACCATGTGGCGTAATTTAGTGTAAATTACAGGAGGGGTGGAAAGAAAAGATGAAGTTCTTGTCTGTTTGTTAGTTTTGGCGTTCAAACTCGCAACATGTGGAATTTTAAATTCATTTATTGCATATAAAATACAATTGTGGCACAAGGCCGAAAACGGGGGTGATGGGTTGAGGCTGGTCGTCACTTACTGTCTTATACCTAGCACATTAGATTCACGACCTATCCATTCACTACAATTTGTACATCCATCACAAGAACTCCTCGATCATCATTCAATCCCCCATATACTGCAATAGCGCAGACTCTCATGGAAACCACTAAACACTCCGTGACATAAAATAATTGTATAAAATTCTATATCTAAAAATCTGTTGATTATACGCAATGAGGTGGGAAGAGATGAACCCAAAAACAAATTAAAATATCAAACCAAATACACAAAAATAGGTATAACTGATATTAGTTGGACCAGTCAAACCCTCAAAAGAATTAAGGGAGGTCGCTGTATTTAGTCTTCAGACAAAATCAAGAGGTTCTCTCGCTAAGGGAGAGGGAATGCTGAAATAAATACGACCATGAGAAAAGCAAAAATCCTATCCAGTTGAGATGAAAAAGTGGAGGTTGGAAATCTCAACTAGAATCTCAACCAAATGCCGCGAACAGTCCAAGAACGACACTTACTCACATTAATAGGTAGGGAAGAATGGTCTATCTTAACCAGTGGAGGGGCTCCAGGGGAAACCACCACAATGTGACTTAAGGAGGCATAAAAAAGAAAATCAAGTGTTGCACGAGTTTCGTCTGTGAACAAAACTTTAGAGAAGTCAATCTTCATATTGTCCTCGGCCCATTTCAATCAATTTTGATTGTGATTTCTCGTCAACGGAGGCTTCGATACAGGTTTGACTGTTGTTGCTGTTTCCCTCAAATACCGACACCGAGTACTTTTAGACACAGTAGGATCCCCAATACGACTGGAAAGCTCTTGACTGGTAAGTCCAGGGTTATTTGTGGCTTCTCGTTTAAGTCGTGACATGAGACGACGTGAAATAACCCTCGGCTTGCCTTTATCTGCCCTTTTGCGTACTTGTGTAGGGTCGGCTGTGAATTTTTTCACTGTTTGATGACACCTCTGTATCATTTTAGAAATTTCTAGGGTAGATTTACCTTTTGAGTGTTCTGAGGTGATAGTTTTCTTTTCAGCATCATTTAAACTGCTTTTACGGCCCATGTTTTCACTAAATTCTAACACTTCTAATAATTTGGTACGCTTAAATCACCGTGCTGATAACAAATATGGTGCCAGTTTGTTTACATTGCGCAGATCAGTACGAACATTTCAGTGATTGCGCAGGTCAGTGTTGCCAACTTAGTGTGAAAATTTTGTGTGAATTGTTTGGACGGTTTTTTAAGTATTAGAAAAAAAGTTATCTTGATAATAATTTGGCACGCAGTGTATATATATATATATATATATATATATATATATATATATATATATATATATATAGATAGATAGATATATATGGGGGTGTCGGTGGCTGTGTGTGGGTGTATATACATGTAATAATTATATTCTCATGGATAGGACTTGGACGAATCTATCGGCTAAAACTTTGCGTTAAAATGCAAAAAATGTGAAGATAATTATCTTAAAATTGCATTCAATAAAAACAAGCTCCATTATCTGAATTATAGAAAAGAAAGGAAGACTAGATCGGCTACGTTGTTGACATCTTAGAAAACATAATATCAAATAAAATCTACGCCCTGGCAAATAACTAGAAACAAGAGAATGAGAATAAAAATAAATGAATACCTTTAAACCTAAAAAAATACAAAACAAATCTAAGCGAAAAATAATTGTAAATTGATCGAAAATTGTGATGGGTCAAAGAGCGCTTTTTTTCGGAGATGCTGATCCGATAATATTGGATATGAGGTCAAGGAAGATTTATTACAATCAGTTTCGACTTCTATGCTCCCTTCTTTACTGAAGGGGAGCAACGTAACCTGAATCCTTGAATCACAAATATTTCCACACCTTAATGTGCATAAGCGCGAGGGAGCAAATCACACGGGGTTTCCTGCAGTTCAACTAAGCCATATGTCACTTCTTTGTTAATAACACCTTCTAAGGAAGAAAGTTTCGACAGGCGAATACTTGCCCGTAATAATGCCAACTTTATGAGTTCAACATGGCGGTTATAATTTCGCGCCAAAAGCATCGCTGTCAAAAGGACAATAAACGATAGCGGAAGTTACAAGTTATGACCGCCATGACACCCTTCTAGTCAATCGTTTTGTCACTCATTCTCTCCCCATCGCTGGCACTTTCTCGGGTTTCTCATCCTATCAAAGATGTTATTCCAATTTCATAATTTTAATATATTTCTAAGAATTCATAGACTGTAATTACCGCATATTGGTATCGGGACTTTAGCGAAAATACATTATATCTCAAGACAATATATATTTTGTGACCAGCTCTATACCATTTTATATGACTCGAAATCGAAAATATGAGATATAACGTATTTACATCAAAGTATATACACACACACATATGCGTATATGTGTGTCTGTGTATATGCATATATATACTTTAATGAAAATACGTTATATATACATATACATATATATGAATATATAACGTATTTTAATTGAAGTGAGTGCATATATATATATATATATATATATATATATATATAATTTAGGCTCTACTTATGTATTGAGCATTGACTTTTAAAAATAAAAACAAAAATACTAAAGAACTTGGGATTATTTACCTAACGTTTTCTTTCATATTTTTATATATTTATACACAACACACACACACACACACACACACACACACACACACACACACACACACACACACACACATATATATATATATATATATATATATATATATATATATATATATATATATATTAGCGTCAAACATCGAAGGTTCTTTCAGATAAACAATATGGTCAAAGTTATGTTCCATTTCTTTGTAGTTTACACAAAGACATTCGATAAATTAAGCCATGAAGACCTGTTAAAACCGGTCAGCAGCATGGACTTATTTGCGAATCATATTAGCAAATTCGAGTACCTGCATTGGCAGCCATCATCATGCATACGGATAGAAAATGAGTTAAGTAGAAATACAAAAATAGAAAAGAGTTTAAAAAAAGGATGTGCTTTCTCCCAGGACTTTTTCAACCTATACGGGAAGTCAATTCTGAGAGAATAAGATATTCTACCAAGATTCATTATTGGCATCTACGGTCTTAACACCAAAAAGTATGCAGATTGTTGATAGTGATGGTGTTGAATGCAGAAATATATATATATATATATATATATATATATATATGTGTGTGTGTGTGTGTGTGTGTATGTGTGTTTGTGTGTGAGTGAGTGAGTGTGTATGTATATAATATATATATATATATATATATATATATATATATATATATATATATATATATATATACCTAAAGCCAGACAAACCTACCAATGTTTCATCTAAGCGGATCGTCAGGGAAAGCTGGCTCCTTCCCTGATGATCCGCTTAGGTGAAACCTTGGTAGGTTTTCTGGCTCCTTTGGTTTAACTAGGTTTGCTCTACTTAACGTACTGAGCAATTTATTTACATGTTTTTGCTTACTCGTATCGTTTTTTTTTCTTTGGACTTTGGACTTGCATGCTAGACAATTATTTTCGGCTGACGTACATGTTCTATGTTCTTTCTTTTTTTAATACCTTTTTTTCCTTTTGGTATTTCTTTGACTTTTTTGCAAATCAATATACCGAATGTTTTCCGGGCGAGTATAATTTAGTATACTTATAAGATCATTACTGTCATATATATATATATATATATATATATATATATATATATATATATATATATATATATATATATATATATATGCATGGGTGTGAATGTGTGTAAATTTCACTTTTAAAAGTGTTTTGAAGCAATACCACACATTACTCTCAGTGAATCGATCCAAAACATGTTAGTGTTGCTCCAGAAATTTGAATACTAACACATAAAAAATTTTCCTTGTACATCATTCAATGGAACATGTAGAAAAGAAAGAAATTTCTTATATATATAAATCACTTTCAATTTTTCTTCTCATTTTTGCAAACGGCTCAGTTCGAGACGATATATATATATAGTCATCGACAGACAGTGTTTCGCTGTATCCCAACTCTTCAGTGTGGCTAGACGTCCGGTTGCTTCTAGCTAGGTTCGAAACCCGGCAGTCGGAGATTCTACCGTTGAGCCATCGGCGCACTCTAGGGACGAAGTTGAATTTTAGCGTATTTATTTTTAAACACACAGTAACTGAGAGGACTCGTTTGGCTTTAACGAATAGTCTTGCTATAATAGCCGTAATAGTCACTGTTTACAAGCCCACATTTATCCCCCAGAGAGCTCAACCGATAGATTTTCTTCAGTGTGGCTAGACGTCCGGTCGCCTCTAGCTAGAATCGAAACCCGGCATTCGGAGATTCTACCACGAAGACATCGGCGCACGATAACAAGGAATGCGAATTTTAGCTTATTTATTTTTGGATAAATACACAGTAACCGAGAAGTCTATATTCGCTTTACCGAAGAGTCTACACATTTGAGTAAATATACGTGTATTTGGTTTTACTGGAAATATTTGAGCATATATGCATTTATATATAACGATATAGTAATTTAGTAGATTAGGTGAGGCACAAAACCCGACGTATTGAGCACCCAGTGAGAATCGAACTCCTTACTCAGCCGTAATTCATCTAGCGAGACAATTACTATTTATGAAGAAAATATTTATGTGCATAAATACAAGACTGTGCATATATATATATATATATATATATATATATATATATATATATATATATATATATATATATATATATATATATATATATATATGTCCCCGTGCACGTGGAACATCTGAATGCTTGTGTGCCTGTGTGTACCGTGTGCGTGTGCTTTTGTGGGGGCGTATACATATATAAAACGTTTCTATAAACTCGTAGATGGACATGTGCTCTTCTACATATACGCAAATATATATATATATATATATATATATATATAAAACATTTCTATAAATATATATTTCTATAATATATATATATATATATATATATATATATATATATATATATATATAAAACGTTTCTATAAACTCGTAGATGGACATGTGCTCTTCTACATACATAAACTTATATATATATATATATATATATATATATGAGCACACATACACACACACACCCATATATATATATATATATATATATATATATATATATATATATATATATATACTGAATACTGCAAAGTGGTCGGAAAAACCTTTATTATTGCGTCTGATCAGTGGGTTTCTTGTTTTAAAAATCGCATCGAATGATGAAATTGCGTGTTTAGAGAACAGAGAATAACAGAGTGGATGTAGACTTCATCACGAAACACGCCATAATGCTATATAATTTAAACTCATCCGATGACACTGTCTATTATGCTATCTTCAGCCGTGCAAAACCGTCTAGAAATTGGCGTTGAATGAACAGTGTCAGTTTTTGATAAACACTAGCCAACTTGCTTGTTACTTTCAGGTTTGAAAACAAAGATTTATTAAACCTTTTTCACCATTTAGTTTAAGATTCTTTTTATTGACCAAGGTTAGGGATAAATCTCTAATTTTTATCATTTTATCTCAAGTAAGGTGATAATGCCAATAAGCCCCTATTGCTACTGAGAGGGAAAGAGAATGAGAAATCTCTAGTGACGATTAAAGAACATGTTTCTGTAAGACAGTAGATGACTAATGATGATGTGTTTATATTTTTGAAGATAATATGTGGCAGATTATTAAGAAACCGGAACATACCCCCCCCAAAAAATAACACTTACATTATAAATTACGGTTACATTTACCTATTTAAGCAGTAAAACGCTTTCTTTTAGTTGCCAAACACGTATTACGCTTAAAATCCTGCGTTTAAAGTACCAAGGAGGGAAACTCATTAGAACAACTGCTAAGAATATATTTATAGAATATATGCAGAAAAAAATTCAGATTGGAGAGGTTCAAAGTGACTGAAGCCGAGATGTCAGATCACGACCGCTAACATTTCAGATACTTCTTTGAATTTTGTCAAGAATCTTGAGTTGTATAGCAGACGTGCCAGACCAGATATGTCAGCAATATTCAATGCGATGACGAATGGTAGATTCATAGATGAGCAAGATGCATTCTAACAAGAAAATCTTCTAATACCACTCTTGAACCAACTTTCCTAGCATCAAACCTAGCAAATGATTCGATATAAACAGTCCATTTCTTGTCAGTGGAAAATATGAGACGAAGAAGTCAAAACGAATTGCTTTTCTAAAAGTTACCATCAGCCATGCTCATGAAAGGAAACAATGTTTATTTATAATGAGTAAAAGATACCAGTTTCCTTATAGGGTCATTAACGTTTACAAACCTTTTCTTGCCACGGGTAACAACAGGTTTGAGGCCAATTTCGAGAGCAGCTAGCAAGTTTACGTGGTCGGATCTATTGGACTTACTATTCTAAGCAAATATCGAGAATTATCGATAAATATGTCTTTTTGCTATTCATATATTTTCGGTATGAAAATGTGAATTTGATCATTATATTTTATACTTTTGATATCATTCATAAAAATCCCAAGAACACGTTTTTATTGCTTTCTTGGGATGCCACAACTACTGAGTTTTTTCTTGAGGTCTTTCGATTTACATTATTCGGACTATTGTCATCATCTTTGTCGCCATATTTATCACGACGTTTCGACCGTTGTACGGCCCGGCCTTCTTCAGGTGGTTGGAATGTCCAACTGAACCATTTCAAATAAAATAGACAGATAATGATATCGTTCTGTTTGCATACTTCCTCAAACATTTGCAAAAGGTTTCTTTTTGTCATCTGTGGATTCAATGTTTAACAGAAAACATGACCTGGGAAGATTATTTTGCCCGCTTATGTCCGAAATGAACGCTCACTTCTATTCTGGGCGAATTCTGGTGACTAAATATCCCGACATGTTTTTTTTTGCGTGGGAGGTTGGATTCGCGGCACATTGTCCTATCACGTCGTTGTAAATACAGTGTTGGCACCTGTCAGCCACACCCAGATATTAATAATTTTCCCTGTGTGTTTTGCATATATGAAGCAGTTTGATCCTTGACAGCAACTATGACCCCTTCATTTTCTGGTTTGAGAACTTTGCCTGCCAGCTACCAATGGGTAAGTGTTCGTATTATATCAAGATCGCTGGCTCTGAGCGGGCATTTGCCGTGCTGAATATTTTAAAGCCTATTGGTTATGCTAAATTTGTTATTTATTTTACTTTTACAATTGTAAACGCAATGGTTAGCACAGCTGCATTTTCAAAATGTATGTTATTGAGATTTTACTTGCAGAATTAAATTTTATGGTACCATCGTGTTACAGAGCCATTCTTAAAATACATTTGTTTAAATGAATTAATCAAAAAGATCCATAGTTGCTGGTTTCAGTAATACTTGTAATGGAATTAATCTCCGAACACTTTTCTCCGTGGAAAGTAAAATCAAGCAATGACTGATTTTGGATGGTGAAGTATTTGAGAAGTTTACGCATTTTACTTTGGGCTTTGTGCCGTATCTTAACTACGCTTATAAAATCACTTTAAGAATATTATTATTGTTCTTTGATGTATAAACTGAAAAAAAAATTATATAGATGGAACCAATCTTACCAGCTCTCCAAAACAATAGGCTAAAGTAGCTGATTTTTATGATGTTAGAAAAACTCTTCGAGCTACACACTTGCCGCATTCTTCAAGTGTCTAGTCTTGTCGTTGACCTTAATCTCCCCCAGCCACTTCGCATGTCCGGTATTTACAGTGATCAGAGCAAAAACAGTGGTGTCGTCTTACATTTTCTTTATACAGTACAATTTGATAACTTCCATTTTCAGCTACCATTGTCTTCTTATTTTTCTACTGCTTTGTCAAATATTCTATTGTCTCCGGGGCATGTAATATCTCTGTTGATTCATGTTCTTTCTTCATTATCTTCTACCACAATACTTTTCTGTGCAACAATTCAGGGTCACATTGAATTAAGACATCCCCCAAAATTTGCTAACTGTTAATGACACCCTCTAGAATTTGACCATACCCTGTTTCTGCATATTTGTCGCATAATTCCCAATGCATCATTCTTGAAATATTATCATGTCTCATTTTATATTCCATTTGTGACACTTTTGGGCATTCACTGACAACATGCCACGCATATTCTCCTTTATTATAGCACATCTAACACTTATTACTGCCTGTTGTAAAATCCGCTTGACATATAAATTATTATTACCAGAAATACCTTTGGATATTTCAGGCTTTTCTTATTTGAATTTTCTGATGCATCATAATTCATAAGTTAATGACTGAATAAATTCATGGCGACTTCCAGGGCACTAAAATATCTATGGATTCTCAGATTGTATCGATCAATTGTTGAGCAATAATAACGTTAACAAAATATTTGATTAAGAAGTATGTGTATGAATGCGACTCATTATTTAAAGAAGTAAGCGGGTACAAATGAAACGATTTTAAATCAACACATATATGCATTTCAAGGAAGAAGGCGATAAACTCATGGGAGATTTTATCGGCTCTTTTATTTATAAATTTATTATTTCTTTCTTTCTTTTTTTCCTTACTGACACTGAGCATCAACTCTGATATGTCTTTTTTTGTCATGTCACGTGATCAAAATTGAATTGTCTCTTATGCATAAGGGAGCTGCTTGATGTACGTGCAAACAAACTGAGGGTCTATGAAGAGAATAATAATAATAAAAACAATAATAATAATAATAATAATAATGATGATGATGATGTGGCACATGAGAACATCAACAATCGCTGTTGTAGTTGAAGCCATCGGATAGATTGGAAAAAATTCCAATAGACTCATTGATAGGATTCCTGGTAGCTTATGCCTTAAAGAAATGGAAAAAAAATGTCATCACGAGTATATTCCAGAATTACGAAGGGCTTTATCTATGTAATTTTTTTTATCAGTGGAAAATTTTATGATGCCATTTCGGACCTTAGGTCATTAGGGGGGGGGGCGGTGACCCAGAAAGAAATGAGTACACAACAGAAACCAAAGGAAATAATAATAATAATAATAATAATTATAATAAAACAAGTTCAAAATGGAGTTTCAAATGGATTCAGTAATACAAGTAAAACACAATACACCGACTGAAGCTGCAAAATACATAAAAAAGAAAGTAAAAACAAATGCAACCGACCTGATACAGAAACAATGGCAAGATAAACCGCTTCATGGCCAATACTCTACCCGTCCCAAATAAGCTCATGTAGACAAGCGAGGTGCTCATCAGTGGCTACGTAGTGCAGGGTTAAAAGCTGAAAACGAAGGTTTTATCATTGCTGCACAGGACCAATCCTTGTTAAATAGAAATTATCAAGCACACATACTAAAATAATGTGTTAGCCTAAAATGCAGGTTCTATGATAATTACCCAGAAACAATCGATCATCTTGTATCAGGTTGCACGGTATTGGCACCCACTAATTTGGCCAATATCTACACTGGAAAATTTGCAACTTCTACAGAAAGGAAATTGAAAGAAACTGGTATGAACATCATCCAGACCCGGTTAGATAGATAGGACTACATAATACACACCGACAGACCAAGCAAAGCTAACCGCACAGACATTGTTATTAGAGACCAAAAACAAAAAAAGTGCCTCCTTAGTGATATGGCAGTACCTGCGGACTGCAATGTATCTTTGAAGATCTTCAAAAAGCTATCAAAATACAAGGACATGGAAATCGAAATCTCAAATATGTGGCACATGGGAACCACAGCTATCTTTCGGATTGGTTGGAAAAGATTCCAGTAGACAAATTGAACGGATTCATGGAAGCCAGTGCCTTAAGAAATAAAAAAAATGTTCTCACTAGTAGAGACCAAACCTTACGTAATATATATATATATATATATATATATATATATATATATATATATATATATATATATATATATTGTCAGTGGGAAATTTCATGATGCTATTTCTAACCTTAGGTCTCTAGGCGGGACCCGGAAAGAAATGTGTACACACCAGAAACCAAAGGAAATAAGATAATAATAATAATAATAATAATAATAATAATAATAACGGACAAACCACTGGGGATCTTCACACAAGTTACAATGTCATATGCAAAACAGATGAAAAGATTTTCGATATTAGATGAGACCACTTGAAAGACAAATGTCTCGACACGCTAAGGCAGGAAGGTCAAGCGGAAATATAAAATTGAATCACAAAATGCAATTCCACTAATCAGGGAAATGCTAAAACAGAAACTGCAGTTAAAGGCACAGATATCAAGACGAAAAATGTTATAGGTTTTATTGCCAAAAGAAAATGTTCCAAACCGAGCTTAAGTAATTTTCCAGGGAAATTGGAAAATCCACCATCTATTGACAAAGTGCAGAAATTTTAGGATAATATTTGGAGCAGGCCAAAGGAATGTAACACCAATACAGAATGGATGCAAAATGAAGAAGAACGAATGCCTGATAAAGTTCTGCAAGAGTAGGAAAATATAACCACGAATGATATAAGGTAAGCTCTAACGAAATCTCAAAAATTAAAATCCCCCAAAAATGACACGGTGCCCAATTTCTGGCTCTGTCTTCTGTCATCATATCATAAACCTCTCACAAAAACTCTCTCAATGGTTATTAATAATTCCAATTAAAGGTATTATATACCCCTCATGCCAAAAACGAGTGAAACAGATGACCCGAATAATTATAGGCCAACAACATGTCTACATTATTCGGACTATTATCCTCATCTTTGATGCCATATTTATCACAACGTTTCGGCCGTTGTACGCTCTGGCCTTCTTCAGGTGGTTTGAATGTCGAACTGAACACTTTATTTCGCTCGCTGGGTTAGACTGTTCTAGTTCCACGTGCCATATCTAGTGGATGTCAGTTATCAGTTATCTCCTGCTTAATTTCCCTCTCCAAGTTCTCCCCCGCCTTAACCAGGTATTGAACTCACACTCTTTGGGTCCTGTCACTGGATCTATCGCCTTTATTCACTGTGCCATGTGTCCTTGAGGACATCTGGGTATGGTTCAGTTCGACATTCCAACCACCTGAAGGCCGGAGCGTACAAATAATGTAAATAGTGTACATAATACTTCATCTCAGAAATATAGACAGGTAATAACATGTCTGTCCACTACGTATGAATTGAGCACGTCTGTCCTGTCGTATTGTACTTACTCTTTTCTCGAAGAAACAACATTCTTCCACTTGAACAGAAGAGATGTGGGAGATGCAATGATCAACTACTTATAAATAAAATGATTCAGTAAAATTGAAGGAGACGATGTAGAAATCTTAGAGTAGAATGGATAGATTACCATAAAGCCTCTGTTAATGCGCCATATTCATGGATTCTTACGATTTTGGAAATACATAAAGTCTCCCCCGTGATATTAAATTTCCATAATCCCAGCATGGGAATGTGGAAAACCACATTAAAACTAAATCTCACAAGAGGTACTGCCATCTCTAACCACCTGAATATCCAGCAAGTAATCTTTCAATAAGATTCCCTGCCACCCTTTCTGCTGTGTCTGTCCTTAATCCAAAGACTATAATGAGTTGAAGGGTCTTATCAATACAGTAACGGCATTGTTAGGTATGGATTTTGGGTTTTATAAATGTGCAAAAGTAACATTCAAGAAAGGAAGAATTAGAGAAACATTCAATAGATTTAGATTTTGTCAAAAAAGATTTCAGGAATTGGATCCAGAATAATACTATAGGTACCAAGTAATTAGCGAAGGAGATGGAATACACCATGACCAAATGAAGGAGAAGGTAACAAAGGAATAACACAGGCGGGTGCATTTGTTACTGAATACCAAACTGAATTCAGAAAAGAGAATATCAGCTATAAATACCATGGTTGTCCCTGAGGGGCAATACAGTTTAAACATCCTTAAGACCATAGCTGACATTAAGCGAATGGATGACAAAGCGAGAAAGATCCCCAGCGCATACATCATCTCAAAGCTGATTTTGATCGTCTGTATTTGCCAAGATCCGCAGGAGGCAGAGTATTAGTTGAATTGGAACTGTATTATAAACCTACAACAGTTGGCCTTCAAAGATTTCTGGAAACTACAGAAGATTGGATGATGATATGTGTGAAAGAACATGAAAGTAGGAAGCGACTTTATTCAGTAATAAGGGAAGTTATCAAGTTCAAAAAGGACTTTCAAATGGGTGAAGAAAGACACGTAAAGCACAGTACACCGACTGAAGAAGCAAAATACTTAAAAAAGAAATCAAAGGCAAAGACAACCGACCAAATAGAAACAATGGCAAGATAAACTGCTTTAAAAAAAACTGATGTAGACAAACCTCGTTTCCATCAGTAGCTACATAGCGCCAGGTTAAAAGCTGAAACCGAATGTTTTATTCTTCATGTACAGGACCAATGCTTGCTAACTAGAAATTATCAAGCACATATACTGAAAAAATTTGTTAGCCCAAAATACAGGTTCTGTGATAAAAATCCAAAAACAACTGACCATTTTGTATCACGTTGAACGGTATTGGCACCCACTAAATATAAAACCCGGCATGACAGAGTGGGCCAATATCTGCACTGGAAAATCTGCAACATTTACGGAAAGGAAATTGCAAGAAATTGGCATGGCCACCACCCAGACCCGATTACGGACATAGGATCTGTAACAATTTTATGGAACTTCACAATACACACAGAACAATCAATGCTAATCGCCCAGGGATTAGAGACCGCAAAAACAAAAAATGACCCCGTATTGATGTAGCAGTCCCTGATGACTGCAATGTATCTTTGAAGATCTTCAAAAAGTCATCAATATATAAGGAGCTTGAAATCGAAATCTAAAAAAATGTGGCAAATGAGAATATGAACAATTCCACTTAGATGGACTCCTCAGATTGGTTGGAGAAGATTCTAACAGACTCATTATCGAGATTCCTTGTAGCCCATACATTAAAGAAATACAAAAAAAAATGATTGTCATGAGTACAGCCCCACACCTTACGAAGGGCTTTATGCATGCAAAATATATCTTGTATTTTTTTCAAAATTGCTCATGGAAAATGTCATTATGCCATTTCTGAACTTAGGTCTCTGGTTGGGACCCTGAAAGAAATGAATATATACCAGAAATCAAAGGAAATAATTATAATAATAATAATGATGATATGGAGATCACACAGACACGGTTACAGAGATAGCACCTGTGACAATTTTATGCGACTTTACAATATACTCAGTAAGAAAAAAAAAAAAAGAAGCTAATCTCCCAGACATTGTTATCAAAGACAACAGAAACAGAACATTTTTTTAAGAGAAAAAGTGTTATGATTTCCAGCCGGCAGATGTAGTAGTGACTGATCGGTCAATGAATTCCTCCACATAAGAAAACAACTAATATTTCCTTTATATACTATAGTCGCCAATATTTTACTAGAGGGAAATCTTTTTATTCTCAACATCGTCAATGAATAGCAAATGTTTCCTTATGAGTAAATGTACACTACAATTATTATTTTTTTTTTATTTATATTTGGTATCTGCACGTCTGTTATAGAATCTTGTCACCAAGTTTCAACCTGAAACATCAGAGACAGGAAGTTGACATCAAAGCTGATAGCAGTATGTTTGTTTTAAGTGAGATGCTTAGTTGGTGACAACACGAATCTGAAAAAGTATAAAAGTCAAATAGAAATGATTTTTAAAGTTAATATATATTAAAAACAATTTAGAGAATTATTAAAATAAAGAAAATTAAAATGACTTAAGAATAGTTAAAACGATATATTTAAAAATATATAATGTTAATAAATTTAAATTATATTTTTTCATCTCATTTCTATGTGCTGTGACTCTTCAGGATGTGGGTGATAATAATATCCATATTTTACTCTCCTTTTTAAGTATTAGTAAGTTTTTTTCTATTCCTTTATGCTATCACCCCTAATCTCTGTTCTACCAATTATTTACAGAAATTCGTTAGGTACGTATTCCCTGTTTGCCACTGTCCCTCTTGACTTTAATATGTCCTTTGAGTGTCAAATTCTCCAAGCGCTGTTTCCTCAATATGTTTGCGATAAATTTCAACTCTCCCTTTCTCTTTCAAATTATAAGCATCATTTTTGTTACAATTCTTTTTATAGAACTTCATCGTTCATTTGAGTTCAGCATCCTTTTGTAGAACCACATTTATCTATCCTCAGGTTGCCTCGTAATCTCTGAGAAGGTTTTCTCGCATTCATTGCCATGTAAGAGGACCGATAGTACGTAAAAGTTCTGTACACTTTCTTGGTTTCTAACAAAACGTTCCTGTTTCTTTTGCCTAGCTTTTTGAAGGCATATTTTGCTATTATTGTGGATATTCGGATTTCGGTAGTGCATTTTGTCCTCCGTCAAAATACTCCCTAGATATTCGTACTTGTTTGGTTTTTGTGTCTCCTATTCTTAGTTCGTAATCAGTTAATCATATTGCTTAAAAATAACTAAACTTATTCAATTAATGCAATTCTTGGATCAAAATAAACAAAGTATTTTAGCTTTGGTGAAGTCAGCTACAGTTGGCTCCCCTTTGAACTTCCCGACTGCAAAAGAAATTAGTAGTCAAAAGTAGTCAAACTGCATTGAATAGAAATTCAATGCAAGCTAAAAAGTTCGTTTTTTTTCTTTTTAAGTATATACTATCATTTTTTTTCTTATAAAAGTCACTCTTGAATCAATAAGCATCCTGAATTTAATTGCAGTCCAAGGAATCGGAATAAAATACTGCGCTGTAGAATAGATAGAATAAATCTCTGCGGACGTAGAAGACTGCACGATCAGTAGATTGATGTGTGGGTGGGGTAATAAATATCTGCAAAATCGGAGAGTCGGGTTCGAATTCCAGTCGAGTTTGTTGTATTCGCGCAAATACCCTTGGGTATGGTAAGAACCCATCACTTTTCACCAGATATGTAGAAAAAAAGTGTTAAAAAGTCGGACTTTTGTTTGGAAAAAAAAAATATCGTTGTCATAAAAGAATTGTTAACGCAATATTCAATCGAAAATACAAACAATATATTTTACAATCTCAAAGATATATTTTGACTTTAAATAACCTACAGAGGGTTGATAAACCGTAAAACAAAAGCATGATCCATACTATCCCCGATTTTCATCTCTAAATAAATTATTTATATATTACTATAAGGGGGAAACGAAGTTGTTATATTCTGGCCTAGTGTGGTATATTTTAGCTTATCACGTTTATAACCAGTGGTATAAACTTACGTAGCCTTACCTATACCCCTATTATAAAACAGGAAAGGGTGAAATGATCTAGGGTATACTTTGGGGATGAGGGTCAATTACACCGGGGCACAAGTGTGAAACTTCTCGTACGGTTGTTAGACACTACGCCCACACATGATTTGCAAGACATATTTGGTAATGATTGTTTCCGAGTAATCGTGTGTGCACGCGCAAACACACGCACCCCCCACATATCCGCATACACATATCCACACGCAAAAACTCATGCATACTTATGTGTGTATTCATATACATACATACATACAGTTACATATATATTTATATTTATATATATATATATATATATATATATATATATATATATATATATATATACATACATACATATATATATATATATATATACATATATACATATATATATATATATATATATATATATATATATATATATATATATATATATATATATATATATATATGCAAGAAGTGTTCGGAATAATCGACATGGTAGCTTGTCAGTTCGCTCAATGGTGTTGGTCGAATGTGTCTACCTGTAAAGCTGACAGATGCGGAAGGCGATGACAAGTAAAAAGATGGATGTGTCTTAAAGCGTTCACTGGTTCTTGCACAGCCCAGGACGCGAACCGAGATAGAAAAGAAAGTCAGTTGAATACCAACTACGCAAACAACACACCTCGAATACTCACTAATTCAAAGCACGGGCTCCAAAGACAAAATAGATGAAGTGACATATTTTGTACTTACCCTGTTCTCTTCTATTTTTCTTTTCTTTTTTTTTTCTTTTTTTTTCACTTCAATCAATCTTCATTCCTTAATTTCTGTCCAGAATTCTATTTCTGTAATATTGTTTTTGTATATCCCAGTTTTTTGTTTGTGTGAGTTCCTTTTCTTTAACCCCTTGTTCGTAATTATTATAAAAAAGATCATTCTTGCTCATCTATGTTACTTCCTGTTTTATTGATCTTTCACTTCACTGACATCTGTTTCTTTTTTTTTATTATTTTAACCCCAACATGTTTTTTTTTTTTTTCCCTTGTCACTTTCAGATTATTCTTCACAATTTACACATAATTCTTTTGTTTTCACTCATTCCTTGCATTATTCTGTCTTTTAGGCAAGCTTGTTTGAAACTCTTTTTTTTCCATTTCATTTGACATTCTTTTATTATCTACCTTTTTTTTTTTACTCACTTATTTGTCAGGCCATAATTTAACTTCCCTATTTTGGTCTCGTCTTTTGAAATATATCTGCCCGTATTTCGGATTTTACACGTTTTAATCTCGTCATTTCTTCCAAGACATTCTTTTCATAATATTTAGTTAGTGTTTGTTACTTTTCATTTTATTTGTTTTAAAGCTTTTATTATTTATTTTCTGTCACTTTCCTTCACTTCTTTTTTTTCTTTCTTCCTACAGCCCTGTTGGCTGGGGCTTCAGAATACGCTGACTGCACCTCTGCAGAGGGGTACTCCCACCCAAGACACCCCTCCAAATAAAGCGTCCACAGTAAGACAATAAAATATATCCAACAGAAAAGGCTCTGTGAAGGGGGCTTTGAGGCGCATGGAACAACCTCTTACTTGCTAGTGCTCCCAGGTTCACTCTGACCCGAGGTAGTAGCACCTGTTAGGGTCCCGAATATGGGCAAATATTTAACATCCAAACTGTGTTCAAAAAACTATGAAAGTGTAAATATAGGTTTTAATGCCAGCAAAAAATCTTTGAAGAAAAAATAATACCAGCAATACTTTTTTTGAATAAAAAATATTAGCAGTAAAATATTTAAAAAAATATTAACAGCAATAAAGATCTTGTTATTATTAAATAAACAATAGAGGTTGATATGACGTAAAACAAACAAACCAAACCAGACCTTCTTTCTATCCTTTTCTGTTTCGTATTTGCATACTCCTATTTATTCTGTCCTTTTTTAGACATCCACGGAGAAATATCTGTCAGTTATATGCAACCGCTTTCTAAGATCATTACGTAGAGAGTTTTTGAGCGAGTAACGCAAAGTTACAGAACCACGTCACTTGAGGACAACGAACAGCGGAAACAACTAAACTGGATAGCACGTGTTGCTAGTAGACAAATAATGGCATAATCAAAATGTTTACGTTTCACACAACATCAAATAAAAAGAAGTTATACTCCATTATTTCTAGAAAGATGAATAACAGTTGTAGGAATTGAGAAACCTATTGTCATGAAAAATTGTTTTAAGAGAAAGATTGTAGAAATTTCAATCAGTAGTAGTACTGGCTCCTTGGTCACTAAATGCCACATGTTTCCTTATAAAGAAATTTATAATTCTTCCATTGCTTCTACATAGTTTCCAACCTGCACCTCGGCGTTGTGTAATGGTAAGCAAGCTTGTGTCGCTAGATCAGTTACTACTGAAAAGTGAGTTCGATCCTCACTAGATGCCCCCATACTTTCGGCCGTGTGCCACATCTAAGCTACGCTTGGAAAATCTCTACACAGTTTTCAACTTTATACTTGTCTTTTTTTTCCTTCCATTTTTTTTGAGCCATTGTCTTATTACAGTGACGTTGATGATATTTATTGAAAATAAAATATACAAATATTGAAATGATTAGAATGATTAAGAGGGGGTTTGTTTCCACATATCTATCACGAATTTAGCTCATTAGCCATTCCTTTCGTATAGTTTTCTTTTCAACCAAACATCTCATTTTCAAAGTACAGTTTTAGAGCAGGCACCAACATACCACAATATAGAATTCTTCTACGCGATGCAATGTTAAGCGAGAGCGTATCGACTGAATAGTGTGTTCGATCCTCACTTTGTACCCCATAATTTTGTCCTTATCGCACATCTAAGCTTATTCCTTTTATTAGAAAATCATCATAATTCCATAATTTTTCTATAATGTCCTAACATGCAAAATGTATATTTTTTAGATAGTGGATGAAAAGACTCACAGCACTAAAGAAATTTCCTCATTAGTCATGTCTGTATAGCTGGCCACTCGTATTCGATGTTACCCGTCAACTATCGATTATTCAACACCCACAGAAACTACCTATTATACTGCCATTATGCTGAGCAGACCTTAGTTACAGTTTCTGGGAAAGAGTGTGTTATCTTGTGTGATGAAAAATTTGAACAAATCAGCATGTTCAAGCATTCGGCCACGATGAAATGTGACTTGGTGCTAACACAGCCGTCGACGTCTACCCAATTTCATTCGCTGATATGGCTTTCAAGCACTTTCCAAAGGTGTCACAAGCTGGATAACATGTAGAAGTTCCCTTCCTGAAAAATCGACCATGGTGAGATTCCAACCGAGGCCTCATGACAAGAATGCGTACATTCTAACCACTCGGCCACGTGCCCATATATTAGTCGTGGATAATGTAATATATTTGTAAAATCCATTAAAAACTCTGTTAGCATTTCATGCTAGATAAATGAAAAATGAAGGAAAAGTAGAAATTTAAAGAGATATGAAAATATGAAAGATTTTTAAATGTTTTATGAATTCTAAAAAGATGATTACAGAAAAGAATGAAATAAAAACAAAGTGGAATTAAAGAAAGTAAAATTTCTTCAATCACAAATTAACTCCGAAGAAATCAATTGTACATTTGTTGGAAAACAGTTCAATAACTTTTTTTCTGCTTTATGTGCCGTGTCCTTAGGTGATCATGGCTCTCCACAATTTCCTGTTCTTTGTAGCTGTAAATAAATTTTCTCTTTTTGTAATCTCTCCTAAACCTTACTTAATCACATTAAATATGTAATGCGTTGTTAACTCAGCCCATCTTGCCTTCAGCCTGTTCTGTGTGAATTAGATTTTCCAAGTCATCTAATTATGGGCCCTATCTCTTCTTGATGTTAAGTATAAGTTTCCTTTTGTTTCCATTTTATCTAAAACTTCGTCGTTTCTCAATTGTTCCGTCCATGGTATCCTCAGCACCCTTCTGTAGAACCACATTTCTCATTCTTCAAGTATGAGGAGATTGTCTAATATCCACTCACATGTAAGAGGTCCGATATCATATAACATGTCAGTACTCTTTTCTTTATTTCTCGTCAAATATTTCTGATTCTTGCTACTAAGCTTAGCTTTTGGAATGCATCTTTTTCTATGCTAATGCGATTTCGTTTTCAGTGTCCTATTCCTAGATATTTCTATTTGTCTAATTGTTTGATTTGGTATCTCCAATTTGTAATCTGCATATTTGGAGCATTCTTTTGCTAACAAGAGTCGTCATTTCCCTTAAATAAGTTAATGATTTATCTTAGGTCTTTGGATTCTTCTTTTTGTTTTTCTTATCGCCTCGCTTCTCGTCAACATTTCTAAGCCATTTTTGAAATCTATTTCCTTCTTCCTTATTTTCTATGAGATATAATCTCATTCTTTTCTTTTTTGTTGATTCAAAGGATTCCATCTTTCTTTTTCCTTCTTATTTTCTGTAAGGATATCGTCTTTCTTCTTTTCGTTTTCTTTCTTGTTTGCTCTCTTCTTTTCCTTTTCTTTCTTATTTGCTCTAAGGATAACGTCTCTTTTCTTTATCTTTTCTTTCTTATTTGCTCTAAGGATAACCTCTCTCTTCTTTTCATTTTCTTTCTTGTTTGCTCTAAGGATAACCTCTCTCTTCTTTTCCTTTTCTTTCTTATTTGCTCTAAGGATAACGTCTCTCTTCTTTTCATTTTCTTTCTTATTTGCTCTAAGGATAACGTCTCTCTTCTTTTCCTTTTCTTTCATATTTGCTCTAAGGATAACGTCTCTTTTCTTTATCTTTTCTTTCTTATTTGCTCTAAGGATAACCTCTCTCTTCTTTTCCTTTTCTTTCTTATTTGCTCTAAGGATAACCTCTCTCTTCTTTTCCTTTTCTTTCTTATTTGCTCTAAGGATAACCTCTCTCTTCTTTTCCTTTTCTTTCTTATTTGCTCTAAGGATAACCTCTGTCTTCTTTTCCTTTTCTTTCTTATTTGCTCTAAGGATAACGTCTCTCTTCTTTTCCTTTTCCTTCTTATTTGCTCTAAGGATAACGTCTCTCTTTCTTATTTTCATTTTCTTTTTCTTATTTGCTCTAAGGATAACGTCTCTCTTCTTTTCCTTTTCTTTCTTATTTGCTCTAAGGATAACCTCTCTCTTCTTTTCCTTTTCTTTCTTATTTGCTCTAAGGATAACGTCTCTCTTCTTTTCATTTTTCTTTCTTATTTGCTCTAAGGATAACGTCTCCTCTTTTTCTTTTCTTTTTTTTCTTATTTTCTCTTTTCTTTTCCTTTTCTTTTTATTTGCTCTAAGGATAACCTCTCTCTTCTTTTCCTTTTCTTTCTTATTTGCTCTAAGGATAACCTCTCTCTTCTTTTCCTTTTCTTTCTTATTTGCTCTAAGGATAACGTCTCTCTTCTTTTCCTTTTCTTTCTTATTTGCTCTAAGGATAACGTCTCTCTTCTTTTCCTTTTCTTTCTTATTTGCTCTAAGGATAACCTCTCTCTTCTTTTCCTTTTCTTTCTTATTTGCTCTAAGGATAACGTCTCTCTTCTTTTCCTTTTCTTTCTTATTTGCTCTAAGGATAACGTCTCTCTTCTTTTCCTTTTCTTTCTTATTTGCTCTAAGGATAACGTCTCTCTTCTTTTCCTTTTCTTTCTTATTTGCTCTAAGGATAACGTCTCTCTTCTTTTCATTTTCTTTCTTTTTTGCTCTAAGGATAACGTCTCTCTTCTTTTCCTTGTTATTCTTATTTGCTCTAAGGATAACGTCTCTCTTCTTTTCCTTTTCTTTCTTATTTGCTCTAAGGATAACCTCTCTCTTCTTTTCCTTTTCTTTCTTATTCTTATTTCTCTAAGGATAACGTCTCTCTTCTTTTCTTTTTCTTTCTTATTTGCTCTAAGGATAACGTCTCTCTTCTTTTTCTTTTCTTTTTCTTATTTGCTCTAAGGATAACGTCTCTCTTCTTTTCCTTTTCTTTCTTATTTGCTCTAAGGATAACCTCTCTCTTCTTTTCCTTTTCTTTCTTATTTGCTCTAAGGATAACTTTTTCTTTCTTATTTCTTTTCCTTTTCTTTCTTATTTGCTCTAAGGATAACGTCTCTCTTCTTTTCCTTTTCTTTTCTTATTTGCTCTAAGGATAACATTTTCTTTCTTTTCTTTATCTTTTTCATTTTCTTTCTTATTTGCTCTAAGGATAACGTCTCTCTTCTTTTTCCTTTTCTTTCTTATTTGCTCTAAGGATAACTCTTCTTTTCTTCTTATTTTCTAAGGATTTTCCTTTCTTTCTTATTTGCTTTAAGGATAACGTCTTTTCTTTTCCTTTTTTCTTTCTTATTTGCTCTAAGGATAACGTCTCTTTTCTTTATCTTTTCTTTCTTATTTGCTCTAAGGATAACGTCTTCTCTTCTTTTCCTTTTTCTTTCTTATTTGCTCTAAGGATAACGTCTCTCTTCTTTTCCTTTTTCTTTCTTATTTGCTCTAAGGATAACGTCTCTTTTCTTTTCCTTTTCTTTCTTATTTGCTCTAAGGATAACGTCTCTCTTCTTTTCCTTTTCTTTCTTATTTGCTCTAAGGATAACGTCTCTCTTCTTTTCCTTTTCTTTTTCTTATTTGCTCTAAGGATAACGTCTCTCTTCTTTTTCCTTTTCATTTTCTTATTTGCTCTAAGGATAACGTCTCTCTCTTTTTTTCTTATTTTAACGTCTCTTTTCTTTTCTTTTCTTTCTTATTTGCTCTAAGGATAACCTCTCTCTTCTTTTCCTTTTCTTTCTTATTTGCTCTAAGGATAACGTCTCTCTTCTTTTCCTTTTCTTTCTTATTTGCTCTAAGGATAACGTCTCTCTTCTTTTCCTTTTCTTTCTTATTTGCTCTAAGGATCGTCTCTCTTCTTTTCCTTTTCTTTCTTATTTGCTCTAAGGATAACGTCTCTCTTCTTTTCATTTTCTTTCTTATTTGCTCTAAGGATAACGTCTCTCTTCTTTTCTTTTCATTTTCTAAGGATAACGTCTCTCTTCTTTTCTTTTTTGCTTATTCTAAGGATAACGTCTCTTTTCTTTTCCTTTTCTTTCTTATTTGCTCTAAGGATAACGTCTCTTTTCTTTATCTTTTCTTTCTTATTTGCTCTAAGGATAACGACTCTCTTCTTTTCCTTTTCTTTCTTATTTGCTCTAAGGATTACGTCTCTTTTTTTTATCTTTTCTTTCTTATTTGCTCTAAGGATAACGTCTCTCTTCTTTTCCTTTTCTTTCTTATTTGCTCTAAGGATAACGTCTCTCTTCTTTTCATTTTCTTTCTTATTTGCTCTAAGGATAACGTCTCTTTTCTTTTCCTTTTCTTTCTTATTTGCTCTAAGGATAACGTCTCTTTTCTTTATCTTTTCTTTCTTATTTGCTCTAAGGATAACCTCTCTCTTCTTTTCCTTTTCTTTCTTATTTGCTCTAAGGATAACGACTCTCTTCTTTTCCTTTTCTTTCTTATTTGCTCTAAGGATAACCTCTCTCTTCTTTTCCTTTTCTTTCTTATTTGCTCTAAGGATAACCTCTCTCTTCTTTTCCTTTACTTTAATATTTGCTCTAAGGATAACGTCACTCTTCTTTTCATTTTCTTTCTTATTTGCTCTAAGGATAACGTCTCTCTTCTTTTCCTTTACTTTATTATTTGCTCTAAGGATAACCTCTCTCTTCTTTTCATTTTCTTTCTTATTTGCTTTAAGGGTAACGTCTTTCTTCTTTTCCTTTTCTTTCTTATTTGCTCTAAGGATAACGTCTCTTTTCTTTATCTTTTCTTTCTTATTTGCTCTAAGGATAACCTCTCTCTTCTTTTCCTTTTCTTTCTTATTTGCTCTAAGGATAACGTCTCTCTTCTTTTCATTTTCTTTCTTATTTGCTCTAGGATAACGTCTCTCTTCTTTTCATTTTCTTTCTTATTTGCTCTAAGGATAACGTCTCTCTTCTTTTCATTTTCTTTCTTATTTGCTCTAAGGATAATGTCTCTCTTCTTTTCATTTTCTTTCTTGTTCGCTGTAAGAGATTCCAGGTCAGGACCTATATCCTTGATTGTTGGAATTTCATTTAATATTGCCTCCCGAGTGAGATTTTTTGTCTGTTGTTTAATATTTTATATGTCTTGAGGTTAAGTCTTTCAGTAACTTCTAAATCTATTAAATGTATGAGATTATTTACATATGTCGTCTGTCTGTTAACAATGTTTCGAATATTAATAATAAATATACATTTTCTAACCGGAAACACAACTCTGAGTTTCTGTTAGACAGACAACATACACACACTAAAATAAATTATGTATGTATGCATATACGATAAAAATATTTACAAGCAACTTTTCTACGAGGAACTGAGTTCAGGAAAACGTTCACATAACAACACTTTTTAAGAAGTTTATATAATATAAATTCTCCTCCTGCTTGCATAGTATAGGCTGAAATAATTTTAAGCTAAAAGATTCCAAAATTAATAAATGGTGTTTTGATCTGCCAGTATGCAAAATGGAAAACGAGTCAGTCGAAAAACGAGACGAGCATGACTCATTATCCAATAGGTGTTGTCCAATCGAAGTCTCGTGCACACACACACACACACACACACTCTTTTTATATTTTGAATAGGATTTATTCCCTGGTTCAAATTTAAATTTAGTTTAAATCATAGGGAAAAATGTCACTGGGGTTGCAAAACAGCTTGATCACACCCCTTTGATATGTATTTGATGCAATACTTGATTAAATAAATTGATAAACAGTGGTATTGTCGCAACAAATATGTATTATAAGACACTACTCTCGGATTGGTAATTCTTTACTCACCTTGAGGCCGACATAGTCTCATTTTCATCTTGCTGATGTGACCTCCATCTTCTGGCTTTCTCCTTCTGTATTTTGAGTAGGAGTCATTCCCTTGTTGAAATTTAAATTTTATTAAAATCAAAAGGAAAAATTTCAATAGGAGGTTTGTGCCCCTAGTTGACACCCTTTATTAAAACTGAAATTTACTTATCCAAGTATTCTGGGTAATGAAGGGTCTACGCCCAGAACCCGAGGAGGAGTTCCATAACAAACAAACACGCAGAGACAGAGCTACAACCTTATATATATATATATATATATATATATATATATATATATATATATATATATATATATATATATATATATACACAGAGAGAGAGATTAGATGGATAATCTGAATGCAGCATTGGAAAGAATTGACAGAGTAGAGGAGGATAGTAAGGTAGGGCCCTAACGTCTTTGAGGTTGAATGTCTCAGTCGTGCTGTGATCAAATTTGATCAACGAAGAAGCAGACGCCTCTGATTTGCCATCTAATATGCAATGTTTAAATTGTGGTATATTTGAGCGCATGCTGTTGTCGAGACAATTTTATGTAAATTGACTGAAAGATTAGCATAACAACAGAAGCAAACCGAGTATACCAACCTAACACATCGTCCTGCGTCGTATGCAATACGGTTTGCGGATTATCATATGTACTGAAAAGTACACAGTAGATTTGTAGGCCTTGCAGATCCAATCATCCCAATCAAGTATATAATATTTATCTGTAATCGAATGCTGGTCTCAAGAGTCATCTTAGCGGCTCTGGGCGCCGAAAAGAGAAGGAAGCCATTAAACGTGATTCGGTAGGTGAGGAGACGGCTCCTATCTGAGTAAGATATGTCAATCCTCGTGCATGTATATATCTGAAATTGTCAAACAGAGAATTTAAAACGTATAAAATGTCATGCAGTCAGTTAAAGGACATAAACTAGTAAGTTATACTACCATGTTTCTTTTAAGTGAATGGATCCGTGACAGAATCTGTTTTCGGCGTGGTCCAAGCAGCAACTGATTATAGTCAGCTATTCGCCGTCACTTTTACATCCTCAATCGATTATTCCTCTCAAAAAGGAGATAACTTCTTTCTACATAACAACAATCACTACTAATACAGACGAGCTGAGCGTTCAAAAGAAAATAAAGAAGAGAGTTGCATGATTAGAATGGATCAACTGTAAAGTACTTATAGCTGAGCCAGGGAGAGTTGCTATTAAAACAACATAGGTGAACAAGGCTCATATTTTATTTATCGTCCTCGTAGACTGGCGCCTGATTGGAAAAAAAGTCTGAGAATTATCGCAGAACAGCAATTACTATTAAGATAAACGAAATATTGGTAAAAATTAAGAATAGTCATCAGTGACTCATCTTAAAAAAGCTAAAGATGTTATTATCTACTTTAAGCTGATAGAAGCGGCAATGGCGTATTGATACTTTATTCTGATTTTGGTTTGAAGAAGTAGAATAATTTATAACTGCACTTCCTATTGGCTAATATCATTTTTTTTTCTATAGTTATTATTCTGTGACATAAAACTTTGTATTAATCCTGGTAGTCGAAGAAAACTCTTACATTCCTCGAAGACCAATAGTAGAATATGAATGGAATATATCCGTTAATTTTTCAGTTATCATGCTGAGATAACTATACGCTCGATAAGTTATGGTTGATTTAGAATATGACCTCAAGTGTGCTATGCTGAAAGACGGCGGGGAAGAAATAAAATTATCTCACCGGTGATATTTTTATGGTCGATGAGCTAGACAAAAATGGTACCGCAGTACGACAAAGGACATTACCATGAACAATATTAAAAAAAAAAGATATGATCATTTCTATCACTATACTGTTTTAATAATTTCTCATTAAATTTTGCAGAACTTTTACATTTTTACATTTACAAACACACACATATGTATATATACTTATAGATAGATTAAATATAGATATATATAATATTCATTTCTTCATTATTAATTTGGAGAAGTCTTATCGTAAGACGTACAGCTTAGCGTAGGTACAATGTCTGTCTATCTATCTCTCTCTCTCTCTCTCTCTCTCTCTCTATATATATATATATATATATATATATATATATATATATATATATATATATATGAGAATAGGCTAAAATGCCAACAATCTCGCAACTTGGTTTTTGACGGTAAGGTCTTCTCAGGCAAGTGAAATGATCCTGGGAGATCTGAGGAGACCTTACGACCTATACCCGGATTGCGTGATTAGTTGGCATTTTAGCCTTTTCTTAAATATATAAGCCCTACTTATTCGATTGTGAATTTTGTATTGAGAACTTTTTTGTTGTCTATACCTTTTAGGCGGGGCTGTTTTCAGTTTTTGTCTTTCATTTCTAGCCGTATATATACATTGCGTCCAGCATGAAACAGCCAATCACCTGTGAGTGTTGACTTCAATGTTCACTTATACATATATATATATATATATATATATATATATATATATATATATATATATATATATATGCGTGTGTGTGCGTGTGTTTTGATACATCAAAAACGGTATTGGGGAAATTTATGAAAATTAATTGTTACGCGTTCCATCCTTCAGGAATTCATCGGACTAAATTTGTTATGTTGGTAGGATTACACATTCGCACGAAAGCTGTCATTTTTTTTTTATTATAATCACTGCTATTATAGCATAATAACTGGTACTATAGAAACCAACAACGAAAAGAGATCACCGCTGAGGCCCGTAAATGCTCTAAAGAAACTAGTGGGAAATAAGGAAATCTACATTACCCGTCTGACAAGGGAGGGAGAATTAGGATCAGGTACAAAAGAACATACATAAAAAAATATAATATATCTCAGTTGAAAAATGCCTAAATCTCGTATAAAAGCATATAACAGAATCAAGGATAAATCTCTCTCTACCAACAGCTAAGATAATAAAATAATCTACCACCTCATCATCAATCAATTCTACTTTCCATTCAATAATATTTGTTACAAACAAAAATTTAGATTAAAAATGGGATCACCTCTCACTACAGTAATGGCCTGTATCTTCTTAAATAACTCAATTCCGGTCCTTTCCAAAACATTTTACCCAAAAATTCAACATACTTCAATTATATTGATGATTCTCTACTTATATATCCTCGTGATACTGATTTACCTATCCTAGTAGCTCAACTAAACAAAGTCGAACCCTCAATGGAATTTACATACGAAATGGAACACAATCCCTTGCCTTTCCTAGATATCAAACTACACCGCGTTAACAACATATTAAAACTTGGTGTCCACCGGAAATCCTTCAACAAAAACGAACTAATAAATAAAAACCGGCATGATCTGATTCTACCGAAGAGAACTAAGAATATGCAGCTCAGATTATTTACACGAAAAAGAGAAATACATTGAAAACACTTTCAAACTTCTCCAGTGCCCTAATTAGTTTATATTCAATTCAAAACAAAAGGCCAACAGAATATTCAAAAGCAAAAAACGGACCCTCTTGAGAAATCCAATGAATGAAAAAAATATAGGATCCTCCATACTAATTCTATCGAATCTACAATCGAAAAGAATCTCTCAAAACTCAACTTAAAATTGGTTACTACTAGATCCAAAACAATAAAAGTCTTATTTAATACGAAACGAAGCAATAAGCTAACGCCTGAAGGCGTTTGCCATTGCCTGTAATAAATGCCAAAGAAAATACATAGGAAAAACCTCAAGGAACCTAAATAAAAAAATATATATATATGAATACAAAAGGGATATCTTACAAAATAATATGCCAAATGCGTTGGTTGTCCATCATAATGAGGCTGACCACAATTTTGACATAAAACATATTACTCTGATCAAAGGAGAAAAATAAATCTCTTCGTCGTAAATATTAAGAGAGAGCTTTAGTTGCAATATCATTATAAATAAACACCTTGGTTCTTACAACATTTCACCATTCCTAGCAGATTTTTTTAATACCACACTGTGGAAAGTGATGGAAAGAAACAGAAAAAAAGTCTCTAAATTAATTCGGCTAGATAATCCTACCAACATCACGGATGTAGTCCTGAAGGATGAAAATCCTTAGGAGTAAACTTCATTCACTTTTATTTCATTTGGAGAATGGACCCATGTCTTTTATTTTATTTGAGGAGAACAGAACCATGTCTTCATTTCTGTTGTTCCCCGATCCACCCTGAAATAGTGGACCATGCAAAAAAAAAAGAAAAAAACAACAAAAAAAAACAAAAAAAAAATACACTGAGAAAATATAAAAGTACATTTTATAGTAAAATTAGCAAAATATATTTTACTAAATTAGCAG
Source organism: Acanthosepion pharaonis (assembly GCA_903632075.3). Lineage (NCBI taxonomy): Eukaryota > Metazoa > Mollusca > Cephalopoda > Sepiida > Sepiidae > Acanthosepion > Acanthosepion pharaonis. Next base: position 402,016 of record CAHIKZ030000773.1, read on the forward strand.
TAAAATGAACAATACATATTATCTGGGGTTTTAAACTACAGAAATACGTTCAAAAATATATTTAGTTGTAGCCATAAAAGAGGTTTCAGAATATTTAGATTTTTGCACGAAATAACCCACAGAGGTTGATATGCCGCTAAGGAAATTTAACCCACAACCAACCAAACACACACACACACACACACACACACACACATATATATATATATATATATATATGTATATTTAAATTGTGTGTATTTAAGCAGCATATTTTCATTTATACACGTTTCGTTAAATAATATAAACAAGTGTTGTCTATTTTATGTAAAATTTTTTCGTATCTTCTGATAAGTTTGATAACATTATCATTAAACGAAGAAAGAAATTCACAATATTTATCCATTATTTTTTAATATAATCTAAGCTTTCGGCTTACTTAAGCCATTATCAAAGATATAAATCACAAAACATATTAAACAATATACGTTAGTTAAAAATACAGATGAAATAATTCAACTTCAAAAACGGTTCCAAAATAATTCTGTCCTTAAATTCACATATGAACTCAATACTAATAATAAAATCCCCTTCCTTGACATATTGATAAACACAAATAATAACAAATTTACTATTTCGCCATACAAAAACCTACAAGCATAAATTCATGTACACTTAACTACAAGAGCGAATGCCCATATCACTACAAAATAGCAATTATAAAGAATCTAATACATCGTGCAGAAACTAATTCATCCACAAAACAGATTTTTACAGTGAACTAAAGAATATAAAACAGACACTTATTAATAATAGCTTTCCAAACTATATAGTTGATGAACAAATAAGATGCTTTCTTAGAAACCTCAATAATAAGCAAATTGTACATAATACTGCTTCTACTGATCTCAAATATATTAATCTCCTATATCGTAATCAAATACATACTAATTATAAACAAGATGAACACATACTAAAAAATTTAGTAAATTCTAATATATCAACTACAGATCCTAGCAAAAAATTAAATTAATCATATACTACACTAAATCTAGTATATCCAACTTAATACTTCGCAATGATTCTTCTCCCCGGTTAGCGATTTGCAAAAAAAACAACATAGTTTATAAATTCAAGTGCCCTTTGGGAGAGTGTATCTCCAACGAATTAAATAATATTTATGTTGGTCACACCACAAACTCGCTTTCACGACGCTTGACACTACATTTTAATGAAAACTCTAACATTTTAGGCATTTAAAACAACAATTCCGTAAAATACTTGTCGAAAACACAACTATACTTCGACATGAAAACAATAGATAAAAACTAAAAATACTTGAAGCATTATACATCAAACAGTTAAAACCCAACCTAAACAAAATCAATTATGGCATGTCTACAAATATTCTTAAATGTCTATAATTTCTATAATTGGTAACAGAAGCCATTGGTTTATACCAACGGCTTTCCTTACTTCATTCTACAATTCACTCTCGTGTAGTCATGTGTGACGTCATGAAATGCGGTGCGATTTTCGCTTCTAGCATCTTATATGCGCGTGTTTATCGTTGCTTACTGATACACTATGTAAACAATGACAGACTATCATCACTGTCGTGTCCGTATATTGTTTAATATGTTTTGTGATTTATATCTTTGATAATGGCTTAAGTAAGCCGAAAGCTTAGATTATATTAAAAAATAATGGATAAATATTGTGAATTTCTTTCTTCGTTTAATGATAATGTTATCAAACTTATCAGAAGATACGAAAAAATTTTACATAAAATAAATAGACAACACTTGTCTATATTATTTAATTAAACGTACATATATATATATATATATATATATATATATATATATATATATATATATATATATATATATATAAATTAAAGTGGTTTTATTTTAGGATTATAGACAATTTTTTTAATCATTTCAACCCATGCAAGGCAATAAAGTTACTAAGATGCAAGTGTTTACTGAGAGTAAGAGAATATGAGGGAAAAAATTCATAACTGAGAACAATAAAAAGAACAGGAATTAAAAAGACAAAAATGAACGATAGACATGTATTTCATTATATGATTAAAGTTGACTGGAAAGTAAGAAGCCGGAAGTGTGAGAGAACAAGTTGCTAACATAGAACATACGGTTGCATTTAGCCATTTCATCGGTAAAATGATGAAACCCTACTCTAAATTTAGTACAGCGCTAAAATTCATAAAGTCAAGTTAGCAGACAGGAAAGATAATCATAACAATTTACGACAAAATATCTATAGAAAAAGCACGAGAAAGCTACGTTAGGGCGATGTAAATGTGAATGAAGCCGAGATGCCTGGTTAGGACAAATAAGATTGCAGATTCTTATTTTTTTATTATCAAGACTCTCTAAATACATAGCAAAGCACTAGACCAAATCTGACAGCAATATTCAATGCATGGACGAATCGGAGACGTATAAATGTAGTAAGATGGATTCTGGTGAAAAAGAAAGTCTACCACGACACAGTGAACCGGCTTTCCTAGCAGCAGAACTAGCAACTGATTCAATATAATTCTTCTGCATCATGTCAGCGGAAAACATTAGCACGAGAAGCCGCAATGAGTTTGTGGGGGTGATCTCATCCTAAATTCTAACATCACCACTAGTAATATATTTGAATAAAACTATTTCAATCATGAATTTTAGTTTTTCTTTATGCAAAATTGCATTGTACAAATATAGCTTTCCAAACACAGACATATGCATTTGCTCTTGATAGCCAATTGTAACTGCCTCAGCTAGTTGGCGTCGTATGCTCCATTGATCATTTGACCCTTTTGAAGATAGACAATAAAAATAATGCTTCCTGATTCTAAAATCTGAGGCTATCACTTTCAGTGTAGATGAAAAGCCACTGGCTTTATTTGGAACAGGTGAGGACGGATACTGCTATCTCATGGATTGTATCTTTTTCTTTGGCTCAAAGTGATGAATCCCAAACCAATACTGAGTTAGAAAAGTTCGCAGTAACCAGCTTGATCTGTCTCAAACGTTGTCAGATGTTCCCATGATCTGATCAATATGGTGTGCTTCTGATAATGTGTCAGGGAGTTTATTGTGTAGAACATTCTCAACGCTCACGGCATATAGTAATTGCATTGAGAGTTTAGCTGGAAATATACAATGCAGTGATTAATAAGAAGAGGTGGATTTAATGCATGCAATTTTCACAGCACTAGAATGAATCATTCTTAGTCAGCTTATGAAGATATTATCCTCCTCCGCACACACACACACACACACACACACACACATATATATATATATATATATATATATATATATATATATATATATATATATATATATATGTATGTAATAATACCCACATACATATATATATATATATTAATGTTAATATTATAATGATAATATATATATATATATATATATATATATATATATATATATATGTTAAATGTATATATAAATATATAAATATATATATATATATATATATATATATATATATATATATTAATGCTAAATGTATAAAAGAAGGAAGAAATAGGAAAATATAAGCAGTAAAGTGCTGAAGAGTGGACGGACGAAACTCTTTTGATGAAGTTGACATAAATCAGCTAAATTACAAACATTTACTCCCATTAATCCTATTAATGCATTATGTTTGATATCGAGCAATTTATTGCAAAGACTGCTCATATTAAATGTCTTTTTCTCAATATCCCATTAACTGTCAGTATTTTGGGTTTCATACAATTCTTGTTATCTCTCTCCCTCCCTATATATATATATATATATATATATATATATACGTATGTATGTATATATAAAGTTTGAATTTAATCAATAAATCACCCCATATCACATAGTATATACTATCACCCACTGTGGATTTATACAGAGAGTGATAGTATATACATATACGGGTGATAAATGCGATTATACTTCTGCACAGAGACAAACACTCAAAAATACACATACATGCACACGTACACACACGCGCGCGCACACACACACGCACACGCACAACACACACATACACACACATATATATATATATATATATATATATATATATATATATATATATATATAAAGCATATCACACCAAACAATGCATATAATATAATATTAAGAGAAGAAACAAAAAACAACTATACAACGAAAGAACCAAATATTCAGAGAAAGAAAGAACCAAGTATTCTAAGGCAGAAATAATTATACAGTGAAAGAAAGAAAGAAAGAGAGAGAGATAGATATATAGATAGAGAGAGAGAGAGAGAGAGAGAGAAAGTGTTAAGTAAATAAAGGAGGAAGGTAATATTCAGAGAATGAAAAAAAAAAAGAAGTATACAATGAAAGAACCAAAGGTGTTACAGAGATTGAGAGCAAGACTAAAGAGGGTATTTGAGGAAAGCATATAGAGAAAGACTGGGATATCAATGCATCATATATATTTGTATATTTGAAGATTATAGCTATCAGGGAAGCACGTAGGTGAAATGTAGTTCCACTGGCGAGAATACGAGAGATGAAGCTTTAAGAGTCCAAGAGACCGCTGCATTTTACCGTTTTACCAGTGAAAGGCTGGATCTGATATTTCAACCTGGTGGCACGTTTAAATTTATGCAGTTTGGGAATCATAAAATTTAGCTCGTCAGAGCAGTTGCCATTAAAATACTTGTAGAAATGACATAGAGAATCCACAGCACATCTGTGACAGAGTGACGAAATGCCAGAATAGGACCTATGTGACGTCGCCCCGCCTGGTCGCAGCGTCGACTGTGTCGTTCGATCTCGTTCGCGGCACCAATTGTGACGTCACGTGCTCTCCAGGCCCTGATATCCTGGTCACGGACAGCACCAGTTGTGACGTCTTTGCCGCGGCGTCAGCTGTTCGCTCCTCGCTGCTCCAAGGGTGACGTTCTAACCCTTTGGTTAGTTGAATACCAGCCTCGTCGTTCCCAACTCGCTTCCAACGCCTGGTTACTAGGGTAACTGTACTGATCTCCGGTCTGCCTACCCACGTTGTGATTAGATCTTAGACAGACGGGATCAAACAGGGATTGGGGCCGTATGCCAGCTGGGTTCAACGGGGGTGATAACACACAAGAAAAAGAAAAACTCACGAGGCCAAAAATTATTGAAAAAAAGGGTAACAACCTTTTATATCTAAATGTTCGTTACACAAAATTGTTCCTACCTCCCGACCCGTTTTATGGACTGTGGCACCAAGCTTCTACCATACAACTTTAAGACTTCGAGTTGCTTGTTCTCTAGAAATTTGCATTTCGGGGTGTGGTTTGGTTTCGACACTGGGCGCTGATCTCTACCAGTCGTTCACGGCTGATTTCCCCTCGCCGTCAGTGCGGAATTAACTTCTCTTCTGCTTCGGGTGGACGAATTTATTCACTTCGACTTGAGTTTGGATGAATTTATTCACTTCGACTTGTCTTGGACGAATTTCTATTTTTAGGCTTGGTTTGATTCCAACTTCTCCTAGGCGCAACTGCAAGTTAACTTTTTCTTCGTCCGAGGCGCAAACCCAACTCCAACTGCAACTTCTCTCTCGCCGTCCGCCCTGCAACTCTTCTGCCTGTCCGGCCTGCAACTCTTCTGTCTGTCCGGCCTGCAACTGATTTCTGTCGATTGGGGTCCTGCTTTTATTGACGCCGTAACAAACTGGGGTGGGTCTGTCGGCGCCAGGGTTTTCTTGATAATTCTAAAGTTGTATTATTTCTGATTTCCCATTATCGCTCTTACTTTCACTCCTACTTCCTTACGGTGCCTCTGGGGGGATGCGCATACCCGCTTCCCCTGGTCCCTCGTCAGGTGACCGCTCTCGACCAATGGGGTCCTGGTCGAGCATCTTTCCTCCTCCCTCGCACATCAAGTGACCACTCTCGGCCAATGAGACTCTGGTCGGGTGTCTCTCCTCCTCCCTCATGTATCATGTGACTGCCCTCGGCTAATGAGACTCTGGTCGGTATCTTCCCTCCTTCCTTCGTGACGTCTCCAATCGGGCGTGGACAATCCGTGGCTTTGTTCTGGGGGGAAGAAATACCTTGCTTAAAAAAACAAAATCCAAATTGTCCTTTTCGTACGAAAATGACGATCCCGGTTTCTTTCACATTTGGCATCTGTCAAAACAGCCTGCCGCTAATTAGATGCGACCTAAAGAAAGAATTTTTCCGACCTGTCGGCGTCTTCCGCGAGCTAAAACAAATATTTCACCTCTTTCTTTCGCTCGGGGCCTGTTAACAAAATTTTAATTATCTAAATTGAAAATATTCACCACTCATCATCTTGGGTGGTTCTTATCTTCAACTCTAGAAATGGTCAGGGTTCGTGTATTAATGTTTTGTTTTCGTATACATTTCCCCAGCGGTTACTTATCATCTCAATGAAACCACTTTTCGTTCGTTACCTATTAATATTTTTTTCATTGTCCCTAAAATCTTATTTCCTCAACCAAATTGATAATAAACTCCCATACAACGCGGACACGAAAGTAGGTCAGGTGCTTGACCGACATCTGTTATGCATCAATCGCGCGTGTGCCCATTCGCTCACGACCCCGTCTTGTATCATGTTCCTGTCTTTCCCTTTCTTTCTTTTTATTATTTCTAAAATCTATTTTTTCAACCAATTATAACAATTTCTATTTTTCGTGGATTTCGGTCAGGTACTTTGGCCTAGATATCTTTTGACACCTGTTTTGGTGTTAGTTTAAGCGTGTGTGCTCATGACCGGGTTTTGTACCATCTATTTCTCTTTCTTTTCTTTTTCATTTTTTTTTTCTTCCTTTTTCTTTCTTTCGGATCGCCTAAATACAATTAGAGAATTATTCTCAAAACTCAATTATTCTTCGTCTCTAAATAACTATCAACTGGTTAACAAACCGAATAAAAATAAATCATATATTTATGAATATCTCTCTTCAGTTTTCCAATGATGCATGGTGCCACACCTATCACATTGCATATCCGTGTCTGGATTTTGTCGTGGACCTCGAGATGAACAGCGGGGGCACCAGCCCATATATGGCAGCATTACTCAATGTAAGGATGAATGATTGATTTGTAAACTGGAAGGATGGCCTCCAGGCGAGAAAAACATTCTGTAGCGATACAGAGAACCAATATTCCTTGCGGTAGAAGAAGTTATTTATTCAAAGTAGTTTTTCCACGACCGGTCAGTGGAAAGGCTGACCAAGCAGGCACAGCTGGGCGCTCTCGTGGAGTTAGACATCAGCCATTCTAATGGGAGACAGGGAGATTTCTCTATGGTCGGTCAATGAGAGCTGTTTTGCCTTGGAGGTATTGAATTTTACAAGCCATTTCCTACCAGAGATAAGAGGTGCTTTACGTGACCAACGGCCAGGTTAGTTCTGACAGCGGTGTTGGATGTACGAGTGAGGCAGGAGTCAATAGTATTGTTGTCTGCGTAGATGCCTACATGGGAACTGTTGATGTCAGGAATAACGTTGATGAAGAGCAGAAAGAGTGTATGACCCAGGATAGAGCCTAGGGGAACACCAGCGTTCGTATGAAAGAAACAGGTATAGAACCCGTTTAGGCTGTCCTTCATTTCACGGTTTGACAGGAATGATTGTGTTAAGTTATATAATCATTCTGTAATGATGTATCCCTGAAGCTTATGAAGAAGGCCGGTATGCCAAACACTACTGAATACTATAAAGATATCAAGAACTATAGCAAGAGCTTTTCTGTTATTGTCGACTGATTGGCACAAATATTCAGCATGTCCGTGAGCACCTCAGCGGTAGACCGGCCAAAGCGGAAAACATATTGTCTGTCATGGAATGTAAGGTGCTTAACTCTTTCGTCGTTGATTAAAGCCTCGATGACTTTGCAAACTTGTCGTAGAAGACTGATTGGTAGTTATATTGGTCAGAATTGTCTCCAGGGGTTCTTGAAAACAGAGACCACAGATGAGGACTTCCAACATACTGGAAAGCAAGAATCAATACTGCAATAGTTATATAGTTTGGAGAGGACTGGAGACAGTTCAGGAGCACATTTCTTCAGGACTACTACTGGTATCCCGTTCCGGCCATTAGACTTATGGGTGTCTAATTTTCAGATGATGTCCAGTGCAATCGATGAGGGAGACGTTCTTTTCATGCAATGGAGCCTCAGTTCTACGTGGTGGGGGAGTCAGTAGTGGATACTCTGGATGAGTAGGAGGTTGAATTGGATGAGAATTTCCAGACAAAGCATTCAGCCTTATCAGGTGAGGAAGTCAGGACCTCAAATTGTTTCAATAGCGGAAGTATTGTGGATCTGCTGTTGTCCAGTACCATCTTGCGGAGCAGTCTCTAATCGTTAGAACCACACTTGCGAGATGCAACACGTTGTTTCCTTCATTCAGAAAATAGTAGATTTGCTTCATTGAGGACAGTTTGCACTCAGTGAGGGAAGATTTACACACACACGCACACGCACACTCATATATACACACACACACACGCACATATATATATATATGTATATATGTATGTTGAAAAATATAGAAACGTAGTAAGAGATAGAGAGAGTTTTTGTATAAAGTGTGATGAAGTAGGTTCAAAATATTGCACAACATAGACTATTTTTATTTAATAGTTAATTGTATTTATTTTTATTTCGGATAACCCTTCAGGCTTATAGTAGTGTATGTCATTGTCTCCAGTTGATAGAATTTTTATGAATATTTATTTCCTATTCGACGCTTATTGATATATCAATTATTTTTTTCCAAAACACAGAAACAGAAATATATATATATATATATATATATATATATATATATATATATATATATATACAACAATATATACATTTGTATAATTTTATATAACAAAAGATAGAAAAATAGTATGAGAAAGTTTTTTGTGACATTTTATCCAATTTGTTATTCTATTTTTCCAATATATATATATATCTGTGTGTGTGTGTACACACACACACACACACACACACACACATATATATATATATATATATATATGTATACACACACACACACACACATATATATATATGTATGCATGTATACACACACAAACACACACACACATATATATATATATATATATATATATACATATATATATATATATATAATTATAACATATGTATTTTTTGTGTATTTGTGTGTATGATATGTAGATTAGGTAAATATTACTTACCTTATGCATATATGGTCATTATGTTCGATATATTAAGTTTTGAAACCTAGCATTACAATAACTCATGTAGATATTAAAATATAATTGTAACAGTTTCTATTGCCGCTCGAATAAAAAGAAGGAAACTATTTTGCCGCGAGTGTTGATACTCCAATATCTTTATTTAGGAAAAAAAAAATATTGAAATGTTCAATACTTACTTTTCTGGCTGAACGGCTCTACACTGTACAAATCGAATACATTTAGAGTTTATTAAAAATAAGGGAAGGCTAAAATCTCACGTGAATAGGCAAAGCATGAATAACGGCAACATGCAAAACACATAATTAAAAAAAAAATAAACTGATGTCATTAGAAACAACAAATACTACTTTGAAAATTCTGAGGCATGCGACGTTATACATGTAAATACGAACCAGAAACTAGAAAACTTATTCGAAACATTGAAAATGTAAGTTGAAAAATAATCCGCCATGAAAATTTTTAACCAAGGGGGAATAAATAAAAAAATTGCTGCCACCGATATATTATATATAAATTATTTAATATATTTTCTGTTTATACATTTTTTTATGGATACACGTAAATACTCTGTTCTTGTATTAATAGCTTTTACCGAACTGAATGTTAAGTAAATGTAATTAATACATTTAATTACAAAACAGATTTTACTCAAATAAGCATTTATATCAAATAATATATAAAATATATATATATATATATATATATATATATATATATATATATATATATATAACCAAGAAAATATATGAAAAATATTTGTCGGATTTAATCCGTTTAATAAAATAGGTTGTCATTGTTTAAGTTAGGCTACAATTCGGCGGATGTGTGTGTAAAACCAGTAATTCGAGCAACGTTGAACCTGAAGTTCTGTTTGGCTGAACGGTTATAGCGCGCTAGTTTTTATGACGATTCTGTAAAGGATGCAAGTTCGATCCCCATGGGATATTCTTCTATGAAATTTCTGGATAATTCAGGCCGGTAAATATAATTAATACTGATTAATTAAAAATAAATCATTTGCTCAAATAAGTGTATCCATAAAAAACGTACAAACAAAAAATATATTAATATATATGGGCATATGAAAAATGCTTTTATAAAATTTCAGGGTGTGTTCCTCACACTAAAAGAAGGACAAAAGTCCATATAATCATATGTCCACAAATCCTTCATTGTTGACTTATAAAGTTAAAATTTACTGTAGACAGTGTTAAATTTACAATACAAGATACAACCCAAAAAATTCCTTTACAAACTTTGAGGGCGTGTTACCGACACCAAATCAAGGTAAACTCTCTATATAAATATATTTCTAAAAGGTCATCGTTGTACCTCAACACAGCAACTCATGACAAATGTTTATAATGGCCCCGCTTGCTTCTACAAATGCATGCACCTCTCGGATCATTGATTGCTGGATCCTTTCTGATACTCCCACAGGGTGTCAAATTGTTTCGCAGGCCTCCATGACACGTTAATGAAGCGCCTTTGCATTATAAATGTCTGCTGCATAAAGCAGATGTTTTAGATGTCCCCACAGGCAAAAAAAAAAAAAATCAAAGGATTGACGGAGTGAGAACGTGCTGTCTATAGAACCGGTCCCCCTACACATCCACATTTCATGGTAGATGTCAGACAGTGAATCACCACAAATATGACTAAAATCTGCTGGAGCCCCATCATGCACAAACCAAATACGTCTTCGTCTTAGCAGGGGTACATCCTCTAACAGGTCTGGAAGTTGTTCGAAATAATTTCCTTGTAGATAAATCCTGTAAGACGTGCTAGACCTACCTGTGAGTCACCGACAATTCCAGCCCATACATTAATCGTAAACTGATGCTGTTGTCTACCCTGTATTGTACCATGGGGATACCGATCCGCTCCCGAATTTTGGTTGTGTAACTTTGTTATTCCATCCCTTTCAAATGTTGTCTCATCCGCAGTCAAGACTCAAAAGTCAAACAACAGATCGGCAGGTTGTGCAATAAACCATCGGTAAAAGTTCTTTCATTTTGAATGATCAGAGGGTGAAAGACCCTGAAAACGTTGCAAATTATACGCATATAGCAGTTGCTCTTGAAGTAACCTCCATACGCTACCATCTGATGTACGACATGCGGGGTCAGGAGTAGTTGGTGAATTTTGGTCTTCCTTAATCCATAGTTTGTGGTGCCACGGATATTGTCTAAACAACGCAACAATAAACAGCAACAGCCTTTCAATGACTCGGCTGCCTCCAGTCCTGAAATGCAATCTGATACGGCCATGCAGCTTCGCGTCTATTACCATTCGCTCGGCAGTATTTAAAGTCATATCTGCCTGCTCATGATATGAATATCCTGCTATTGGTAAACACTTCTCAATTCACTCACTACTACACACGTTAAACGCGAAAGCCACAGATGTACACGAATGACAAATGTAACCTAGTCTAACACAGCGCCATCTATCGTAAACTTTAAACTTAACTAAAAAACAAACAAATTGAGGATATATGTTTATAGTGAATTTTGCCCTTGTTTTGTTGTGAGGAACCCGCCCCAATGTTTGTAAAATTATTTTGAATCACCCCGTATAATGGCTGGATTTGTGTACCAATTTTTAATCTATAAATATTAGATTAACGATTAATGAAATGCCATTGTTACGGATATGTTTAGCTACTTTTTTCAATACTTTGCACATTTTTCCTTTTAAATATATATTGTGCGATTTTAGATTTATTTTCAGGTTTCATGATTTATTATCAAAAATATTATGCGCTATGTCCGTTCCATCATTTTCAAATATCGTGTTGTCACATCTTCACGTTTTTGCTCATTAATTTGGTAACATTTTCTTGATCACGGGATATAGTAGTTTCGTATTATTTCTTGTGTTCCTTATGTGGTGAGCAAGGATACAAAAGTTACTCATCTATTTCATTCCATACATTGACGAAAGTGGCAGTCAATTTCAGTTGGTTTACATGAGGCAAACCGAGTGTTTGCTTTTTTGTTGGCTAATGTTGCCTCTTCCAGTAGCTTATAAGTCCATGGTGCCTTAACCCTATACTTTCCTTAGATACAGAAATAAACTCCGGCTCATTTTTCTCAATTTGGGGAGACATACAGTGGTATTGAATAAGTGTTGTGGAGTATTTTCACAGTGGAGGCTTGTATTTCTAATAAGTCGTCCTAAATTAGGTCCGACGTACAAAACGTTAGGAACTTTAAGAGCCAATGACACAAAATCTAGTTGTGAGAGCCAATGACACACACCGTTCGGTATTTTATCTTTTCACCCACGGAAAAAATATGGCACAAGGCCGGTTTTGATGGTTTGGTAGGCTCGGCCAAATGTTGAAGCCGATTAAACGGGTTCAGGCCTGTTACCTCCCGGACGAAACCTTGCACTTCTGCAGCCTCGTCCGGGTTCCTCTCTGCTAATGCAGAGTTCCTACTTATTATCTATGGACCGTTCTGCAGACTTGCCATTACTCCTAATATCTATGGGAGAGTCCATTACAATAGAATAGGTACTATGGCACAACAATAAGTGATCGTACAGGAAACAAATGCTTATTATTCTCACTTATAGCGAATGAAAATCCCGAATAACAATGTTATATATGTATTTTGGGGGATAGAATCAGAATCTGCAATTTAAATTTAGAAATTCATCCATAAGTTTTAGCTATACAATTTTTATATTTTGAATAGTCGAAAAAGTGTTCGTACAGTACCGATTTTTGCATTATAATACGGTAGATTTTGGTTGTACTTCAAAGTAGAAGATTCTAAACTGTTCTAGAATATTCTCAGTAACTCTTTTGCAACATTCAGTTCAAAATTGGATCATTCTGCAGTAACTATTCACTGATAACGGTTCTAATAATGTCTAGACGTAAGGAAATGACTTGTGCTCAAAACAAGTTAATTAGTATGCTATGGAAGAATGGAAAAAGTTATAGAAACATCTCCAGTGACACGAACATACCCTTTTCAACAATTGGTTCATTTATTGCAATATTTAAAAGATGTAATACTGTTGATAACAAAGGCAGACCCAGTGCTCCCAGGAAGATCTCTCCCAGATTACGAAGAATTTGATGCGACATGTCCAAAATAACCCAAAGGACATCAGACAAAAACTTCAGAATGATCTAAGTTTGTCAGGAGTTAATGGAACTAAGCAAAATATTAGTAATGAACTACACAGAGACGGTATAAAGTCGCGATTCCCAAGAAAGACACCACTCCTTGTGAAACGGCATAGAGATGCCAGGTTGAAATTTACGACAGGGCATAAACATAAGGAAAATTCATATTGGGAAAGAGTTGTTTGGACAGCTGAGAGTAAAATTGAGTTGTTCGGTCGTAATTCTCTGAATCATGCATGGAGGAAAGATGGCGAAGCATACGCAACAAGAACACCATACCAACTGTCAAATTTAGTGGAGGTGGTATCATGGTTTGGGGCTGCTTTTCGATGCGAGGTGTTGGCACACTAGCAATTACAGACGGTAGAATTAACGCAGAAAATATCAACAAATCCTAAGCGAAAATCTATCGATTTCTGTAGAGAATCTTGGGCGTCCTCCTGATTGGATCTTCCAGCATGACAATGATCCCGAGCATACTGCTAAGAGTACGAAGAATTGGCTTGCTAATAACAACGTTAACATCTTAAAATATCCCAGTCAGTCGCTGGATGTGAATACAATTTATAGCTGCTTTTGGAAAATAAGATCCGTGATAGAGGTCCAACAAACATCAAAAACCCTGAAGACAATTACTCAGGAGAATGCGACAAAATACCTACTAAAGTATACAAATCCTTAATTAAAGACTACAGGAAGAGATTGGTTGCTGTTGAACTTAATAAAGGTTTTGCTACAAAATATTAAATGAAGAAAACATGTCTTTGTTCTGCTGTACGATCATTTTTAAACCCCTAAAAATTTAAATATTGCTATATTTTCTTAACTATGGAATATTATTTAGTTTTATATGCAAAGATTTTTAGTATGCAATCTGATACAGTAGATATATTCCCGTTTTGTTAATTTAATATATTACAAATAAAAATATGAAATATTTTAATGTATACGATCACTTATTCAACCCCTCTGTAAGACTAGTCATTTTTTAGATATATTAGAAAATATATTTTACGTTAATCGACCCGATTATTTAATGGATATGTAACAAGTTCATGTGCAGTTTCAACTATCAATATGAGAGAGAGAGAGAGAGAGAAAGAGAGAAAGAGAGAGAGACAGACAGACAGATTCTGCAAGTGGTCAAGCAAATTCATAAATACTGGTTTGTTGAAGTTTTAAAGTGTGTTGTATCGTTGGTAGTGAGGCTTTCAGGTTGTGGAATAAGTTATGACATTATTTTATTTTATTTTTTTTGTTGATGATTTGTATCTTTGTAGCAAGTTTCTTGTAAGTTTTTCCTCTTCTATGTGGTTACTGTGTTATCGACTCCAGCAGAATATTTTTATCGTGTTTTTGTTATACACATATATAGATATGAGTGTTTATTTAACTGAACACATCCGGTTTTGTACAAATTGTATTGGAGAGGCAGGTAAGATGTTAACTTGAATCGGTTTGACGGATTATCAATGATAAGAATAATCGTTTTAATTATGTTTGCTTAATTTGATCATTTGATATTCTTCATTAGAATATGTCTTTAAAAAGACATCTTAATGAGGTTTACAGTTGAGGTTATGTCACATTTGCGTCAAGCAGAACTGATTGTTTTTCTTATCATTCTCTTTATAATTGTGTTATTCATTTATTTCTAATAATCTCTGACACTAAATATCTATCGTTTTTTCGTTTCTTGCTTCTTTAAATACTTGTTATTTTTCGTTCTTTTTTCGATGCAATTTGATAGTCATTAGTAACATTTTTCCCTTTTCCTTTCAGGATCTATTTTCCTGTGCAGTAGGCCTATCTTTAGGCTTTCGTTCTAATATTTTTGGTAGCAGTTTCTATCTAATGGAAAGTTTCTTTTTAGTTTAACTTTTCTCTTTGCAGCAGAATTTTTATTTTTATTTCTTATTATAATTTATCTTCTTTTTATGTTATATTTTAATTATCATATTTCTTTTTCTTTTTGTTCTTATACTTATTTTACTTCCATGTGAACATTCTTTCTTTCTTTTTTCTCGATTCCATATATTCTTTCTATTTCCTCAATTTCTTTATTTCTTTCTTTTGTTCTCGATTACATTCTTTCTTTCTTTTTTCTCGATTACTTTCTTCCTTTTTTTCGATTAATTTTTTCTATTTTCTCGATTACTTTGTTTCTATTTTCTCGATTACTTCCTTTTTTTCCAACTTTAGATTACGTCCTTTCTTTCTTTTTTCCTCGATCACATTCTTTCTTTTTTCTTTTTTCTCGATTACATCCTATCTTTCTATTTTTTGATTACTTACGTTCTATCTTCTCCATTACTTTCTTTTTTTCTATTTTTAGCTTAAATTCTTTCTTTTTTTTCTCGATTAATTTTTTTTTTCTCGATTACTTTTTTCTAATTTTAGATTACGTATTTTTCATTTCTTCTTCTCGTTTACATTCTTTCTTTCTTTTTTCTAGATTACTTTGTTTTTTCCTTCGATTTTCTCTATTACTTTCTATTTTCTTTTTTGGATTTTCTCCGTTTCTTTCCTATTTCTATTTTCTTTGTTTCTTTTTCTTTGTTTGTTTGTTTGTTTCTTTCTTTTTGTCGTTGATTTATCATAAATCTTGCATTAATAGACTTTTTCATTTCATTTAATCATCTATATTCCTATATCATTCATCCAGTTCTTTCTAATTTTATTGTCTTTAGCATTTATTACTTTTATGAATCAGTCTCTCTTATATTAATCTTTACAGATTTTAATTAATTGTATTTATATTTATTTTAATTTCATAACCTTTTATAATATTTTCATTTGCTTTGTCGTCATAAGACCCTTATATTCGTTTTTCATATATATATATATATATATATATATATATATATATATATATATATATATATATATATATATATATATATATATATATATGTATGTATATATATATATATATATATATATATATATATATATATATATATATATGTATATATATATATATATATATATATATATATATATATATATATATATATATATATATATATATATATATATATATATATATATATATATATATATATATATATATATATATATATATATATATATATATATATATATATATGAAAAGTATAGTCTTAAGGTGTGGAATATTTATGGGATAAGTGGCTCAATATCAGAGATAGAGCGTGTGTAGATATAAAAGTGAACACTTAAGTCAACATTTAGAGGTCACGTGACCTGACGATTGCATCTAGCCAGAAACAGCCTGGCGCCTCTAAGTGTTGACTTCAATGCTCCTTATATATATATATATATATATATATATATATATATATATATATATATATATATATATACACACACACACACACACACATATATATATATATATATATATATATATATATATATATATATATGTATGTATGTGTGTGTTTGTGTGTGTTTATCCTTTCCCAGTTGCTTTCATATATTTTGTATTCTTTGTTAATTATTCTCTAGTAAATTATTCATTATATAGTCGTAATTTTGGCCCTTTATTTTTTTTAATTTTTTCACATTTATACAGATTACGATATAAATTCAATAATTAACTATTCTTATATTTTCTTATTTATTAATCATTTCACCTGCCCCCAAGTAAGACGCGATTGGCACTAGTAGACAGTGGGTTATAAAGAGTGAAGTTGAGAGAAAAGATTGGGTAAAGTGGGGACCGAGGAAACGAGAAAAGCTGACCGGTGTAAATAAAAGATGACAACTGACTTTACATTCAAATTGTAGGTATCAGAGAAACAAATAAACGAAATGAATTTCTACAGGCAGGAAGTGCGAGAAAATGAGTCGTTAGAGTAGAAGTGACGGTTATATTTATCTAATTCAACGGCAAAATTGTGAGACCTAGATGCCAATCTAGTACCACGGTTAAAGTCATGTAACGGAGGTACCAATTAAAGAAAGTTCGTCAGCGCAGTTACCATGAAAATATTTGTAGAAAAGACAGAGCGAAGCAACCTCTCGTCTGTGAGAAAGTGACTGAAGTCGAGATGCCATGTCAGGATCGATTACATTGCAGATTATTCTGTGGAGTTTTTCAAGAATCTCTGCGACGACTAACAGTTAAACCTGTCCAGATATGGCAAAATCATTCAAGGCTAGGACGAAAGGTATATTTGTAAATGTGCAAAATGAATTCTGACGAGAAAAGTCTTCTGGCACGACACAGTGACCCAACTTTCCTTGCCCTAGATGCAGGTACTGACTCGATGTAGACGCTTTACTTCAAGTCAGTTGAAAACGTGAGCTCAAGAAGGTCCAGTGTATTGCTCTCTATGAGATTAGGATCAGCCATGCTGATGGTGGGTAAAAATGTTCCTCTACTGTGGTTAAATGAGAGAAGTTTCGTGTTGCAGACATTCATATTTGCGAGCCATTTCCTGTACAAGTTAACCACTGAGTGCAGGTCATTTTCAAGAGCAACTGCCGGAGTAACTCTATCGGATTTACTATTGACGAAGGATCAAATGATAGTATCATAAGCATATATGCCTACTCGGGAAGTGATGAGACCAGGGAGATCATTCATGAACATCAGAAACATAGTAGGACACAAGAGAGAGCTTTGAAGGCCATCTGTGTTCGTATGAAAGAATCTGGAAGAGAGACCGTTCAAAACAACTTTCATTCAAGATTTGGTAGGAACAAGAACACGTACATTAATACTGTAGCACAGTAGCTTACGCAGAATAGCAACGTGCCAAACCCATTTAAACATCTTCGAGATATCTAGAGCCAAAGTTCGAGTCATGTAGTTATTATCAAGAGGTTCATATACATATTCAGAGGTGGATCTGGAAAAAACTCAGATCATATTGTTTGTCAGAGAGCAGCTCGTGAGATGTAAGACGGCTAACCACATCAGCATTCATTAAAACCTCGAATATTTTGCCGAAAAGTGATTGGAGAGGAATAAGGCAATTGTGAGAGAGGTCAGAATGTTCTTCAGTGTTCCTAAAAACAGAAACTAGAGAGGAGGAATTCCAACAAGCAGGATAAGCAGAAAGCAGCGAGGCAATGCTTGTAAAGTTTGGAGAAAACTGGAGCCGGATGGGGAGCATATTTGTGTAGGGCGAAAGCTGGGATCTTATATATAATCAATTATATATATATACATATATATATATATATATATATATATATATTGCTATATTATGTAGCATATATGTGGTTCGTATATTTAATGTATATTAATCTCGATAAAATATATTATTTTATAATATAATACATATTTACATATTCATGTGTATATATCCATATATATATATATATATATATATATATATATATATATATATATATATATATATTTTTTAAAAAAAATTATAACATAAGTATGTTATAAAATCACTACAAAAATAGCCATTTTGTTTCAACACACTCTGTGTCTTATCAAGTGATGATGTTGAAAATAAAATAAATGGTTTTAAAAGTTTCAGATTAATTAACGATCCTATACTGGGGAAACATTGTTACAAAAGCTAGAATAACCAATCAAAAACGAAGTATAGAAAGATTCAAAAGCTTGACAACGAAATCCTGCTCTAATAGCTATTCAGATCTTTTTAATACGTGTAATATTAAAAATAATTTATACTAACTAATAATTATAAATTTACATGATAAAATTTAATATTAAAATTAAAAACTGGCAATTTTAAAATCCAAATTTAATCACTATTAAGTTTAAAAACTACAAAATTATTGAGAAAAGAAAAATATATATGTTTATTCAATTCATTTCTTCATTGAAATTACGTTCATTGAAATATATATATATATATATATATATATATATATATATATATATATTATTTAGGTCCTTATTCGTATAACACGTTAATATGATCTCGTTATTATATACTTATATATATATATATATATATATATATATATATATATATATATATGTTAAGTGATAAAGTATTGTTTTATTTTCTATTTCAAACAAAATTTCTTTTTTAAATATATCTGTTTTTTTTTCGATTTCGCTATTAAATACTTTTGTAACAGCTGCTATTATCTTTTGGCTTAATATTGCGATGTTTGCTTCCTTATTGATTCTGGATTCCTTGATATAGAATTTAAAAATTGTGTATTCGGGCTGTAATCCCTCTTCAGTACATGTTTTGTTGAACAAAATAGACCTTTATATATATATATATATATATATATATATATATATATATATATATATATATATATATATACTATACTTGTAGATACCTGTGGGCTAGCGTATGCATATATGTGCATAGATATAGGTATATAAGCGGATGTAAATATAGATGGCGATGCGAGTAGAGATATTCTTAACGAGGGCGAAGGCATGGGTACGTATATGTATCCAATTTTCCTCCAAATCTTAACCCCCCCCCAGCCCAAACTGTGAGATCTGAAATATGGACGAGGTTAATACACCAATAATTCTAAACTCTAATTCTAATTCTCACATTCATCTTACTAAAGTTACCTCTTGATTGTTTTATTCACGGTATCGTTAATTTTCGTGAATTCCCGTTGTAACAACAGTTGGCCGTGTGACCATTAGGATGTAGGTCGGCTCATCGGTCTCCCCTTCTCTCCCCAAATCCATGCTCTCTCTCTTACCACCATAATATAATTCCTGTAACGGTGCCTTCTTCTGCCACATCTCCCACCATATTTCTTTTAACGTCCTCCCTCCTTTGACCCAAGTAGTCAGTAACCCACAACAAACTAATACCATCCTTTTAAAATTAAAATTCTTAGGTGAAAATGGTCATTAACTAAAGTTATCTTAACTCCAATTGTAAAGAAAATTTTCTTCTGTTTAATTAAAATGAATATGGATCGATCTTTTAACATATTTTAAATTCTATTTCAATTTAACAGGACGCGCCAAAGGATTAGTACCTGACCTGTATATATATATATATATATATATATATATATATATATATATATATATATTTGTGTGCGTATGTGTGTATGTGTGTGTATTTTTAAATTGATTTTTGAATTTCGTGCATAAGAAGATCAATAAATCAAATTATAGTTAAAAATTAACTTAAGCATAATTTAAAATTAATATATATCTATATATATAAGATCAGATAAGATTAAATACTGTTTAATAATTTTCCTTTTCAGTCGGCTTTACCCTGAAGAGCCGTTTTGGTGAAACGTAGGTAGGTTTGGGTGGCTCCTTAGGATTATCTTAGGTTTTGCTCTACTTATTGTATTGAGCACTTTATGTAATTGTTTTTTTACTCGCTTTTTCTTTAGACTTGGCGCTTAAACACTGGACGATTGTTTTTGCCTTGGTTTAATGTTCTTGGTTTTTTTTTTTTTTATTGCCCAATTTTCCTCTCGTAACGATTTGTTCTACTGCAAGTTGAGCTATCGAATTTTTCCAGACGCGTACCACCATATATATATATATATATATATATATATATATATATATATATATATATATATATATATCAGGACAGACTGGGTTCTATAGCATTGGATGGCAACTGGTCTGGGAGAAGGACAACTCTGAATTCAAAACCTGCGGAGGGTCGTTTGGGAACCTTGTGGTATGTAGTGCACCAGGTCTCCGTATTCGTCCCTTCAAAAAGTGTGGATGGTCCTGCACGAAGCCTTCACCAATATAATCAAATCTCATGTGCCGGTGTCGGTTTCCTGGGAAATGATCTGCTTCACCCTCATACGTCGAATTTCGACGTGAGAGTCGACTATATATATATATATATATATATATATATATATATATATATATATATATATTTATATGCCAAGATCTGTGTACGTACGTATGTAGCTCATATTCTCTAATTGTAGGCAAAATAACGTCTCATTAAAATGGAATGTTTGAAAGAATTATGAAATTTCCATGGCAGACTTCGATCTTGAACTGCTTCGCTATGTTCTACTAATTCTGATTTCAACCCAGAATCCCACAGGAATTGAATACATTTTTTTAGTACTAAGTGTCGGCTCTATAAGTCTTTTCCTTCCCATTTTGTAGTTATAATCCTGAACATTTGTTTAAGGTTTGATGATTTTCCGTACATTGTAGTATTTGATAATCTGTTTTAATTTGATTGTTTAGCTGCGGTTCGACTTGATTAATTTATTGAATGAATTTTCTTTAAAATATTATTGCTTAAATTGGCTTTAAATTTTATTCGTTATTAATTCTAGTTATGTTATTATATTTATATAAAGACGACATATTTCATATTTTCACATAATAATAGACGATAAATTTAACAAGAACAAAAGATCTAGTTACCTATCTATTTTCACCTATAATTTTTCTTCATTTTGTTTCTTCGTTCCTGATGATTTTTAGATACTAAGGATAATGGTATTATTCTCCGTTTCCTTATTATTGTGAGACCGGAACTACCTACACAATAAACCCTTCCAAGTCTATATTAAGTATGCGACACAACACTCTACACAGAGAGATAGAGAGACAGTGAGAGTCGCGTACGACTACCACTATTGGACACTAACATATAGTAAGCTCCGCTTACACTATCTCTGTAACCTGTTGTTAATATATCTTTCTTACATGTAATCCGTGTTCCGTGTTTTCCTTTTGTGCTCCCAACTTTGGCCCCACATCACTTATATATAAACATTTGGCATTCATTGACTGAAAAGCTTGTGTTGGTTTCGGTTGATATTTATAAAATCTTTCTAATAAGGGAAATAGTCTTTTCAAGCCCACTGTCATTATTATTTGATGAGGGCTTCATTCCTAATACTTTTTCGAAAAGCCTGAAAATCTTTGTTTCGTAAAGCCTCAAAATCTTTGTTTTTCCATTATTTTCTCTTCTAGTTGCCTCAGCTATCCACTTTAGGTGTTGCTTCTGTTGAATGTCCTCAAATGACGGGGTTTCACATGAGGATAGTGACTTATACGAACTAATAATTTCACGGTCCGCGATGCGGGACATGAAGAGTATGACAGGATATTCCCAAAAGATTTATATTAAGCTGTTTGTGTAAATTCTCTTAGTAATCAACTAACGGCAACTTCCAAAACGAGCACGACAACCTTCATAAAACGCACATATTAGTTGCATGTCATTTATACTGGCTACATTTCATTCGTTTTAACTCGTTGATTCCAAACTTTTTCCCAAGATAAGCGACGCTGGTACAAAGAATTTTAATTTTTCGTAGATATTTAATATTTTTTCCTTGCATACAATATTTAAGAATCATCATTATTATTATTATTATTATTATTATTATTATTATCTGAAATATCAGACGAATTTTATCAGTTATAAGAGTTAAGAATGTTCTTAGGATTGATAGTGTAGGTTTTTTCCCTTTGCCTCCACTGTGATATTATTGAGACACAACCTCTAGTTAGCTAGCAGTTAAACTCCTCAGTTGTTCTTCCGCCATTGATAGATCTTTTCATCTTACAGGATCAATTTGAAAAAAAAAAAGAATATATTAGTATCGGAAAAAGGAACAACCTAACACGCGAACTACAAACTGGAGACGCCCAGGGGGTACTCTCTCATTAGAGATGAAGAAGTGACTTAAGTTTAGAGAAATTTTGCTCTACAGAAGGATGCAGAGAAACCATGAATTGAACATGTGAGCAACGAAGTAACTTTAGAAAAAATGTAAAGTAAAAGAACGCGTATAATTAATATCAGAAAGAAACAGTTGTCAGTTACACAATTAGAAAGACGGCTAAGAAAATAGACAAGATGAACAGCGGAAAGCAGCACACAACTTGCCTAACAAGTTTGTGTAAATGTTTGGCAGAACAGTGATTGAAAGAGATAACAAAAAGACAAACAAAGTGCTACACATGTCAAAAAATCGTGGAGATCCATGCTTGCCTACGTCCTGAACGGATACAGTGTATTTTAAAAAAATTATCGGTTAGCTCTCACTGGTGGGAAAATGACAGCAGTATATTTCATTACACATCACTTTCATCAATATTCCGTGATATCGCCGATTGCAAGGACGATGACAGTGGAAACGACAATGATAATTTCTATCCATTTTTCCAGTCCTACCTTTAAGAAAATTGTTAATATTAACCAGAAATGAATGAGAGAAAAATAGAATAGAAGCGTTTCATTGGTTGTCAATGACCATAGCTGTTGCGATCCAACAAGAACCACCGTTACTCCATCACTGTATTGTTCTGCACACCTATGTGAAAAGAATTTAATGTATCGATTTTTGACACTCAAATTTCTAACTTGATTTATGTCCAGAGTTCAGAAGATAACAAAAAGTATTTAATGGTCAGTACTGGTTTTGGCCTTTGCAAAGCCTCCAAGCGACAGTGTCGGTTCAGCAGACAGGCTAAAGTAGTGACATTAACACCATAACGTCTTCCTTCTCAGTGCATTTAATGGCCGCTCCCACTGACAAAAACATTCTCCGGTAATAATGGCTGGCCTCAGTGTAACAGTTGGCCCTCTCTGAACACTCGGCTAGAAACTTAATGCGGTCGTTTTCAGCTCTCGCACTTAGCGGTGTGAAGAATTTTTATCTTGCTAAAAGTCTAGTGCTAAGACGACACATTTCTGTTCAATGTTCTCAAAACGCATTTAGCTCAATTCCCTGGGATGACAAGAGCCTGTATTGGAAAAATAAATTAGTGTTACGAAAAGGAATAAATGAATTGATTTCGTTCCGTAGATGAGAAACGCTGATCTCTGCTCATAATCAATTTAGCTACAAGAACAGTATAGATAGATTCAGGGTATATATATGCAGTCAAGAAGACTGGCGATAGGACGTCAAATGTAAATATATCAGTCTAAGTTATGAATAATTTCCTTTTTGCTTAATCAAATTTATTCTTAAAAATAAAGTGTAACTCCATTTTCTTATATATTTTTATATATCATTATTCGCAATAACTTGTTTTTCATAAAGAGTGCCCACCCGTAAAAATTGCAGGATGTGCCTCAAAAATTGATATCAATTTGTAGTCTAATAACATAGCTAACTTTCGCTCAAATTATATAAAATTTTAACAAAATGTATAAAAACAAAGTTCACTGTGTGGACATCACAATGAGAACCTATCAGGTAGATGGATTGGTTGTGTCAGTGATAATGACAATGTGTTGTTGAGATAACCATCACGTTCACCTGACTTGACCACTTGTGATTTTTTTATTGGGTTCCAGGCCGGATCAGGTCCACGAAGGGATTTTGTGAGCGCTAATGCCCGATCATTTGACAGAACCCATTAGACTTCGGATTCTAGGAGAGTCATGGCCAGTAGTTGAAGTTGGACTCCAGTCCAGTTCAGTCCAGTCCAGAACCAAAATATACTTAAAAATTCGGTCCAAGTCCAGTCCGAAAATTTCAGGTCCAACTTTCACTGCTGACCGAAAAAGCCTTCATTCAGGCTATTTAGTGCTTCGGTCTGCGCTGGAATAACTTAAAACGAAAAAAGAACAAAAGAAGAATCAATTTTAACTTCAATTCACAATTATTTACTCATATGGCTGCTTTGCAATGAATAGTCTTTATGTCTTTTCATTCTTAAAATATTGTAAATACATTTTATACTACTTGGCTCGCGAGTCGACTCAAGTAATGAATCGACTTTAAATCAATGTACATCATTTTTTTATTATTTTAAAATATGACTTAACTCGAACTCTTGCGTATCATGGATTTCAAGTGAACATAGAAAATTTTGATTTTCCGGCCTGCTGAGGTACACGAATTTTGGCATGAATAATTTTGATCAACTTTTGTGTTTATTTGAAATTTTAAATTTAGTGTAATATAAGAGTAGGGGTTTTTGAATACAACACAAAACCTACTGTTATTTTTTTTTCTACAAATCTTCTTCTGATTAACCCTACCAAATGACAACCATCAACCGGATATGAACGCTATGACAGCAAATACACAGTTAAAATGCGTCCTGTACGCAGAGTTTCGCACATCTTTCCACTCACACAACGCAATAATAAGCACAATAATAATAATAATAATAATAATAATAATAATAATGTATACAAGTTATAGCCAAGTTATTAGCCATAATCAACCGGTATTATGGACACCTCGACGTGGTGTAATGGTTAGAAAGTCTGTCTTGCTAGATCAATTACGATTTAGTGAGTTCGATCCTCACTGGGTGCTCCATACTTTCACCTTGTGCCACATCTAAGCTGTGCTTAGAAAATCACTAACCAACTAGTATTATAACAGCTGTAATATGAGAGATGAGGCTTCTGAATCCAACAAAAGGCCCGACATTTAAAACATCAAATTATTCAGATATAAAAATAATAAAAAAAATCGAATTATTCCCTTTAAACAATCATTAATCTGTTTAAACATTTATAAAATTAACCTCGATGTATTTGTATAATTTGACTTTGTATTCTTGCAATTCGGCTCTTGATGGTTATAAAAAAAACTGTAAAAGTTTTATTTTTAATTTAATTTAAATTTTATTCGTAGGAAAAAAATCGATGACGTAGAATGCAAAACAAAGAAAGACAAAAGCTGAATGCCGAATTTTCCAAGATACTTGAACATTTGATTACTTCTTCATCGAGCACAGTGGGAACCCATTTTGTGTGAATAAGGTAGCAAATATTAGGCGACATTGCGAGAAGCACCTCTTTGAACATTTTAGGAAATTTACTAGAAAAGCAAAAAAAGATGAAGTTGATCGGTCGAAGTTTAGTTTCGAAAAATAAACGTCGTTTTTTAAAAAGAGGAAAGGCGAAAATGTGGCAACTACAATTGCCAGCTATGAAGTCTTAAAACATATCGCTGAAAAATGAAACCTTTTAAAGATGGTGCTTTATTAAGAATGCTTAATGGCAGTGTTGAAAATTGTTTGCCCAGGAAAAAAACCTTCATTTGAAACTATAAGCCTGTCTCCGAGGACGGTCACATGACGTATTGAATATCAGATGTTAAATATCAATTACTCAACGCCTGCAGTGAACTACAATACTTTTCATTTGCAGTCGATGCGAGTACAGATTTAAGTGACTCTGTACAAAACGCTGTCTTTGTGCAAGGAGCGACTTCAACTTTTCAGATCTTTGAAAAATTTGTTCAGTTACTTCCTATGAAGGAAATCGTAATCAGAGAAGACATCTTTGAAGCTTTCAGATATATGATATCAGAAATGATATCAGAAATGAAGTTTGATTTTTCGAAGCTAATTGGCATCACAACAGATGCTGCCCAGCAATAATCGGACAATAAAGGCTCTGTTGGCCTACTGCACGAATATATAGAAATCCTTCGTATCGCACATAAACTTGTTACAATTTATTTTATTATATATCAAGAGACATTGTGTGCCAGTCTTTGAATTTTAAGTATGTTATAGATATTGGTGCTAAGGCAGTGAATCTGATCCTATCTCGTGGATTAAATCATCGTCAATTTAAAGAGTTTTTGCTAGATACTGAGGCGACATTTCTTATTTCCGCGATGTATGCTGCCTTAGCCGAGGATCAATGTTGAAAAGAGTACTTGCCTTACACAAAGAGGTGGCGATACTTCTCAAAAGCAAACGTGTAGATAGTTCACATTTTCGACATTTTGATTGGCTTGCCACTTTTGCAATTATTGTGGATCTTGTGACACATTTAAATAACTTAAATTTACAACTTCCAGGTAAAACACAGCTCGTAAATGAAATTTATAAGCATATTGTTGCCTTTGAGAAAAAAGCTACAGTTGTGGGATCATCAAATTCGAAATAGAAATTATGCGCATTTTCCATTATTTCAAGAAAGGAAACCACAGAATTCTGGGGGATTTGTGAATATAATCCCGGATTTGAGAAATTAATTTACATCACGTTTTACTGACTTTCGTCTTGATGCAAATCAGTTTAAATTGTTTGAGCTACCGTTTGATGTGAGGTAAAAACGATATCAGATTTTTTTCAAATGTAATTTATTGATATGCAGTGTGATAATTTATTGGGATCTAAACTTCATTCTAAAAATGTTTCATCGATTGATTTCTATGCAAGATATATTTTTGCAAGTGGGAAGTATGCCAACTTAGCGAATCATTCAAAAAAGATGACATCTTTGTTTGGAAGCACTAATCAATGTCAGCAATTATATTCTAAATGGAAGCAAAATATAAATAATTTGAGAACAAGATAAACTCATAATTATCTTGATTATATCTTGCTCTTGGCATCAACAAGTTTGAAGCCTAATATTGAGGAGCTTTCAAGGAAAAAAATCATATTTTCCATGAAATCATGTCTGCTATGTATTTTAAAAAAATTAAAAAAAATGATCTCAACGATGTTTAAATTGAATAAATTGCCATCATGAAAAGTTTAATGTTTATGTTATTATTATAAGAAAATGCCAACATTTTTTTATTATTTTACCAATTTTTTGTTAATCCTTTCTAGCATGTCTTAAATGTTCGCTAAAAATCTTTTTAGTGGGCCAAAGATTAGTATTGGAAGATCTTTCGGTTTTTTTTTTTTTTTTCATTAAAACCCCATTGTTTTCGAAATTCTTGCAAAAATCAATTGTCGGATCTTAATTAGATTTTCAAGACTTATTTGCAAATGAACGAAATTATTTAAAAATTTATAATGTCGTGTCTGATTTTTTTTTTCTTTATCTGCGACATTTAAAAATCTACCATTCATCCGTGCATTGAATACTGTTGCCATATCTGGTCTGGTGCTTCAGCTATTCATCTGGAGGTTCGTGACAAAATCCAAAGAATGATCTGCAATGTAATGGATCCTGACTTGGCATCTTGACTTCATTCACTTTCCCACCAACATGACATGGCTTCCCTTTGTCTTTTTTAAAAAAAATTCTTTAAAGCCTACTGCTCTGACGAGATTTTTCCCCCGGTTCTCCGTCTACATAACTTTAAACGGGCTACTAGATTGACATCTAGGTCCCACCCGTTTACTGTTAAAATAGCTAAATACAACCCTCTACCGTCTACTCCAAGAATTTCTTGCACTTCCCGCCTGTGGAAGTCCCTTCCGATTACTTGCTCCCATGATAACAACAATTTAAAAAAGATAAATGCAACTTCAATCACCATATTCTGTCTTCTTGAATCCCGTTCATCTTTTGTCCTTTCCTCAATCCTTATACCCAGTCTTTTCTCTCATTTTATATATATATATATATATATATATATATATATATATATGTGTGTGTGTGTGTGTGTGTGTGTGTAAATAAAATTGTGTTGAATAATCTACTTGATGTTATTGAGTGTTGCTACTTAATAGAATCGACTATGAACATGCCCACAATAAACTGTCTTCGGAAAATAATAAAACATTCCCAACAGTCTAAAAACATAAAAAATCCCTTGTCGCCAAATGTTGTGTTGTAAACAGGAAAGTTTATCCTGGAGAATAATGTTGTACACAGCTAAGAACATAGATGAATGTAATGAACAGTTAATTGTTAATTTTTGGTATATACTCAAGATCTCCTCACAACGCGAAATATGGCACAAGGCTGTTTTTATTTATGTGGGACATTCCAAGCCTGTAGGCTCAGGAAAAAATTCACCATAACCTCCTGATAAATGGGGTCAGGTTGTGTCTACAACCCCAAATGAGACTCTACCTTTCGGTCATACTCTTGTCTGCATTACAACTGATGGATGAAAGTAACCTAACAGATTTGGTCACAATAAAGACCATTAAATGCATTCTTATAAAATGGATTGAGCAGAGGCATAGCTACGAAAAATACAGCAGTGAACAACAAAAATTTGAAGGCCAGATTGGTGCGGTCATAGTTGCATGAAATGTGAGACACATTTAACTGGAGTAAAATAGTATTTAGTGATGAAACAAAACTTGGATTACCTTCTAACAAGAGAGAATTTGTGTAACCCATGTATAGTAGTGGCATTTCCGTCTTGCATGAGACAAAATGATCAAGTTCAATGCAAGTTCAAGTTTGTGTTGTCATTTCAAATGTTTTTTTTCATTTGCAGTCAATTTCATTCTTGAGTCTTCCTAAGGAATCTATGTCCTACCCTCGTTTGATCCGATCTGTTTTAGACCGCTTAAGGCATACAACTTTATAAATCCTGTGACCTTTGTTTTAAAGCACACTATTTCGAAAATTGGTTTCTCAAACAAAAACGAGACAGATTCGAACCCAGCTATTTAGATTTTCTTTATTTAGCCCCTTGAATGCAATGGCAGAACACTTCGCCTGAGAAATTTCAACAGCATAACAAATAAATTCATAGCACATGTAAACGAAGAGAAAGTACTAATATAATAAAAGGTTTTGAAGGAAACCTCTATCATTATCGGGAAAGAGCGATAACAGTGTGTTTGCGTGTGTACTACATTTAGGCAGGTTACGCTCCGTCCTTGTTTTTGTCTGTATGAGTATGTAGGTGTATTTGTGTGTATGAGGTCGGTGTGTGTGTTTATTTATTTGTGTGTGTGTGTGTGTGTGTGTGTGTGTGTGTGTGTGTGGTTAGAACGTTCGCATTCTATGAGATCCGGGTTCGAATCTCACCATGGTCGATTCGTCAGACTTCTTGATGCTAACGAACTGGAGTGGTCGATCCCCCAGCGCGCGGCACCTTTAGTAAGTACCTGAAAACTATACCATCGGTTGACCCAAGCATTGTGAGTGAAATCGGGCAAGAAACCTTGGGGGCCGTCGATACCTATGCCAGCACAAAGTCACATGTCATCCTGACCGAGTGCATGAGCGTGCGGACATTGCTCACATTGTTGAACATGCTAGATAACAGGATCATTCCCAGAAACACTAAGGTCTGCTCAGCATTCTTACAGTATAAAACACAGAGCAGGCATCTGAAATAGGGACTGGCTAGCCGCCCTAGTAGATAGATATCCTCGAATACGGGTGGCCAGATATTACCTGTGTGTACTACACTTCGGCAGCTTAGGCTCCGTTCTTCTTTTTTGTCTGTATGGGTGTGTAGGTATATATGTTTGTGTGAGGTCTGTGTTCTTGTGTGTGCTTGTGTGTGTGTGTTCTTGTGTGTGCTTGTGTGTGTGTGTGTAGAATCGAAGACACAATTGTTCATACAAATTTCTAGGAGATAAAATTTTTCTTGCCTTGCTTCCATTTTTCGAGATTCCAACGGTGCACTTAAGGAAAATGCGCAGAAAAAGGGGCAGTGAAATGAAATTGAAATTAAATATGGCAAACCGAAAGTGAAAACAGAAATTATCTGGATAAAATTGCTCGCTTAATCCATGTGAATAGGTGCGCAGAAATCTGCTACATTGTTCGAGAAGCTTTACATCCTTTATACAATTAAATCGAAAGTTTATCATCACTACGACTAACTGCACCACAGGCAATGATAGAATCATCATCATCGTTTTCATCATTGGTAACCTCATTTTTGAAAGGTTGCTTCATTAAGACAGATTATATATATAAGCATGTTTCATTAAGACTGATCAAAGTCAGCATTAAATAAATCAGTGTTATTGGTAAAATGTACTTATTTCTCCATTGGATCATTCTATTTAAGACGTCAATTTTCTCTGAAAAATAATATCGCCCAAATGTCTGCCAAATCGGAAAGAAAAAGAAAACAATCTTTAGACGCTTCTTTAAAATCGGTCGAAGATATTGGAACACCCTTTGTTTCTCAATTTGGAAATTTGCCAAGATGCAATACACAGTAATATTCCGTTTTTTCTCGTCTTCCACTTCCTCTTTTCGTACGTCTTCATGTGATTGGCGTTTTGTTCTCGATGGCTGCCTATTTTCTTATAATCTTTTCTCTTTTCTTTCCTTGTTGAAAAATGACATTTTCTCATTTTCTTTTATACGAAAACGTAAACAAAGCAATTTCTAAAAAGTTAATTACTTTGATTTTCTAATCCGACATATTTTCAATATTTCAAAAAAGTTAATTACTTTGATGCTATAATCCGACATATTTTTAATATGTCAAAAAAGTTAATTACCTTGATTTTCTAATCCGACATATTTTTAATATTTCAAACATTATTTTTAGTGAAGACACATTTATTTTAAAGTGTGTTCACTTCGTCTACCCGAACTATGCTTCCCCTTCCCTAGAGAAATTAGAGTCGTATCTGGCGTGCTTTGACCGCTCGGCTACGAAGAGCCTCGTAATAAAGCAAACTTTTAAAGCACATCATCAAAACTCAGTATATTACTTCAAACGCTGGAATAATATCCATTCGAAATTGTTTTGTTTGCCTTTCGGAGAGAATGTGAGCAGATATGCCTTTCGAGAAATTCTTTACAAAAAGAATGCGATTTAAAGCTCTAACAGCACAATGTTGGGAAAACTGACCTTTAACTTTCAGTACATCAAACGCTAAGTTAGGACATTTGCACCATCACTGAGCAGGCGTTGAATTTTCTCCAGTTAAGAAGAATGGTTGCACTCTCAAAGAACCTCCTTGATCTGAATGTCTGTTTGAACTCAGTTTCACCCCATGCATCAAACTGAACTCAAAAGATGTTCAGAAAATGTTCGGCCCCTCATGCCATTACAGAAAGTACAAGACTCCTCCTAATATTCTCTTTATTTACAAGGAACACTTCAGACCAAAAATACCGTCATACAGACCTGCCCAATCGAATCTTAACAAGGCCTTGTAAGTGAATAATTAGTTTCCACTCTAAAACCCCTTTCTATGAGATGAAACTTTATTTGCCTATCGCTATAGTATTTCTCTCTTCATGGAAAATGTTTTGAAGAGCTATATTTCGTCGTGCCTTTGCTCTCCTTCGTTACAGTGTGAAACTTATTCACGAGAGGATATTTCCTCGATCATCACAAGGTTTTTACATGCTCCACTTACGGTTATAGAATGCTTTCATTCAGTAATCCCTACCTTGAGTGACACTTTTTCCTTGTATTGAGTGACTAAATATGTGATATGCGGATGAAATCTAACCTGCTCAATTCAAATTCTGCGTTAGCACAAACAGGTAGGAATTCATTGGGTTTAATAGAAGTGCACTTGAAGTATCTGTCTATATTTCTGTTTTAACGTTTCGAACTGAACCCTTTCTTTCGCTCACTGGGGTAGACTCTTCTATTTCATTAATGGATGTCAATTATCAGTTATCTCCTGTTAATTTCCCTCTGAAATTTCTCCACTGCTTTAACCGGGTATTGAACTCGGACTCTTTGGATCCTGTCACTGGATCTAACCAACGCCTTGAGGACATCTGGGTATCAATATCTGGGTATTATAAACCTAATGTCTTCAGCAACCATTTTTTTACCATTTTTTTAGTGCACTTCAATTCAGTGTGAGGCAATTAGTACAAATAACAATCTGAATCTGAACCGGTTGCGGGACTAAGATATGCAGCCCATAATAAGGCCAGAACAGACCCTCGTTTTGGGGTGAAGCAGTAACTCTATATTTCAAAAGAGAAAACTACAGGAACAATAGAATCATTCTGAGGATATATTCAAAGACAATGTATTGGATTCAGTTAAATACAATAGCATTTACCGTGGCCTATTTTTTCTTTTCTTTTTGAAACAGGGTATTTAATATTAGACAAGGTCTCTCCAATTATGCGCGTACACATATCTCTACTACTTGAAATGCCAGAAAATTAGGGTACACTATTTCAGGTTCAGCATACTAGTAAAACCATACGCTTTTACTACATCTGTCTGTATTTCTGAGGTGAAGTATTTTAGCTGTTTACACTATTTACATTGTTCAGACATTTGGTCTCATCTTTATTGTCATATTCGCGACGTTTTGGCCGTTGAACTCTCCGGCCTTTTTCAGGTGATATACGTTGGAATATCTAACCAAACCCTTTATTTAGTTCACTAGGATAGATTGTTCTAATACCAAGTGTCATACATTTTCTGGATATATTGGATACTGAAATCCTTGCAAGTTCAATTCCTGGCCATAGCAGAGGTGAACAAAAACTGAAAGAGTTGAGTTAGTAAAGAGAATTAACTGAATATGATATACAGGTTGTCCATAAAATTCGTGTGCACTTTAAAAATAACTTTATTTGTATTTGCGATAGAAATAATTTGTAAAAAGGATTTGAAAGAAGTAAATCTATATTTTTTATGATTTTATTGAAATTTTATTTAAGTTTCCACATGTCCTCCATCATTAGCATTGCAAACGGTAATACAATTTTGATGTTCACGGAAAACATTTG
The DNA here is from genome assembly GCA_903632075.3 of Acanthosepion pharaonis. Taxonomy (NCBI): domain Eukaryota; kingdom Metazoa; phylum Mollusca; class Cephalopoda; order Sepiida; family Sepiidae; genus Acanthosepion; species Acanthosepion pharaonis. The sequence goes on from CAHIKZ030000773.1 coordinate 435,607, forward strand.
CCAACTGATTTACAGCAATGCCTGAAATCACATTAGTTATTTTAGCTATACTTAAAACTAGGTACATTAAACTTTATAACATCTTTTACAGTTTATTTCTATTGCAAATTCAAATAAAGTTATTAGTTTTTTTAAAGTGCACACGAACTTTATGGATACCCTGTATATTAGCCGAAGACAGCCAGGACATACAACGGCCAAAACATCGATAATATGGCAATAAAGACTCGGACAGCAACAGTCCGAACAATGTAAATAGTTTTTTATTCCAAAAATAAAATATTTGACTGATAATGCAATAGCGAATGTTTAATAAAACAGAGGGATAATCACTTTATAGACTGATTTCTTACATAGATAGCTCTGTGTAAGAGACGTTTGCTCGTAAGCAAACACGGCTGGAAATTTCTTTTAGCGGACGATATTTAGTTGTGGTGGTTTGTTCAATTTTAAACCTGGTCGGATATTTGCGATCTGTTACTTTGGGAGAAAAAATAAAACAAAACATGAAGAGAATCGGATGTTACCTGAGTAATTTCGGCATATGTTTCTAAAAGCTAGGGCACGTTAACCCTGACCTTACCGGTCGTTCAACTCCATTGTCAGAGCTATCTGCAATGTTTCTTCTCTGATTATACATCAGAGAGTAAAAACAAACAAAATGATAGGAAAAAAAAACAGACAGAAAGAAGTATTTTTATATATTTTATTTCTTACAGCGGTTGTAACACCCACGCCTCGATGGACTCCGAACGGGAGACAATTAATTACGACGGTTCAAGTAAAAGGGGATCGAATTGTGCCGGAAATGGTTTCTGATTGGTGAAGGGGAAAAAGAATAGCAAACAAGAATAAATGAAGAAAAAAATGACGAAAGAAAATGAAAGGAAGGAAATCGTTTTCTCATTCCAAATGCTGCTCCTGTTTTTCTAAGTTAGTTTCTTGTATTTTTTTCTCCCTTGGCTTATTTCTTTCGCGCGCTTTCGTTGAGTGCCACGTGTTTTCCTTTCCTTGCTTTCGCTTCCGTCTGCATTCGTTCGTACTTATATCCCAACTTACCTAGCTTTGTTTTAGTTCCCCGAGACCTGGTCTGATCCATTCTCGTCTCATCTTTCTTTCTTTTCTAATAAATCAACTTCGGCAAGTTCTTCCTTCAAATAAACGAATACCCATTTTTGCCTTCGTTTATTTTTTTAAAATCTCAACGATCTGCTTTGCCAGTTAGTTTTTCATTTATTTCATTCTAGTGTTTTCTAAATCTTCAATGCCATGGAACCAACTCCCAAGAGGTTGTTTTCCTGATCAATACCTGTTCAAATTTAGAGAAAAACAGCCCCAACTATCTAGATAAAGCGTGCTTCTTAATCTGTAACATTTCGTGACTTGCAATTTCGCGTGAGCGCGCATTTCACCCAAGACTTGTATGTGAAATTGGATAGATAAAAACCTTGCGAGAAGTCGGTGGTTGGGTTAGCTGAAGTCACAGGATATTGGGACCAAGTGTTTGAGCGGGCAAACCTTGTTCAGAGTGTTGGTCACGCTAAATAATTCAGACACTCCCAGAAACTGAAACTAAGGTATGGCAGTATAAACCACAGTAGCGCTCTGTGACTTTTGAACAAACACAAATGTGCCTGAGCAAGCGTCTTGAATATCGATTATTTGGTCGTCTTAGTAGACTGACATCCCCGGATTCTAGTAGCTGCTCTATTTATTATATATATATATATATATATATATATATATATATATATAAATATATATATATATATATATATATATATAAAACTTAAAATCATATAGGGTATATAGAGCGTTATTAATAATTATAGATAACTTAGAGAAAGGAATCAACACTTCTTGGTAAAGAAATTGGTGGTCTGGTTATCGAATGATGCGTGAAGGCCCTGATCATTATAACCTTGATGCTTATGTCAAAACTGTCTGGATTTTCTATCTCTCTTTTATTTCTCTCACCGTCCCCCTCTCTCTCTCTCTCTCTCTCTATCTCTCTCTCTCACTCTATATCTCATGCACACACCGACACATATATGCACAACACACCGACACATATATATATATATATATATATATATATATATATATATATATATATATATATATAATTAAAAAATTAGGAGATCAGCAGATCACGCTACGGTTTAAACAAAAAATCGACCAAATCGCCAGTCGATACTAAAAGTTTAAACCAAGGTAGCTTAATCGACTGATCTGCATATTAAGTTTTCTTTTCTTTTCTTTATACGTGCATTGAGTACTTTTTAAAATACTACTGTTTCCTGGTCTAATTCAACTCTGATCAATATTTTTTTTATTATATATATATATATATATATATATATATATATATATATATATATATATATATATATATATATTAGTCAACATACACAATATCCCATGCTGAAGCACAACTCGGAGTTTCATGCAGTTCTTGCAATCTTCAGGTGCGGAATATATTCTGACTGTTATGATGCTCACGTTCTCGTGGTGATGATTCAAAATCGTGTGGTCGTGTGACGAAAATATATGTATTTTTGTATCCGAAAATGCTATTGGAAATGAGTTATTGTTTTTGGGCGCGCAGTAGCAACGCTGAGTTTGATTTTAAATTTTAAAAGTTGTGCGTTCATATACAAATATGGTGATGAACGAATTTTTTACTGGTAAATTTTCTGTCAAAGTGGCATGAACTATATTGTTCAATAATTACAGTAATGATGGATATATTTTCGTTGTCCTCTTATTACTAAGAGAAAAAACAAGAACAACATCTATTCTATACCTGAAGATGTCTGTAGGAACAGACGAAAGCTTGTAGTAAAAATAAGAACTAATACGGCAGAAATTTATATAAACAAGGATCATTTCATTCATAACGGATTCGGAGGTTTTTGTATATAATTTGAATTGTTTGCGATGATGGATGTCTCGCCGTTTAAATCATTAACCTTTGCATTAGTTTTTGTGTGAATAATTCATGAATTTGTAAATTGATTGCACGTTTATCGTGATATATATATATATATATATATATATATATATATATATATATATATATATCAAAATAGTCAAGATACATAATTCCTAATGCCGATAGCACAACTCGTTCTCGTGGTGATGATTCAAAATCGTGTGTTCGTGTGTGACTGTTGGCATAATCTACAGAGCTAGGATCATTTAAGCCAATGATGCTAAATATTACCTTGGATAGACCGAGAACAGCTGGAAATCGCATTTTTACAAAAATGACACTAAGCAATATTAAATACAAAAAGAACAACCCTTTCAAATAAGCTTTGCGATTAAGAAAACAACCATATGAACCAACATATATATATATATATATATATATATATATATATATAAAGAGAAAGGACAGTAAGATTTATAATCTAGTGTTCTTATTAATTATTTTTATCTATATATATATATATATATATATATATATATATATATATATATATATATATATTGCTTCAAACGTTATATTTAGTGGATACGCGTATTTGAGTAGACTCCCCATCAGTTTATTTCGTCTACCGGTCTGCACAATGAAAAAAACTTAATATAGAAAATGTGACCTCTCAACCTTGCTTAAATTCCTCTCGAGCTATCAAGTAATAAAGCTCATTAAAACAACTGCCATGTAAATATTTATAGAAATGTGAATTAAGTCACGTTACAGCCGTGGGAAAGTCACTACAGCCGAACCGCCGAGAACATTACAGATACGTCTTTGGATTTGTTTTTGACAATCTCGAGATCTATAGCCGGAGAAAAAGACCAGATATGACAGCAGGATTCATGGTTGATAAGTCGTAAAAATATCAATCGATAATAAATCTTGTTTCTTCCTCTTCTATATTTGCATATTTGTTTCTATTGTTCTTCGATGTCTACTTCACTTTTTCTCATTCCAATTCAATTTCTTCAATTCGTTTTTCTGTTTCCTCGTTTTATGTTTTCTACGACGACTAATACTTTTTCTTCTTTTTCTTTTCTTCTTCTTATTCTCCCATTGCATCTGCAATCAAATTAACACAATTCTTTTTTTTTTTTTTTTGCATTGCCTCCTAAAATTTCGAATGCCTTTCCATTTAATTCCAAAACGATTGCATTGTTCTGCATGTTTCCCATCGATTCCTAATTTCCTGTCTGTGATCTCGATAGATATTAACCCATTTTCTGTCGCCTACATTTTGAGTGAGAAAATCCAAAATGAAAGTTTGCTGTTCCAGGACAAAAACACGCTGGGAATTGACAGATATCAGATTCGTCTTACTGTGGTAGAGAGAAGCCATTCCTCATTTAGTATCATTTATTTCAGTATTTTTAAGTAAAATCATGTATATGGTAGGATGTGTACACACCCAGAAACGCTGACTCTCTCTCTCTCTCTCTCTCTCTCTCTCTCTCTCTCACACACACACACACACACACACATACACACGCATACACACAATGTGATCGGATCTGACATAGGGCCTCGATTCTTGTCACTTTCTTACCGAGGTAATGTAGCTTCCCTCTGTCTTTTTTAAAAGTATTTATATAGCATTTGCTCTGGCAGATTATTTTCACTGTTGTCCCGGCTGCATAAATTTAGTTTGGTTTGGTTGGTTTGTTTTGCTTGACGACATATCAACCTCAATGGGTCATTTAATGCCGACAACTTTTTTTTTTCCTTGCAATATTTTTGTTTTGTCAAAAATCTATTTCTGGCATTATTTCTTCCTCAAAAATGGATAACTGGTAATATTATTTTAAAAAAAAATATTGCTGGTAATATATTTTTTTTTCAAAAAGTTATTGCTGGTAATAATTTTTTCTTCAATAATTTATTTCTGGTAATAATTTTTTTACAAAGTATTTCTGGTATTAAAACCTATTTTTACACTTTCATAATGCTTTTTACTTCAGTTTCGGGGTTAACTATTTGCTATCACACAGGGTCTGGGCGGAACTGGGAACAACATTAATTAAAAAGTGGTTCCACGCTCCTCAAAACCTTCTGATTGAGGCCTTGCTGTTGGACGTAGTTTAACGTCCTACCCTGGACGCGGATGTAGTTTATCGTCATACCCAGGACGGGCATGAATTTTAGCGTGCTACTAATTTGACATCTCGGTCCCACTCACTTAGTGTCGAAACCGTTAAATGTAACCGTCTCTTCTACTCAAAAGGCTTATCACGAACTTCCCGACAGTGGAACATCCTTTCTCTTATTTGCTTCCCTGATAACTATCGTTTTCAAATTTTTTAATTGTAATGTGAGGCAACATATTCTGTTTCCTTGATCACCATTTTTCCTTTTATTCGCCTCCGTTCTTTTTATCATTTCCTCAGTACCGTCCCCCATTTCCAGTCTTTTTCTTACTTACAATCACTGTAATCTCTTGCGTACTAGTGGCACTCCCGCCTTCCTTGCGGTGAATTGAAAGGAAGAAAAGACACACATACGCAGACGCACACACGCACACGCACACACACACACACACACACACACACACACACACACACACACACACACACACACACACACACACATATATATATATATATATTGTGTATTTCGGCAGCAATCCTTAATTTATGCATGTTTCACTGAAAACGACAGACAAAGTACAACGTTTAATTTAATTTTTCTTCTGTTCGAACAAGAGTTTTCTTTTTTAGACACAGCGTATGTACAAACTGTCTAAATGTATATATATATATATATATATATATATATATATATATATATATATATATATTTCCATTTAGACAGTTTCAACTATGAATACGGCCACAATGTGCTGACCGTGTTTGGTAAATAATAATTTCTATAACTCTAGATACATTCATGAAATAATGCATGTAAATAATATATATATATATATATATATATATATATATATATATATATATATATATATATATTTATTTATTTATTTCCATTTAGACAGTTTCTACACACGCTGTGCCCAAAAAGAATAAGTAGGTTTAAGATATTAATTCATTTAAACGTTATTTTTAATGAATACTCATGTGTGAGCAGATGTGTTTTTATTTTTAAATGGTATGTTTATTTATTTACATCTACCGGCCTGAATATTCGAGAAATTTTGCTAGAAAACGTCATTAGATCTGACGTTCCTTGACGTCTCGGCAACGTATGACCACCTGGCGAAACAAAGCTCGAACAGTGGACGCAGTTTTGACTCTTGTGAATATTTTCAAGAAGATTTTGTGGAGGTACACCAAAATCTTTCCGTAGTCTACACGTAGATAATACAAATATAATAGTATCATTCACATGTGTAAAAGGCTAAAATTAATAGAAGTTTTATTAATAAAAACAAAACTCCAAAATTCAATAATATCAACTATGAATACGGTCACAATGTGCTGACCGTGTTTGGTAAATAATAATTTCTATAAATCTAGATACATTCATGAAATAATGTATTCAGTTAAACGTAAAATAAAATTCATTCTTCATAATGCTAAAAGTATAAAATATAGTATATATAAAACGGTCATATAGACTTAGTCCATTTCATTAATTTGATTCTGCTAACCAGACGCTTCCTCTGTAGCTAAATTGTATAGCACGTCAGATTATATTTTACGTTTCAGTGTAGAAAAAAGTTTCGATTACTGTCGGAGGATATTCTCGCCGGTACATGTTATTAATACTGTTTTTTTTTTTTTTTAAACAAAGCATTTACTTAAATATTTGTAGCTATAAAAAGAACTTATAAACAGGAAATATATTAAAATAATAGTCGGACTTACTTTATTTCATAATCAGTCGAGTTTCAATCCCGGATTGAAGCAATCGGATGTCTAGCCACACTGAAGAGCTATGATACAGCGAAACATTCTATCTGTGGAAAAAACTGAATATACAGCTGTACACTGTTGGAAGATAAGTGCAAATTTTAAACAATGACTATTAGTACTAACATTACAATGACTATTAGTACTAACATTACAATGACTATTAGTACTAACATTACAATGACTATTAGTACTAACATTGCAATGATCTTCCCTCTGCCTGAACTGATCTCTATCGATCACTGGTGTGTTTATTCACAAAAACAGTACATAGAAATTCGATTTTCTTTCAACCGTGAGCCGGTAGCTTAGGAAGAACATCACCGACTGTTTTCGAATCAGTCGGGTTTCGATACCGGCTTGAAGCAATCGGATGTCTAACCACACTGAGTAGCTGCGAAACAGTTCCTTTGTTGTTGACTGACTCTCTATCTCTCTCTCCCCATATATATATATATATATATATATATATATATATATATATATATATATATATATATATATATATATATATATATATATATATAGGTCATTCGCAGACAGTACTGTTTCGCTGTATCACAGCTCCTCAGTGCGACTAGACAAACGAGTGCCTCCAGCACGGAACGAAACTTAACCAATTTGGTACCAGTCAGATCTTCTTCCTCTGAGACATCTTCACACCACAGAAAGATTTAGCCAAATCTAGCGTATTGTTATTACAAATGTAAACAAACGGCAAGCAGCCACAGTGCTCCATTCATTTTACTGAAGAGCTTTGCATTTACGCAAGTGACCGTTATTTTTTAGAATTATCTTGTCATTCAACAGTGCTCAATTGAAAATATATTTTCAAGAGCTAAATTATGTCATTCGCAGAGAGTACTGTTTCACTGTATCACATTCATATATATATATATATATATATATATATATATATATATATAATATGTGAAAATATATAGAAAATAGGAAGGAACTAGTAAGGTAAATAATCCAAAGTCCCTTAGTATTTTAGTTATTATTTTAAAAAAATAGTGCTCGATACAAAAAGCATAAATATAATTATTTATTTAAAAATATGATTCCAAAACGCTACATAAAGTCTCATATTTCAAAGAAGAGCCGAAAACTTCAATATAATCATTTAAATTAAATTGAGTTAAAATAAGCTCTGTTCCATCTTCAAGCGAAATTTTTTGGGAATAACGTAAAAATTTCGCTTTAAGATGGAACAGAGCTTATTTTAACTCAATTTAATTTAAATAATTATATTGAAGTTTTCGGCTCTTCTTTTGAAACATGAGACGTCTTATGTAGCGTTTTGGAATCATATTTTTAAATAAATAATTATATATATATATAATAGTTATTTGTATAAATTTTCCTTATCAACTACTTTGTTTTATTCTGCCAACGATTATATTTCTGAAGAAATGTCGGCTGAAAGGCGCCTTAAATTATAAACGTCGTGATAATTTTCTATCGTATTTTAATAATAAATTATGTTCCCTGTCTTAATATTATTTTATCCTGGTGTGGCAACAGCTGTTTGTTTATATATATATATATATATATATATATATATATATATATATATATAGAGAGAGAGAGAGAGAGAGAGAGAGAGAGAGAAGAGTACTTATGTCTTCAAAGTCTGTATGTTTGAAGTCTTTGTTTGCTTAACCTTGAAGAAATATACGTATGTATGTATGTATATATTTGTGTTTCCGAGTGTTTACAAAATTTCGCTTTCTGATGCAAAGTAAGCGTTGATTTGTCAGGTGTTGTGTGATTTCTTCAAGTTAACGGCGTGGGGGAGGCGATCCCAGCATATCGGACTTTTGGGAAATAATTGAATACCATACAACGGGGTAACCCAATAACTGGGAGCAAAATTTAGATATAAGAAAATATTGCGAGCCTTAGATAGCTGTGGAAGCAAGAAGTTACAAGTTATCTTGAGCATATTGACCTTGATAATAAAATATTGACCAGGCCAGATGCTATGCACTTTCCCAGACCCCATAAACACTGTCTACTCAGCATAGCTGCAGAATAACACACTGTGCGTTGAAGAAACAGAAATGAGCCTGAGGAGGCATCATGAAGAGATGTACTAGGAGACTATTAAACGGCTATTGTTATGTATGTATATATGTATCCCTAGATGCAACGATAAACTATATCCGGCCACAATGTGGCTGACCGGGAGAATAGAGGATTTGAATTGCCTGGAACCATTACTTAATTGTTCCTATATTTACTTTGACCTGGAATACTAGCACCTGTCAGGGTTCCAACTGTGGACAAATCGTGAACCCGGACGTTGAAGGTCACACATCAGCACTGCAACGCCACCTATTAAAAAAAAAAAAAGAAACAAGGTGAGGAGAGATATACAGTTTACTCCTTGTTAGGATATGTACCTAGGAGAAGGAAAACTATGATGCAAGACCTGCGGCACATTAGCAAACCGAAGAGTTTGATGTCCTTTTCTTTTCGGATCATTGCTTTTGTTGCTCAGAGAGTGGGATTAGTCCTGTGAAACGTCTTTCATCACAGGCATTTATAGATTTTTTTTTCTATGGTCAGGGTTGCATGGTGGTGTGTATGGATATCCGTAGTCTTAAAACATAACTATTATGATGTATCACAAAAGCATTACAAACTCTGAATATTCATGTCAATATATTTGCAGAAAATGTATAAACATAAAACCGTGCCTATGGTATCTTTGCTGGGTGTTGTTGGCTGTGTTGCTATTTACAGTATTTAACAGCCCCCCCCCCCGCCACGAGGACTGTATGTGGCACAAGGCCGAGTTTAATGTGGATTTATCCGAGCCCGTAGGCTCGGCCAAAAATATTCCCGTTGAACCCGCATAAACGGGTTCCGGATCTGTCTACCTCCCCGGACGAAACTTTGCCCTTCGGCAAAGCCTCGTCTGGGTTCCTCTCTGCCAAAGCAGAGAGTTCGACAGAAGTCACACACAGTCAGAGACTGCCCTACGACTATCCTCTCATGGATTGTCTTGTAATACCCGGTGCGTACCTTTCTCTTTTTGAGTTATTTGTACACGTTTATTCATCATCTTTCAGTTGCGTGTCTGTATTTAGAAAGTTTGCGGTCAGGGACTTCTATGTTGCGGGGGCTGAGGGGAATTTAGGTTCAAGTCCCGGGTATACGCGCTCGGGTCCCCACCTAAAAAGAGACCTTGTTTGACATCTCGTCCTAGTAGGGGGACAGAATAAATACCGCGTGTAAATTACTATTAGCGTCTACCTTACTCTTTTGGAGTAATTTGGCGTCTACTTATCATCTCTCAGTTGCGTGTCTGTCTTTGGACAGAGTGCGCTCAGGGGCTTCTCTGTCAAAGAACAGAGGGGCAACTGAGGAAAATAATACTGAAGAGGTGCCCAGCCCTTGGGAACAGCTGCCCGAGGACGCGCCCTCACATTGCACTAGAGGCAGGGATCGGTGCTCGCAACGAGGCCAGGGCAACCGACGGTTGCGAGGGCTGAGGGGAATTTTTTGTTCCTGTCCCGGGCGTATGCGCTCGGGTTGCTACTTGAAAATAGACCTTGTGTCACATCCCGTCCTAGTGGGGTGACAGAGTAAATACCGTATTGTAATAACAAGCAAGACGAAAACGAATTACTTACTTTCTTCCATTTTTGCCCATCCGTTTCTTCCCGGTACTGGGGGAATAATGCTTTTATAGGTATAGACGACTCGTCATCAATGATACTTATAAAAAGAAAAGAACACGGTCGATAGTTAAGGAAAGGTAAATAAAAAAAAGATCTTGACACTTGGCTTTCTTCAACTGCGTATCCCGCTGCTAGAAATATGTTGAAGCGAAATTACTTTTCAGGTACGTTTGACGTAACAATCTAATTGGCAAAATGGCGACCGAAACTGGGCTTGAACTGAACTGAATTCTGAGGCATTGCAGCGACTCGTATATAGTAATTTTCCAAATGTAGCGTACATTTGGCACAAGGCTGAAAGTATGGAGCACCCAGTGAACCAGCTATTCGTATATATGGAGGATTTCGCTTGTGCGTCCTGTGAATGAGTGGTGACGAAAAATGTCCAGGTCTACTTAAATTCCTTTATCTATCCCCAAAATGACTTATAAATGTGAGCAGCTTGTAGTATGTTCTATGTCGATGAAAATAAGCTATATTTCCTCTGGCGAAATTTCAGTCTAGCCCCACGTGGTATGACTCACTCACAGGAGAATTTGGGTATCACCCTTTCTGACACTTTTTCTTAATATTCTCAGTTTCAAATCCTGACTGTTCCAATTAGGAATTTTAAATTTATTTTTAATTTCGAAGTTGATTATAAATCTTCGTTTTTTTTTCTAAAATGATACATTATATTTAACACCACCCTCTCCCTTTCCTTCTCCAGTCTCAACTTGTAAATGTTGTAAGCCTACCGCACGATACTGTAATAATATTCTTTTCCTTTGACGGTTACATTGTCAAAGATTTACTTAATATCGTCACTGGTCAGAGCTGTCGAGTCTTTGGGAAACATTGCAAATAATTGTCTGGGCCTAAAAGTAATGACCATAGGTGAATCTCTGCGGTATGTGTGAGGGACATGCTTGGTAACGATACGGAATACCGACACACACACACGCGGGCGGGCGCGCACACACACACACACACCCACACACCCACACACACACACACATATATATATATATAAATATATATACATATATATATAGTGTAACCCGGATATAAGAGAAACCCGGATATAAGAGAGATTTTCTCTGGTCCCAAATTAGAGCCTGTGTTAATGTATATAAATTAGACCAAACCTGGATATAAGAGAAACCCGGATATAAGATACTTTTCTCCGGTCCCGACAACTCTCTTATATCCGGGTTACACTGTATATATATATATATATATATATATATATATATATATATATATATATATATATATCCAGGGTGGTTTCCATAAAGTTTGTGTGCACTTTAAAAAATTATGACTTTATTTGTATTTGCGATAGAAATAATCTGTAAAAATGTTATAAAGTTTAATGTACCTAGTTTTAAGGATAGCTAAAATAACTCATGTGATTTCAGGCATTACTGTAAATCAGTTGGCAATTTTTTCCCGTGAACTGCAAAATCGTATTACCCTTTGTATTGCTAATGATGGAGAACATGTGGAAACTTAAATAAAATTCCAAGAAAAACTTAAACAATATAGATTTACTTTTTCTAATTCTTTTTACAGATTATTTCTATCGCAAATACAAATCAAGTTATAAATTTTTTAAAGTGTATAGGAACTTTATGGACATCCCGTATATATATATATATATATATATATATATATATATATATATATGTGTGTGTGTGTGTGTGTGTGTGTGTGTGTGTATGTGTGTGTGTGTGTGTGTGTGTAAATATATATACACCTCGTGAGCCAAACAAACCTACCTAGGTTTCACCTGAACGGATTGTCATGGAAATTCGGCCGAATTTCCCTGACGATCCGTTTAGGTTAAACCTTGGTAGGTTTGTTTGGCTCACGAGGTGTATCTAGGTCTGCTCTACGGTTGTATTGAGCTCTTTTGATGGTTAGTTGGTTACTCGTGTCGGGTTTTTTTCTTTGGGCTTCAAACCTGCATCTGTACGATTTTTTCGACAGACTTTCATGTTTGTAGCACTTTCTTTTTTTTTTAAACCTTTTTTTCTCTCGAGATTGATTTGATTATTGTCAAATCAAAAATTCGAGGGTTTTTCGAACGAGTATAGTTATCTATATTTGTTTGTATATATATATATATATATATATATATATATATATGTGTGTGTGTGTGTGTGTGTGTGTGTGTGTGTGTGTGTGTCTGTTTGTGTGTGTGGAGAGAACGTGATCGACAGAGGATGTGAGCGTGATATCAAAACTACACGATCATATAGACTGCTCGGAAGACTGGAACTAGCACATTATGGTGAGTATCAGTTTCATTTGCCAATGTTTCAGAAACGTCAAGCATCATCTGGTAGTATTTGCGCAACTTTTCAACTACTGCGACATCTGTTTTCTTCTCAGATAATTCCAGTTTGAGGAACCTCCTGAAATGACAAAATGAACCAGTAGAATACCATGTGAGGGACACGGCAAACCTCCAAACTATATCATTGCAACTACACTTTTACATCTGGAAAGAAAATAATGGCAACAGTAGTCAAGCAATACTTCAATAGCTAAGAACATAAGAGCAGAAATAGCGCAATATCAAGAGATACCAGCAAAGAAATTCCCACCTGACGTTGACCAAAAGCGTTGACTTGACCGGTCTATCTATATAACACTACAACAATCAAGATGAATAAAATAGATGTTAATAAGGAATATGTAATGCCAACTTTGTACAGAGATATGAATGATTTGCAATTTCTGAATTTCATACATAAAGTTAGATATTATGAATTTATAGACAGACTGATAGAAACTCACACACAAAAAGACCAGGACATATGACTGTGGATGCCATATTGTTTTAAATTCGCGTTAGGGTGCCATCTTTAATAAATCTAATAAAAATAAACATGTTAGGTCAGTTGATACGTTCACTTTACTTTTCTGATAACTCGCGCATTTATTTTGATATTTGAATGATGATAATGTTAATGTTAATGGTCATATTATCCGTTTCCTTATGAGGAAACATTTAGGATTAATTCACCAAGCAGTGAGTACTATTGTTTGTCCCAAAGAATAACGTTTCTCTGCAAACACTTTTTCAAAAAAGTAGATTTCTCAACTCTAGTGGCTGTTAGAGTTCTTTCCAGTACTGACGGCGATTTTATTTCTAATTTTTTATTTGAATTAGTGCGGATCGTCAATGTTGTAAACTGTAATTAGTTAAAAGTATTCACTAGTATTTCTCTAGTAGTTCGCATCGAAACAGGGTTTGATACAAGGTCGAGGTTTAAAGTGGGATTAACTGCCATACCGCGGAGAAATTCCCAAACTCTAACGGCACTTCACTTTTCGCGGACGTCTCAGGCAATGTGAAATAAAACTAGCTCCCTCCCTCCCGAGAGGTACAGCCTGAGTGGGAAGCTCTCTAGGGCTTAGACTAATATTGAAAGAATACAAATCCCAGCCTAAGGTTAGAATATGTTTAGCCTCCAGATGTATCACCTGATATTTATAAGGTGGAGATTTGAATACGAATACAACAGTAGACATTTTGATTATGTTGTTATTTTCTTATTTTTGGATTACATATGATACACATTTTAGTTGCTGTTCTGTTGATATAATTTCTGTTATTTGGTCCAGTATTATTCTTTAGAGCCAGTCCACATGGTTCAAATATTTGATAAACTTATTTATAATGAAAACTTGATTAGCAATAACGAAACTCTAATTTCATATATTTTATTCACATCAATGTTTGCAAAATAAAACCTAAAAATTAGCGAGAACAAAGAAAAGGTATAATTAGACGCGAATAATCTTCAATTACTTTGCAGGAAATTAATTCCACTGTAACACTTTATTTCCCTTACTTATTACATACATATGCCTTCTTTTCTGAAATGGAAACCTCAAAAGATATATTATCCATTGGTGTATCTATTCAGTCATTTAAATGACGTGTGTCAGTTAATTAGTTAGCTTAAATAGAAACTCAACTGCAAAAACAAATTAGTTCACTTTAATAACACACTTCAATATATTCTTTCGTTACAATTATCGATCATTTATTCATTCAGATAATTTTGACTGAAAGTTACATTGTTCACCCTTTTTTCATTTGATTAGAAGGCAGAATGTCATCTGTATACATCGTTTGAAATGTTTCCCTGATTTCATTTGACGGGGAGTACATTTTTTTTTATTAAGTGAATTGTCTCCCCTCCGTGAAGTGGAAAAATCCTTTTCTTCACATTTTTTTTCCTTTCTTTCTTCTTTTATTTATTTATATGTTTATCCCAAGTACTCTGCTGTTTTCCTGAGGGGAAAAAAGCGAGAATGTAATCATACAGAAAAAAACCGCAGTAAATAAATAGATAAATAAATAAATGGTATCATTTTGCTTGATTTTTATTACCTGTGTAGGCAAAGTGAGATTTATTTATTTGCTGACAGTTCGGTGTCATTTGAGCTGTCAACCTACCGTAAGCGTTGCCTTGCTTCCGCTACCTATCGCGCATGCTCAGAATCAAAAATGCCTGTTTTCTTTCGCTCTGTTTTAATTTCTTCTCGTCTTTCTTCTTTCACCTTTGCTTTTTTGTACATTCATTCTCCTCGTTCACTAGAATTTATTTATTTTCTTTTTAGCTCTTGTTTCATGTTGTTAATTTCTCTCTTTTTTTTCTTTCATTTCAGTATTTCATCATGTTTTTTTTTATATTTACATAGAATATTTTCAGTATATTCATTAGTTTATTTTTATATTTATGCAAATTGATAAATTTTTTCTTCGGAAATCACTTCTGGTATTGCTCCTCAATCAAATTATTTGCATAATCTCTATATTTTTTTTTAATTTTTGAGACAGGCATTTGCATGGTATAACATGGGTTAAGATTTATTCACCAATCGAAACCTTCATTACACTTGACCGCTGATAGCCTTGAGCCGCTTTGCCTTGACATCGGCAGCAACTTAAAACATGCGAATTTTGACGGAAGTTTTCAGTTGTTGCTGTTTTTTTTTTTTTATCTATTTGCATGTTTTGTTACATAGGCTTTTAATTATTTGCAATCTCACTTGCATGCGTTTCTGATATTTTTGCTATTATTACCTGGTCTCATTTCTCGCAATTCAATTGAAAATATATGACTATCAAAAACATTGCACTATATATTAGGAAGAAAAGTTCAGGACTGGCCTAATTTGAAACAGTTAATGTGAATTGATTATTTCGAGTCATTTCTATTAAAAAATTGCAGTGACTATTTATTTTGTATCATTTATTAAAAATACATTTCAAGTCATTTTTTATTTATACATTCTTTATATAGACACACATATTTAAGTAAATGCTTTTATAATAAACAATATTTGCCGGCCTGGATATCCGAGCAATTTTCATAGAAAATATTCCTCCTTCGACAGGAATCGAACTTGTATCCTATACAGAACCGGCATATAGCCAGACGTACATTTAACTGATTGGGCCACAGTGGAACGTTCGGTTAGCAAGGTGGATTTTACTGTCTTTAAAATTCAATCTTCTTGGTTCGATTCCTGTCGGAGGACGAATATTTTCTATGAAAATTTCTAATACATTCAGGCCGGTAAATGTTTTTTAATACTGTTTATTATCAAAACTGAGCATTTACTTAAATATTTGTATCTATAAAAAGAAGGTATAGACAAAACATATGTTAAAATAATTGTCTAACTTTGTCTATTTCATAAAAAATATATAAAAAAATCTTCATTTTCACATATTTATATTTCTTAATTTATTGCTATATTTCTTATAACATAATTTCGTATATCTTATAATGTATTCATTGTTTTATATATATATATATATATATATATATATATATATATATGTGGGGGAGGTGGGGGTGTCCCAAAATAAAGTATACATTATTTGAATCGTTAAAATTCAATTTATGTATTTTGACTTGTAAATATGATTAATACAAAAGAAAGTATACACATTTAAAGAATTTGAGAGTAAAATATAAAAAATAAATAAAAAATTAACTTTAATACGATAAAAGCTAGTTAGAGCAATGGCAGAATGTTTATATAATCAAGTGCTCAAATATTCAATATCTTGAAGACCTACAAAAGTCTGGTATCATTTCCTCTGCTATTTGAGTAAATTCTTCTTCAACTGCTACTCCCATTTCAGCAATTGTTTCAGGTTTCCTGCTGTAAAAATTTTCTTTTACAAACCCTCACAAAAAGAAATCCAACGGTGCCCAATCTGGTGATCTAGGTGGGTATTCAAGAGTCCCTCTTCTTCCAATCCATCTGTTTTGCATCCTTTCATCCATATAAAATTACGTATGATTAACTATTAATATTTAAAGTGTGTATACATTATTTTGGGACACCCTGTATATAGAAACAATAAAGCTGTCAAAATGAACAATGGAATTCAGAGCAGCATGAATCTATCCAGACTCTATCTTAAATAACAACTTAAAAGAGACAGTTTAGTCAACACAAAGCCTGACCAAAATTTACGATAAAAAAAAATAAAAAAAAAAAACAAATGAAAACTACATATAAAGTTCATTTTCTTCATCAAGTCATTCATTAATGTATTTCACTGCTACTATCAAGGAGAACATTTTTATTCCTAATGATGGCCATGTTGGTCGAAAATAGTCGAAGAATTTAATTAAAATTAAAATTAAAATAATAAAACAATCAAAAGAAACATTAATATACAACCCATTCCATTTGTGTAGCGTTTTTTTTTTACATCTTTTGATGTAATATCCTTGAATTAAAAATATTGCTCTACTTTTGTATTGTACCCTCTTTTAATTTGAATGTTACGAACGTCGGAATTGGATTCTATTCGTTCACATTTCACACACACACACACACACACATATATATATATATATATATATATATATATATATATATATATATATATATATATATATATATACAGCAAAAGTAAACCTAAAAAGCCAGGTTTACTTTTGCTTTATTTGCTCTGCTTGGTGTATTGAGCACTTTGATTAGTTATTTTACTTACTCGTATGGCTTTTATGAAGAATGTTATTTTTAGAATACAAGGTTTCATTTATTAAGGGTTCTGTAAATGTAAACACATATTTTCCTCTGGCTTACGAGTGAATTTTGACAGGGCAGATTGACATAATGGAAGAACATTTACAAAAATATTGCTTATATAAAGAACTTTCAAAATATGCATTAAAATAAATAATACTGTAATACCTATTAAAATAACATTTCGATTTATATATGTAAATTAAATATAGCCATTATCTAGAAGATGTCAGTTGATGTTGTATTTAAATTTTTGGTGTAGTTGACAGGAAATAAAGAAAGCAAAACAGAGTCTCACAAAGGGGAAACGCAAGCACTGAAACTAATGGCATACAACTTACGCTTACACATACTAATTGCAGTATATCTATTTCAAAGTAACAAGAATCTTTCGTAGTGTGTCGTTTTCATTCTTGATTTCCGCTTGATACAAAATAAATTGTTTTAACTCCATGCCTCGAAATATTGACCGAAATACATTTCTTCGATATTGTTCATAAGAAAGAATGAAAGAAAGTAAAAAAGAATGAAAAACAAAGTATAAATTAAAATGAATGAAATAAAATTAGTGTGACAAGTCAGGCAGCGTAGATCTGAGTCATATTAAGCTGGCGACATACTTAATAGGCAATGTATTCCATGCTTTAATTTTATAAATATTCTTTTAAAAATCTCTAATGACTTGTATGAACTGCTTTGAAAAAAAGAAAAAAAAAGAAACATATATTTCAACTTATTGTTTCCAAATGTCAATTTTACATAAGGTATTCATTAGAGTATAAGGGGGTTTAGTGGAATACATCAATTGAAAAAAGGACAAATTAAACTTAGTCCGACTTTAATCGGCGAAAATCAAAGAAAATGACAACCTTATCTAGTCGACTGGATGCTTGGGGTGAGGTGTGTGACTGGAGTAGTGTTGAGGAAATATGATATCGGTCAGCAGCACTGATCATAAACGTACAATACACTATACTGAAAATTCACTTTCTGATCCTACAACAACTTTTCCTATCTTTACCATCATTGACTTGATAACCAAGGTATAAAACAAGAAAAAAACGGAAAGAGGGCAATGAACAAACAAACATACAAAAACTTTGTCCTCATTTTTTTCTTACGTGTATGAAAAATGTTTTTATATAAATAATATTTATTTTTATAGAATTATTAAAATTAATAAGAAAGTACCAAGATGAATGTTTTTTTTTAAATTTCATGCACAGTTATTTTTAGAAATGATATATTTTTATTTAATTAAAGCAATCAATTTAGCATCTAAGTTACACAAATTATATATATATTGTAAAGGCTTCAATGAGCCCGACAAACATTGATGACCACTGATACACCCGCCCGCACGTACGTACACAGTCACACACACACACACACACACACACACACACACACACACACACACACACACACACACACACACACACATATATATATATATATATATATATATATATATGATAAATCCTTTGTGGAACTTAGTAATATAATATATTAAAACTGATACACAAGAAGAATTCAATTTATTTATTATGCTGAGCAAATAAATAGTGATAAACACAAAAATTCAAAATTACTTCATACGAGGAATATATTATTGATCAATGTACATAAATATTGGCTTAAGATTTTTAAGATTTGCTATTATAATTCCCCACTCGCCAACAAACAATATTAGCACTAGTTTGGACTTCATAGAAAATTTGTAGCAATGTGTTTATTGTAGTGAGAACGGAGAGTAAGAATGAGTTGTTTTTGGTGAAAGGAATATTAACGATTGATTTGGCAAAGTTTTAGGAAAAGACAAATATTGACCATTGGTTTTCTCTCTCACCATAATTGGCCTAATGCTATATGTTATGCATGTTGCATAAATAAATATTGATTGCTTAAGATATAAAGCATCCTCTAAAATTCAAGATGAGGATGAGAAAGACAGGACTCTCTGTAGCGGAATTATGCGAAAAGTTGCTGAGAATTTCACGTTTGTATCGCGTAAAAGAGGTAAAGTAAGAATTAAATATGGGTCCACCGTCAGATATCAGAGTATTGGCCCTTTGGTTTTATCCTCGGCCACACTTAGACTAAAGTAATATTTTTTTACCTTTTGTTTCATTGTTAAGTTAACTTAGCTAAGATATGTATGCTCATTGGCCCGTTTATTTTTTCCTTTCATTTCTTTAGTTTAATTCTCATTTCACTTATTTACAGATATGATAAATCTCTGGTAGGTGCAGGAAACTTTCCTGATTTCTTGGTTTGACATTGGTAATTGTTGTGTTTGGATGAATGCGTGATTGTGAGGTTATTGAAACAGTTATCTATTCGATGGTGTAATGGATAGCAGCTCGGATTGAAGAATCGGAGAGCTGAGTTCGAATTCCAGTCGAATCCACTACTTTCACTTACGTGCCTTAGCCTTGGGAAAGGTATGAATCTTCTCCTCTCAGCTATGGGTAGATAGCATGACTGACCGAGTTCTATAGGCTTGGATGACAACTGGCCTATCGCAGAAAGAAATGGCAACGAACTGCGGGAAAAAAATCTGCCTCGAAAGATACATGATTGCCTAAGCGTGTATCACGTATAGCGCATAACTGACGATCTATTAATCGTACATTTCTTTCGTCTAGTTAAATGATATTTCCGGCACAATATATTTTCTAGTGGGTTTCTATTGCTAAACGATTGTACATATGAGGAATAGTTAAGACTTCGTAGAGATGATGTGGTATTGTGGTGACTGTAGTGAGAATGAGAAGAACGATTTTTCTTTTCTATTGTTTTTTTATTGAAATGCATTTTATCAACTGAGACAAACGATAGGATAAGTGGCAATCAGTCTGCTCCCAGCCCCAGCAATTGGCTTCGTGCCATATTTTATCAGTATTACATGAATTATTCTGATTTGTCTCCACTTTGGTAAATCGACTTCAGGGATTTAAGCGATGTACTTGATTGACAAGTATTTTCTCCTTATTTTTACTGTTGAAATTGTAAAGTGTAAGGCGAAGTTATATGATAAATGATTTGTCTCTCAAATTTCTCGCTTGTGAAACTCTCTTCTAGATTCCTTATTTCCTGATAGTTAGGATTTTCAAAAAATGTAAATGAAACATCAATTGACATTTTATGACTTTTTGAATTATGTCCTTTTATTTTCCTAAAGCTATTTCGGTTTTTATCACACGCAGTAAACCGTTGCATCATTTATTGACTTGTTAGTGGTGAAAAGATTGTAAAACAGAAATAAATATTAATTGCTTTATAAAACGTGTTTTTCTTGTACGGATATAAGATGGGAGCTCACAGGCAAAATTTAGCGTAAAAGGAATCTATAAAACATAAAATAATTATTGTGCTATATTTTATAAAATTTATAAAATATTTATTCTCACATTACTCTGGATTTTTCATTAAAATTTTAAAATTCGTTTCATGTTTCTTCTTTTGACCGATGTATTCACCTGCCTTAATAGAAATTTTCCAAAATGTTTGATTGATAGTTTTCTTCGTTTTCTACAGCTTATCAACCCTTTGGAAGTTATTTCAACTCAGAAAATATTTCTAGATTGCAGTTTTTTTTTTAGAAAATAATGATTAAATGAGACAAGTCTTACTGATTAAACCATAGCTGAGGGTACAGAGGAAAATTCATACCTTTCTCAAGGTTATTTGCTCGTACCTGAATATAAAGAACACAACGGAATTGGAACCCGGCTCTACGATTAACAATTCCCTACTTTTATCAATTACACCGCCCGCACATCCAAGCTTACAGCACCTGATATTTCCAAACGGTTACCCATCCAGACACATACCAGCATCAGTGTTGCTTAACTTCAGTGACTGTACAACAATAATTGATTTAATATGATGTGGGCAGGAGGCACAAGAGATCAGTAAGTCAGAAGATGTTGTTCGGAATTTGTTTGTATTTCTTTATTTGTTCAGCAACGACAGCTGAAGAATCGAACATCCGAAAACTTTGTTCTAAGATGGCAGAAATAAGATGGCGATGTTTTGAAACATATTGAATAATCTACGTATTTAATAGTTTTTGTTGAAGGAAAATCGAAAGATAGGCTGTATTATCTGTAGTGTGAGGTTTTACACTTGCTCTTAACACGTCATCATGGGAAAAAGACCAGGTGCAACATTTATAATCTCGTAGGGATTTTAAATGAATATATTTAGGTTTACACCTATTTGTGTTTATTTTAAATTAAAAACAAGGGTTTAGATTCCTCTATTTCATCATCTATTGATTTTAATTCTGCTTCCTTCTTTCAACGTTTGTTTCAATATTTTTCTATCTTCCTACAGTTTTATGTTCATATTATTTTAAGGGAATTATGTATTGATAAATTGAAGAAAATGAAAATCTCAAAAGTAAGGAAAGGTGGGATTAAATGAAAAATGAGCATCAGCTAGAAAGAAACAATGAAAAAGAGCAAATGACACCCGGTCTTTGATATAAACAGGAAACAATGTACCTAGTGATGATAGAACTCACGCATAACATGCCATGGACCAGATTAGGAGCTATTAATGTAAATAACAGACGTGAACACTGATTCTCCAAATAAAGACGAACTTACCTGTCAAAATAAAGACTCCATTTTAAGCATGTTACTTCCTGAAGTGAAAATGCTAATAATGCATCATATTGTGTGACTTAAAATATGTATTAAACATACGTGTGTTAATCTAATATATATATATATATATATATATATATATATATATATATATATATATATATGACTAAGTTTAATTTTAAGAGTAAAATTATTGTATAATGACAAACACTAAAATATATATATATATAATGTTTTATTTCATTGAAGACGATAAAAAGACACCTTCACATCTTCAGATCTTTGGTTCAAGGGTCTGAAGATTTGAATGCGATTCCATAGAAAACGAATCTATCAATCAATCAAACATGTTGGAAATCTTCAATGGAGGCCGGTGAATGCATCGGTCAAAAGAAGAAACATAAGAATAATATTAAAATTTGGACGAAAAATGTAGAGAATAGGACAATTAATATTTTATGAATATTATTTTTTTAAAATATAGCGCAATAATTATTCTATATTTTATAAATTCCTGCTAAGCTAAATTGTGGCTGTGAGCTGTCATTTTATACAAGTACAACAAAAAACCACGCTTCATAGAGAAATTAATGTTTATATATGTTTTATAATCCTTTCACCACAAGAAAGTCAATAAATGATGCATCTATTGTTTTTTAAGTTGTTGTCATTATATATATATATATATATATATATATATATATATATATATATATATATATATATATATATATATATACAATATATATATATATATATATATATATATATATATATATATATATATATACAATATATATATATATAATATGTATATATATATGTGTGTGTGTGTGTGTGTGTGTGGTAGGAAGCAACTGTATTCGAGGATACCCTTCTACTAGTGCGGCTAACAAATCCCTATTGAAGACTCTCGCTCAGGCATATTTATTCTTGTTCAGCCCCCACAGTTCTAACCTGTGGTTTATACTGCAACTATGCTGATCAGACGTTAATTACAGTTAATGGGAGAGAGCGTGTTATCTAGCATAATCAACAATCTGCACGACGCCAGCCAACCCAAACACTTGGTAACGATGACTTCTGACTTCCTGCTAGCACACGATATATATATATATATATATATATATATATATATATATATATATATATATATATAATTCCTTCACTTTTGGTGTAACTCTGAGTTTGATGATATATTTTTGTAATCTATTCTTTTTTACATATTAAATTCATTTCTTATTTATTTTTATATTGAGTAAATTGGGTGTTGTGCTATAGCAACAATATTTCGTAAATATAGAAATTTTAAAACGGTCAGTTTTCTATTTGTGCCAGAACATCTGCACGTCGATAGAACTCGGGTATTTCGGAAGCTTTTTTTCCATTATATCATCACATAAAACAACATTCGATAGATTTTAACTAATCATCTCCAATAACAACAATGATTAGAGGACTTTTCTTAACCACAGTTTTTCTTTCTTCGAACCACCTATTTAAAAGTCTTTTTTAAACTACATATTTCCCGTGTTCCAGTTTTGCCCAAAGACCTTATATCGACTAAAGACTGTTTTTACTTCTTTTTGTTTCTTTTGCATTGATGTACGTATGTTTGTCAATACAAATGATGTATTTCACACGAATTATTATTATTTCTCATTTTATTTTGTAATTCGGACTTTCAGATTTCAAAAGGATAAATCCTGGAAAACTGAATTTTTTTACAATTCATCTACTCAGAATTCTATAAAACTTTTAAAGTATATTTTAAAACCTGCGTATCATAATGAATAAATAAATGCCCAGGGTAAATTCAGTTAGCATTTAAATTTGATAACAGTAACATATAGGTATGATAACATATATTGATGCAATGTTTCAAAAACGCCTTAGAATGTGTTGTGGTCTTGTTAGGGCCAGAATTAAAGACACAGGAGAGGAATTGAGTTTAACAATTATATTAAAAGAAAACAGTAACACAAAAATATACAAACGAGAGCGTTACAGCAAAAATGTTCAGTCCGACTTCACACTCCAAAAGGCCGTACCTGCTGCTACTTATAGCTGGGAAAGTCAATGCGTGCGCTGTTAAATTACCATAACAGAATGTCCGATGATCAACTACACGAAAGCACCTCTCTGCGACTGCTTAGTCTCAAACTGTCCTTTGACTTGAGATTTTTTTTAAGCATTACGCCCCGAGCAAGGCGTGAAGCCACTAGGATTCAGGGGATTGCAGAAGATTTGGAGTGAGAGCAGATATGAGTGATAGAAGAAAGGATGAGGAGAAGGATAGTGGATAGATCAAGGTAACATGAGATGTCGATTGACATTACATTTGAATAGTTGGAGATTATAGGTCTCAGGGAAACAGTAATAGGGAAGGGTGTTCCACAGGCGAAAGGTGCGAGGTACGAAGCTATTGGAGTAGAAGAGACGGCTACATTTAAAAATTTCTACAGTGAAAGGGAGAGAGCGGGATGCCAGCCTCGTAGGGCGCTTGAATTCATGAAGTCTGGGAACCAGTGAAAGCAGCTCATCGGAACAATTGCCATGAAAGTATTTGGTGAAAAGACAGAGAGAGGCGATGCGCGTCTGTGATAGATTGTCTGTAGACGAGATGCCAGATCAGGGCCAATTATATTACATATCCGTCTCTGGATCTTGTCAAGAGCTCCGAGGTAAACAGAAGGTGCCCCAGGCCATATATGGCAGTAATACACCATGCGAGGGCGAATGGTTGATTTGTATATTTGAAGTATCGATTCCGGGGAGAAAAATGTCCTGGCGCGGCACAGAGAGCCAACTTTCCTCGCGGTGGACGATGCAATTGATTCAATGTATTTGTCCCATCTCAGGTCAGTAGTCAACGTGAGACCGAGCACAAATACATTGAATCGACATTTTCATCTACCGCAAGGAAAGTCGGTTCTCAGTGTCGCGCCAGAAAGTTTTTCTCGATCACACTTCAAATCTATAAATCAACCATTCACCCTTGTATAGAATACTGTAGCCATATATGCTCCCCACCCTCTGTTCATCTTAAGGTCCTTGAAAGAATCCAGATACGGATGTGCAATATGATTGGTTCTGATCTGGCATCTCGCTTACAGTCGCTCTCTCACAGATGTTCTATCACCTCCCTCTATCTTTTCTACAAATACTTTCACGGTATCTGCTCCGACGAGCTACTTTCGCTGGTTCCCTAACTGCACGAATTTAAGCGTGCTACTATGTTAGCATCTCCTTCCCATGCTTCCGCTGTCGAAACGTTTAAATTTATCCGTCTTCTACTCCTATAGTTTCATGTCTTGCACTTCCAGTCTGTTGAACTCCCTTCCTCTTACTTACTTCCGTGATAGCTATAATATCTAAATATTCAAATGCAATGTCAATCGATACTCGCTTAAAGGTTGTCATCAAATCCCTTAGAATCTATCATATTTATTGGCAAATTAATAATAAATATAGACTACACGTGAATAGCATTTTTATCGATTTCTCCAGATACCTTGATCTATTTCCCGTCTTTCTCTTCATCCTTTCCTCTATTTCATTTCTTTAATCTTGATCCCAAACTTTGTAATCACCATGCGTGCATGTGCCACTGCCGTCTGGTTTAAAGTGAAATTCAAACAAAAAAAAAAGGAAAAAAAAAAGGGTTTTAAAATTTATTTACCTACATTCACAGCATTCTTATTTAAGCATCCAAATATTTCTCCATGTGTTATCTGACTGTGTACTCTTGTTCAGGTAAATTGTGTCTTCGTCATATAGAAATAATTCCCGTTTTAATTCGACGTGTATAAAAATACTAGCATACAAATACGAACTCCCAAGATCAAATCAAATCACGGGCTCAATCTGACACGTTTGGAAATTACACCACATATGGAAATACCTGCCATTCTACATCCATGATCGTTTGCTGCCCCGGATTTCCAACAGGATAAGGTTTACCGTGAATCATCAACATCGACATTTCTTGCGGAGAGAAAGGCTTCTTCTTGTGTTTCATTGCGTCATTCAAACGAGAAAACTTTTTTTTTGTGGCTACGAACTGTCAAGGTTCCAGTGAATCATAAGGAAGATACACCTTTATATCTAACCAAACAGAGAATGACTATTTTTCCTAGAGAAGGAATTCTTCTTCTGTATGTTGAAGGTGGTATTGTACTTAAATACAGTTTACGTCATTTCGGGATTCTCGTAATAAACCACGTTTTCCCCGCCAGTGAGTATACTCTATACAGTAAAATGCAAAAGACAAACCGTTTCAATCTTGGCTAGTTTTGTTATCCTTAGATTCAGGCATAACCTTTTCATTTAGCTTATAGTTTCTAGTTAAGGTTTGTAAAGAAAAGGATATAATTCATCTGACTGATTGCACAAGGAATAAAAGGCGGGTAAACTTCATAGGCACTACTGAATATTCTCCGACACTGAAGAAAATATCCGAAAAAGAAAAGATGTCTACTTCAACACGAAGAAAATATCCGAAAAAAAAGATGTATATCTCAACACGAAGAAAATATCCAAAACAAAAATATGTATACCTCAACACGAAGAAAATATCCAAAAAATATGTATACCTCAACACGAAGAAAATATCCAAAAAATATGTATACCTCAACACGAAGAAAATATCCAAAACAAAAATATGTATACCTCAACACGAAGAAAATATCCAAAAAATATGTATACCTCAACACGAAGAAAATATCCAAAAAATATGTATACCTCAACACGAAGAAAATATCCAAAACAAAAATATGTATACCTCAACACGATGAAAATATCCAAAACAAAAATATGTATACCTCAACACGATGAAAATATAAAAAAAAAGATGTATACCTCAACACGAAGAAAATATCCAAAACAAAAATATGTATACCTCAACACGATGAAAATATCCAAAACAAAAATATGTATACCTCAACACGATGAAAATATCAAAAAAAAAAAAAGATGTATACCTCAACACGAAGAAAATATCTTAACAGAAATTATTTTAAAATAAAAACTCTCTATTATTCCATGTTTACCAGTAACAAGGATAACGATTCATGGCATTTAGTGGAAATGCAAATATAATTTAAGAATTATTAATTTCTAAGATTGTTCTCAACCATTTGATGTACATGGGAGATTTGACAGCCATTGTCTGAAATAAATGATGAGGCGGGTTACGCACAAAATATATATTTTGGTGATTAGATCTCGGGAAACGAACTCATGTAGATACTAATATATATAATTAGTAAAATGATGTGACCCTTTTGATTATCAAGTTAAAAAATATAGAAAGAAAAGTGTGCCAAAATTTATAATCAATAAACAATTATCTCTCGAAGATATTTCCTCAGATTAAACCCCAGAAAA
The DNA here is from genome assembly GCA_903632075.3 of Acanthosepion pharaonis. Lineage (NCBI taxonomy): Eukaryota > Metazoa > Mollusca > Cephalopoda > Sepiida > Sepiidae > Acanthosepion > Acanthosepion pharaonis. Next base: position 463,208 of record CAHIKZ030000773.1, read on the forward strand.
AATAGAAGTTGTGTATAGTAGCGGAAATCAGTCAGTTATGTGCCATGCGTGATACACGCTTACATGATCAAGTAACTTTCAATATATGACTGACGAGGCAGATTTTTCCAGCAGTATGTTGCCATTTCTTACTGCCGTAGACCGGTTGCCATTCAAGGCTATACAACCTGGTCTGTCTGCTATTTACCCATAGCTGGCTGGGGGGAGAAGAAGAGGATTCATACTTTTCCTAAGGGTATTAGCACGCAAGTGAATTGAATAGATTCGACTGGAATTCGAAACAGCTCCCTGATTCCTCAATCCGAGCCGATATCCATTACTCCACCTCCTACTGGCAAGCAGTTAACTTCAGGGTTTCGCAGGAACCGACATCTTTATCTAGATAATATCTTATTTTGGAGGTATTTTGTTGCACTATCTAGCTAATGTCTTAATTTTATGTGAGAGGTATTGCAAGTATTGCATAAATTATGACACAAACAGAAAATACTTCTATAGCAGAATTATATTTATTTTACAACGCGGAGGCCGTGTGAAACGGATATTCCCTCGGGTGGTGGGGCGTACCTTGTGTGCTTTTGGGAATTTAAATTCAAACCAGACCTCGTGTAAAACCCGTACATATGATCTATCGCTTAAGATCGTGGTAAAATGGTGGTTTCCTGTAAGGCTCCAACAAGTAACTGACTCCTTCTGCCATCCTCTACCTTTTGAAGTGCCAGATCAGGCCGAAAATAGAGTGCCACTGACTTATATAGACAGGAGCTTTACAGTCTTCACTTTCCACTTTCGATCGAGGGTCTCTGCGTCCTTGTAGATGACGAGTTATTTTTCCCACTACAACTTCTTTCTCGCAGATGTGACGTCGCAGGCCCATCACTGCTGTATCGATATTTCCATGGAAAGGATTGACATGAACTACATCCCTTAATTCTTCTAGTGCTAACCTTCACCTATATGACCCCCCATGCCCTCTCTATTGTAGCGAACCGCCCTCATTCCCTTTGCCTTTTGGAACTGACACCCAAGTTGTTGCTTACCCTATCACTATAATCTTAAACGATAGAACACTAATTTTAAATAAGATACATGTACATTTGGATAGAGAAATATGGTTAAAGTTATATATATATATATATATATATATATATATATATATATATATATATAGAGAGAGAGAGAGAGAGATAGATAGATAGATAGATAGATAGATAGATAGATAGATAGATAGATGTTATTTAAGCAGAGATTTCGTTTCCTGTCAGTCTCACAGTATCCCTACTTCATAAATATTAGTTTCTCTCAAAATATTGTGAATTTAATTTTGAGACAAGTTTTCAGAGAAATAAGGTTTTTGATATATGCGTAGGTTAAAATATGCGGCAGTGCTTTAAGAAGATAGATAGATAGAAAGATAGACAGACAGAGAGACAGACCGACAGATAGATCGATAGATAGATAGATAGACAGATAGATAGATAGATAGATAGACAGAGAGACAGACCGACAGATAGATAGATAGACAGACCGACAGATAGATAGATAGATAGATAGATAGATAGATAGATAGATAGACAAACAGATAGATTGATAGATAGACAGACAAACAGATAGATAGATAGATAGATAGATAGATAGATAGATAGATAGATAGAAAAAACTAGAACAGAATAAACTGAGATATACAGATAAACTGAGACAACGATAGCTAGCTAGCTAGCTAGCTAGATAGATAGATTCAAACTGAGATAGATAGAATCAAACTGAGATAGATAGATAGATAGATAGATAGATAGATAGATAGATAGATAGATAGATGTTACTTAAGTAGAAATTTCTTTTCCTGACAGTATCCCAGTATCTGTACTGCTTAAATAGCTTCTCTCAAAATGCTGTACATTTAATTTTGAGGCACAATCTTCTTTTACATTTAAGGGCTCAGAAACGGATGGACGCATAGGTCACTCTCCAAACTTAAAATTCTCATCACCAATTTTGAGGGTGGTTTTCCGAGATATGTTCTTAGATAAAAAATGCAACTTATAAGTAGAAAAAATACATTAACACATGAGAGGCTAATATCAAATCTTCTGTCGTTCTATTTTTCGTTAAAATGAAAGCAACAGGGTCACGATTTATAAACACCGTAGATTCTGTAGATCCGAATATGACAGGACGATCAGACTCCAGCGGTAAGTAGAAAAATTGAATAATTGTAACTAGAAAACTCTATTAAAAATACACGCTTAAAGGTTGTCATCAAATCCCTTAGAATTTATCATATTTATTGGCAAATTAATAATAAATATAGACTACTTGTGAATAGCATTTTTATCTCCCAGGTGTTATACACCTTGGGAAATCTTAGTCGGAGTGAATACAAACAGTAGGCTATATTTATTAAGTTGCAAATTGACTGGAAATTGATTTATTCAGGTTAGAGCGTATTAACGATATTGGCCTAACTTCTTACCAGGAATTTAATCCTCGGTTTTATTTGCTTCGTTTTAAAAATAAATGACCACTGGGTGCTGTAGGTCAGCAACGAAGACAAGGTGCAATGTTTGTCAGTTTAGATCAAACCAATCGTAACAAACAAATTGCGATTTCATTCGTATAAGTGTTTGCTATGCAAATATAGATTCTTCTTCTTCTTCTTCATCATCATCTTCTTTTCTTCCACATTATTTAAATCTTACCTTCTTTCTCTTCCACCTTCTTCTTTCTCTTCTTACTCATATTTTCTCGTATGTCTCACCTTCTTTCTCTTCCACCTCCTCATTCTTTTTTTGCTTCTTCTTCACTTCCACTATCTTTATATATTAGCTTCTTTCTCTTTCCCCTAATCATTCATTCATTCATTCTTCTTCTTCTTCTTCTTCTTCTTCTTCTTCTTCTTCTTCTTCTTCTTCTTCACATCCATATTCTTTATATCTTAGCTTTATTCTATAACAACTTCTCCTTCTGCTCCTTCACGTCCATTTTCTCGTATATTTCATCTTCTTTCTCTTTCACCTCCTCATTCATTTTCTCTTCTTCTTCTTCTTCTTCACGTCCATTTTCTCGTATATTTTACTTTATTTCTCTTCCACCTGCTCACTCTCCTTCTTTCTTCTTCTTCTTCTTCTTCTTCTTCTTCACCATTTTCTCGTATATCTTATCTTCCTTCACTTCTACCCCCCCTCCTCTGCTTTCTTCCTCTTCTACTTCCTCTTCTTCTTTTTCTTCACTCCCATTTTCTCGTATTTTCCCTCCTTATTCCTCTTCAACCTCGTTCTCATTTTTCTTCTTCTTCTTCTTCTTCTTCTTTACTTCCATTTTCTTTATATTTTAGCTTCTTTCTCTTCCACGTCCTCATTCTTCATCGACTTCCTCTTTTTTCTTGCCATGTCCCTTCAGAATGTGGGCGATCCTGGTCCTTTAGAATTCCCTGTCTTTTGTAGTCTTTAACGAAAAGACAAAATGTTCTATCTCTCTTAATCCCTTTTTTTGCCTGCAATTTACACAATCTCATTACGTACGTTATGCATTACTTTCCTCCGTCTTTTCTGTCTTCAGTACCTGTACGTCTGCGCTTACAGGACATGTCATTCCCGAGCGCCCCCCCAATCCCATCTAGATACTGAACAACTAAAATGGACATCAAAGAAAATAATGAGATAATCAAGACGTTGATCTTCCAAACAACCTCAAAGAAAAGATTAGGAAGGAAGCCCCTATCAATTTGTTGAAAAGTAAAGACTAATGAATAACGAATATTTCCATATAAATAAAAGTCTAACAAAACTATTTAGCATTATTTACAATCGTAAAACTTACTTTGCTTAGGCAATAACATACACCCTTGTACAAATTAATTGAAACAAAACGAATAATTCCGTTATTATTTACTTTTTCATATTTTTCCAATAAAACATGACCTAATACACATGTTAGTAATTCGTATGTCCATTCCACGAAGTCGTTCCTTGAAGATTGACCACAGATTCTCGATTGGATTTAATCAGAAGTGATTCCGAGCCAGTCGATAGTATTTTGCTTTGCTCACTGGTAAGGCTTCCCATTGTGTTCGTGCAGTGTTACAATTTTCGGACGCTCCCTCTGAGTGACATCCATCGCAGACAATGTTCGTAGGACAACTAATCGACAGTCGAGGCAATAGTGCCTGGGCGTGATAAAATCGGACGCAATCACGGATGACGTAATACTTTTCAAGTGCAAAAAAAATTCATTATACACCCCGAAAATAGATCCATATTACTGAACACCACTGCAAATGGCCTGATATGCAGAAAAAATAGAAATCGATTACACACTGTCACTCCAGTGGGTCTAAAACTGACCATAGGGTGAAAGAAAGTAAACTAAATTGGCTGTTTCAATTAATTTGTACAAGAGTGTATGGTGTTGGTATCTGTACATAATTGTTTGTATATTCTTCTATGTGCAGCGGCCACTCAGAATATATATCATGGCTTTCCAGAAGTTTCTGTCCTTGAAGATCTTAGTAGATTTTGCCTTTTCGCTGTCTCTCCTAATCCCTTTTTTGCAAACAAAAATCCACATACTCGTTAGGTAGGATATACGTTGCTATATTCCGTTTCTCTTTCTTCAATATGACCCGTCAGTGTCGAGTTTTCCAAGCCCACTCTCCTCATTATTTTATCTAGAAATTTCAACCACCTCTTCGTGATTCGAAGTAGAAGTGTTGTTTTCTCTAAAACTTTCTCATTTGTCCATCACAGCTGGAGACAAATCTCCAACTTTAGACCAACATACATTCTTTAGTATTGTATTTATGTGAATGCGGACATACCCATTATCGTCCGTAGGTATGCTACAAGAATAATATATCATTCTGGTAAAAGAAAAAAATATAATGTCCTCAGTAGATTCTTTGTCAAGAGTTTATATTAACTATGCCCAGGATGCCGATGATGATGTAAGGTAGAAGAATTAGATTCCCATGACAAGCAAAAGTGACGAAACGTCAAAGGAAATGACAGGCCAAAGAGTAGTTACAGAGCACGTGATATTACAGTATAGTCCCTTTGAAAACGTCTAGACCCAGACGTTGGACGTTATTTGAACTTTCAGAATGAAATAACTTTTAAGATAGTTTGATATTTAGAAATAGTCGTTCTTATAATTCAGTCAACTTTTCACATTGGAGTGGAAATTTCCTACAAGAGAGGAAGACAGTTTTTTTTGTTAACTCAATCTAAATAGTGACATAATAGATGTTGTGGGCATAACGTCTTACATGACACATAATTGAAACGGTTCTCCAGATTCCCCTGATGGTCCATGAAATTCTAGGAAGACCTTTGTGATAAAATTGTAGCAGTCTTTTTTTTTACATTTGGTGGCAGAAATTACATCGGTACTCAATTGTATGCGCAGTTTCTGGGTGATCAATCATCTTCCTGACACACTAGCTAAATATTTTTGGCCAGATGCGAATGCGTTAAAAAACGTTTTACTAGCAACTACATTTCTCAGCATGATTGCCATGCATAAAAATAACCACTGCATGGACAGTGTAGATTTTAAAATGAATGGTTATTTTGAGTAACATTCAAGAAAAGGTACGATGAAAACCTCCATTCTATCCATAAAATAATCCCTGGTTTATACCTTGCCCTCACACACTCACTCACTACAAAAATGCAGGACATTTGTTTTATAATAGCAGTTAAGGTTTCCTAACTTAATTTTGTATTTGCAGTTATGGCCCTCACTTTATATAAGATAATAGAATATTACCCACCTCCATACAAGTATTAACTTTATCTACCTATTAGATAACATGTTCTGCAGAAGATGTTATCTACTATGCAAGAAAGCCAGTGTCAATTACTTTTCAACATTTCACCCCAATCGTAGCCCGTCCTGGGTATGACGATAAACTACATCCGTGTCCTGGGTAAGACGATAAAATACATCCGAGTCCTGGGCAAGACGATAAAATACATCCGCGTCCTGGGTAAGACGATAAAATACACCCGCGTCCTGGGTAAGACGATAAACTACGTCCAACAGCAAGGCCTCTGATCAGGACGTTATGTGGAGCGTTGAACCATCTCTTAATTATTGGTGTTCCCAGGTCCACCTTGACCCAGGGTGGTACACCTGTTAGGGTCCCAGCTATGGGTAAATAGTTAACCCCCAAAATGGGGTCAAAACACTGAAAGTGTAAAAACAGTTTTTAATACCAGAAATACTTAGTAAAAAATTATTACCAGCAATAAAGTTTTGAAAAAAAAAATATTAGCAGCAATACATATTTCAAAAAAATATTACCAGCTATACATTTAAAAAAAAAATTACCAGCTATATATTTAAAAAACAAATTACCAGCAATATATTTTTGAAAAACATATTACCAGCAATAAAAAATCTTGTCGCCATTAAATAACCAATATGGCGTAAAACAAAACAAACCCAATCACAGAAATAAGGTCAATAACTCACAAGGAATTACTGAGTGTGAAAGAACGTAAGAAAAAGAAAACATTATTAAGCAGAGAGAACAAGAAAAGAACAAGAATTAAGAAGACAGGCGTTAAGGATGAACATTTTATTTAAATTTTTGGAAATCAAGAACCCGGAAGAGAGTTCCACAAGCAAAAAGTGCGAGAAAAGAAACTGTTAGCATAGAACTTACCGTCAAATCGAACTATTTCAACTATAAAATCATGAGACCTTTTTACCATTCTAGTTCTTCGCTTGTATAATAGAGATTTGGTTTGGTATGGTTTGTTCTGTTTTACCACATATCAGCCTCAATGTGTTATGTAATGCTGACAATATTTTTATTGCAGGTAATATTATTTTTTTAAATATATTGCTGGTAATTTTTTTCCCTTCGAAAATTCCTTGCTAGTAATAATATTTTACTAAAAAAAGTATTGCTGGTATTAAAACTTATTTTTACACCTTCATAATGTTTTGACCACAGTTTGGGGGTATACTATTTGCCCATGGCTGGAACCCTAAGAGGTACTACAACACTGGGTCAGTGTGGACCAAACACCATAGAGGCAAGTTCATCAGAGTAGTTGCCATTTTAAAACAGAAATGTGCAGCAAATAAAAACGAGAATTCTTATTTAGCAAATCATACTTTAAAAAAATACAAACATTACAAATCTTTAAGACCGGTCTTATATCATTTTTCAATGATCACGTAACTGGTGTGAGTGAGGATTCCTTCAAAATATTTGCTCTCGGTATCAAAAATGGTTGTTGAATGGGAGAGGTTTTATTTTCCCGTTAATAACCTGTTGCTAATTTTGCCGTATTACAAAGAGCAGTTTGGAAAGAAAAGGCTTCTGACATGTAAGCAAATATGAACCAGAGGAGTGTTATTGATTGATTCACGCCGAAGAAATTGCTGCCTTTGTAATACCTTGTTTCTTGTTGCTGAATGTTTGTGCAGAGTTAGGCCAGTGACATGACACGTTCCGGATGACATGTCCATCTGTCAATGGACGAAATGAGGAGTCGAAGCGAAAATTCATAACTAATTGAGGATATATTTTTCAGCTAAACATTTGCTGAATGGAATGGTATAATTAGCTGTAGCTTTGCTGTTTTCGCTGAAATATATGCATTACTTTCAGAGTCCTCCTCTTCGTGCATTTGTCTGTGGTTGTGTGATCAAATCAGTTCTCGTAAGATCGCCGAGGTTAAGCAACGTCGAACCTGATCAGCTGGCAAATGTCAGATGCTGTAAGCTTGTATGTGCGACTGGTTTAGGGATTATAGATCCAAGTTCCAATTCCCATCGCGTTCGCTATATTCACTTATGCACAAATACCCTTGGGAAAGATATTAATCTAACCCATCTCCACCATCCATGTGATAATTAATACGACTTGTATGATTAAACCATTATTATCTTTAAAAAAATTCTTAATATTTAAAAATATTTTCAGGCTTTAAATAACGAGACAGAAGGTAAACAAGCCTTAGAATACGAAACAAGCAATCACTCTGTACATCAATTTAATCCAAAGTGTTGATACAAGTAAAAAAAGAACTGTCAAATGATTAAATGAAGGGCACTAAATAGAAAGAAAATGTAAGTCCTAATGGAACGGGGAGCGTGGAAAAGAAATATTTCTTTTCCCTAATACGCTTCTCTCGTTATGGGCATTGCTATATCTATGATATAACAACAATATTTGATTGACAAAACGCAATAGTTCACAGAGATGTTTATAATGATACGTCGTTCACAAATTTATATATATACATATACAAAATTGTCCCACGCAACGAAATTATAACATACACCTCAACAGTGTGTAAGGGCAACCTCACTTATTATATTTTCCGAAGGGAAAAACTGATGTTACGGATACTTCTCTACGAACTAGACTCGACCATGTGATTTTCTCTGTAAGACCTAACGCTGTGGCCTAAAGACGTCCCTAGTCTCTGGGCTCTACATGACAACCGATCCCGTCGATCTCTCTCCTGGCGTCATTCACCGCCCGTCCCGTGACCCTTGTGACTACCTCAATAAAAAGGAGATAATCACCAATTTGTAACTCAATACTAACAACGAATATAGCAATAACAAAATAAAACTATACGAAAAAAAAATGGGGGAAAATGAAACAAACTCAGAAAAGAGAAGAAAAAGACCAAAAGGGAGACCCCTACATAAAAAATAACCAACAATGCTTCATGTCTAAGATATCAAGGCAAAACAAAAACGCATCACAGCTCAAAAAAAAAAAAATAAATAAATAAATTGGGACATGTAGATACGTATACACATAAATAAATTTTAGATGGGGAAATATCTCTCGTTTCAGATACATGTAAAAGAATTGTCACACAATCAAATAATAAAAAGGCATTTTAACGCAACTGAACAAAATTGTTCCATTATATTTAGCGTTAATTTTTTATTATATTTCTTTGTTAATGAATAAATGTTAAAATAAATACCAACTAAGAACGCCAGAAAACTCAATCAATAATTGCAGATGCAAATTATGAAATACTGAATGATATTTTCCCAATTTATTTCTTGTTTCAAATTTTGTGTGTTTTTTATTATGAAAAAATAGACTTTATGACATTAATAATCTAAAATACATTTGCATAACAATAAACTATTGGAGTAACCAAAAACATGTAAGAGTGAATAAATAGAATGAAAACTTACATCGCCATTACACAACAAAAACAAGGGAATATATTAGAACAATAATATCAGCAAAGGTCTCCCTAGTGAAATTGAAAAGTATATTCATTCGAATATATGTCAATATTACTGTTCATGACCAGCTGAAAATGTTATAAATAACACACATAAACCGCCATAGAAAGCAGGAAGTCATTACTGTGTAAGTCCTTAGCATTTATACAAATATATAAAAGCTAGCAGAATATATTTATCGATTTATAACTATAAACAATGCATTTCTCTGTACCATCAGATAAAATATATATACTGTAAACCAAAATGATTTGAATCACTCTCTGAATTTCGAAAAACTGCCTAAAAATGCATCGTTGTTTGCCTTTTTCAGCACAAATTTACGAGCTCAGTTCGAGACAGAGGAACATTCTTCTTCCTGAAAGTTTTTCTAAAAAATCAATAATAATAATAATAATAATAATAATAATAATAATAATAATAATCTATTATTGCATAATATTTTCAATAAATTTTAGCTCTTTTTTACCTAATTTCCATTGCTGTATAATAATAATCTTTAGGTTGATTTATTTTTGTAAACCAGTCTACAAAACATATATTTTTTAAAATCATTTCAGCCATTACGACGCAAGCAGTTACTGAGCTTAGAGAATATGGGAAAAAACTAACATTAAGGGGAGAGGACAATAAAAGAAAGAGATTTAAGAAGAGAGAAAATGACGACTGGCATAGTATTTAAACTTTTGAATATAAAAAAATATCATTAAAAGCTATTTCTAAATGGGTAATATAGTTTCAGCATGCTAGCTCAGTTGAAGTTAATTAAAGCAAAGAAAGAATGAGACTTACCTGTCATTATATTTAGATGAGTGAGTTGGGTGAAATCTTTGGCCTATATTGAATGTGCTAAAGCATTTGACAGGACCAGTAGATATAAGTAATTGTCACCATAAAACTACGGTTGTAAATACGGTAAGGAATAAATAGTACAGGAACACAAATGTCTGAGTGTATTGTCAATGTAAACAGATAAACACATTTAAAAATTGTAAATGTTTTAACATCAGATGTTGTGCAAACAGAATGTGTATACTTAACACCACGTCGTATCTTTGTCTCGATCAGTAGCCCATGTGTGATTGTACTGGAACGAAAACGAATACTACTACTAGTACTACTACTACTACTACTACTAATAATAATAATAATAATAATAACAATAGTAAGAAACATGATAGTAAAATAATAATAATAATAATCATAATAATAATAATAATGTGACATATGTCACAAAAATGTGACATATGGAAACATCAACAATTGCTGTTGTAGTTGGAGCCCTCGGATGGTTGGAAAATATTCCAGTAGAATCATTAAAGGAATTCCTGCAAGCTCATGCCTTAAAGATATAAGACAATTGTTCTCACATGTACAGCCCAAAACTTACGAAGGGATTTATCTATGTAAAATATTTTGTTTTTAATTGGTCAGTGGAAAATATCATGATGCCATTTCTAACCTTAGGTCTCTGGGCGAAACTCGGAAAGAAATGTGCACACACCAGAAATCAAAATAATAATAATAATAATAATAATAATAATAATAATAATAATAATAATAATCTGCCCAGGAATAATGCTTGCTAACTAGATATTACCAAACACACATACTGAAAACCTGCGTTAGCCAAAAATGTACATTCCGTGAATAATATCCAAAACCAATGAACAAACTCGTATCAGGTTGCACAGTGTTAGAATATAAAAAACTCGCCATGATAGAATCGACCACTATTTTCACTGGAAAATATGCAACTTTTACGTGAAGGAAATTGCAAGAAACTGCGATGAACATCACCCGATTACAGAGATAGGTCCTGTTAGAATTTTATGGGACTTTACAATACGCACGCACACAGAACAATCAAAGCTAATCGCCCAGACATCATGATCAAATTGTAATGTATCTTTGAAGATCCTCAAAGAACTCTCAAAATGCAAGGATCTTGAAGTGGAAATCTAAAAGTCGTGGCGCATGAAGACATCAATAATTCCAGTTGTATTTGGAGCCATCGAATTGATTGGAAAAGTTACCGATAGATACACTGAAGGGAATTGTGGTAGTTCATACTTTAAAGAGATACAAAAGATTGTACTCACAAGTACCGCTATCAGATTACGAAGGGATTTACCTAAGTAAAATGTGTTTGATGTGGAAAATATCATGAAAACATTTCTGGCATTAGATCTCTGGTTTGGACCCGAAAGGAAATGTGTATAGAATAGAAATCGAAGTCAATAAATAATAATAATAATAATAATAATAATAATAATAATAATAATAATAATAAAAAAAAAAAAAAGAAAACGTAAATATTAAAATTTGTTATTTTTAGTACTATTTTAAGGTAAATATGACTTCGTTTTCCTCTTGTTCTTCATCATCATATCATTACTTATTAATTTGTATTCCTTTTCTTCAATTTGCTTATCTCCCTTTTAAATCGTTCCTCATTGACGCTTTTCATTTTTCCTATCTCCTTTTCTTACTCTCTCTCATGACTTACTTCCTCTTTTTCTGGTTGCTTAATGACAATTCTTTTTTTCCCTTCTACCTTTTCTTCTCATATTTTTAATCTCTTATTCGTGTTTTTTTTTCTTCTCTCATTCTCTTCATCTCTAATTGATAATACTTCTTCCTCCACTTATTTTTATTTATTTCGTTTATTTAATTTATCTGTTTATCACATAACACTGATTGATTAATCAACTATTTTTCTTATCTCTATTCTTCATATATTCCTAAGTAAGACTACGATATTAGTTATAGATATTTCACAAAAAATTCTTTGAAAAACTACGATATTTTTTCTTAGAAAAACTACGATAAAAGTTGTAGGTAACGTTAAGTATTTTCGACGAGTTCAGTGAATAAATAACTGAATATACAGATGGACGAATAAATGAATGAACGAAGGAATAAAGTTTGTATACAATTTTCTGCAAAAAAATAAGTTATCATTAATCTTGTATTTAAAAAAAATACTCCGATAAATAATATCACTACTTTCTTTAACTTAATCAATAAGGAAATATTATTTATTTATTTTTTATTTTGCAGGGTTTTTCTACTTAATCTCATTATCTTAAAAATAGTAAACATTATTAATAATAATAATAATGTTGTAAATTTAACATCATTCTCACATCAAACATTATTATTAATAATAATAATGTTGTAAATTTCAAATACGTTATCCTTTGTATAAATTATAAAATTTATTAACCGAATGTTAACTTTTTCGTTTTCCATTAAAATTTTTTGACAATTAATTTCGTTGAAAGGACTAATGATGGTATCAAAAACAATGATATTTTATAATTAATTGACAACTATCTAATTAACAAGAGCAGTAGAAATAACTCTAAAAAATAAATAAATAAATAAAAATAAAAACAACCATCTTATTTTCTTTTCATAATTACAAATACATAATGTATTATTTTAATATAATACTCTAGAATAATAATATTTTGTTTCCTTGAATAGTTTCTTTTTTCCAGTTTCTTTCTCCAGCTTCTTTCTTTTTGAATAATAACCGCGTCTCTGTCGCTTGACCATTTTGAAGAAGGAAAATTCTGAACAACAAACGCAGATGTTAATCGTATTGAGGAGTGAATGGCTGCTGCGTTATGAGGTCGGGAACGATCACTTACAGGTTTCGGAATCTTGTCTGTAAAAAAAAACTTTCCCCAATGTGCCGGGCAAATTTGGGTGGGCATTTGAACCCGTGCATCACACGTGGGAACAAAATTAGAATTAAAAGTCAAACCAAAACGTCCAGTGGATAAACAGGGAGCCGCCCCTCAGGAGGGAATCAACCTGGGGTTGAATAATCTGCCAGAGCAACAAACTACTACCCAAATAATGAATAGTGATAATCCCAATGATAGCCCAAAGAATTCTCCAACTATATACACAAACATTCTTTTAAAGAAAGAAATGATAAAATGGTCTCATGAGGAGTACAAAATCGTTATGACTGCATTCTATAAAGCCTTGCACAAACCTCAGCGCCAAACGTATGATATTTGCCAAGAAAAGGTTGGGTAAGCAATTAGAAAGTACATTGACGAAAATAAACTAGCCAATATAAAATGGTACATCTTGAGATATAACCGAGTTGACAGATTCTGAAATTAAAGAAATAAAAAGAACTGCAAACATTATCGCGGAATCAAGAGAACATAAAAGAGACCAGAAATGGGCATTAACAGTATTAACATCACGTAAACTACAGATCATAGTGAAGAAACTAATATACAGATCAATCACAGTGAAGATAATACTAAAAGTTTAGAAGAGTTGGAAAGGCGTGATCTTTTTTTCACTCACAAGCCTCCAAAACACATTGAACTGTATTATATTACGACAAAGAAGAAATCATGAGGCATATAAGTCAGACGCAAAATATTGTTATGGGGGAACGAGAACAATTACCAAAATTACAACGAACTAAGCATAATCTGAAAACTATTAAACTCTACGATACGGCACTGAAATGAATTCTGGATGAAGTAGACTCATATATAAGTCTCAACAAAGCAATATATGCATCAGCAATAGCAGGAACTAAAAGATTTACCATCAGAGTAAAATAGTCTCACAGACATGAAGATATATCTTGTAAAATAAAACTAGAGAATGAAATGGAACAACTTGGAAGTGAATTATCAACACTCGATGAATTGGCAAGAGGAACAAAAGTAAGGACTAGAAAAGGTACAAAAGACAAAATTATGAATGAAGGTCCTATAATCTAAACAAAAAATAAAGCAAGCAATACAAATAAAGGCTCAAGGAATCAGACGCTATGAAAAAAGATCATGATTCTACAGTAGAACAAGATCTTTCAAACCGATGCGAAAATGTTTTTTACAGAGAGATAGGCAAAAAAGTGAAGTGACAATACCATTAACAAGGGGGGAAGTCATACAATTCTGGGGAAATATATGGGCTTCTCCCAAAGAACATAACAAAAGGCAGATTGGAGTATGCAAGGGGTAGGACGGATGAAAAATAGACCAGAACAAACATGGTCGGGAATCACAGAAGAGGATGTTGAATTTGCACTGAAAAATGCAGACAACTGGTAATCTCCAGGAATAGAATAAATTTCAGATTTTTGGCTCTATTATCTAAATACAGCGCACAACAAATAGTTAAAGAACTTCAAGAAATTGACAAAGATCTGCCATGGGTAACCAAAAGAATTACCTTCCTTCTACCATAGAAAAAATACAGACCAATTACATGTCTTCCCACTACTTAAAACCCGTATCTATTATTTATATGGTTGCAAAGATCAACTACTGATAAACAAATTCCTCCTAGAAAATTTGCTGGAGAATATGTAGTAATTTTACCGTAGCGTGGACAGATTATTGCAAAGCCTTTGATGGTGTACCACACTTTGGAATCCTTAAAACGAAGTCTCTCTCGTGATAGTAAATTTTCTTAAACACAGCATGGTAATGTAGAACAACACATTATACATAAATCAAACCACAGGCACTGACATCTCTATACGCCTAAATATCCAACGAGGAATTTTTTCACGGAGACTCATTGGCTCCTCTTCTGTTTTTTCTGTCTATAATCCTCCTTATGCATGAACTAAACAACAATAGCTATGGTTAGAAACTAAACTACTAAAGTAATCAATCACCTACTGTATATGGATGATCTCAGATTCTTTGCCAAAGTGTACAATTAGTTGAAGGCTCTTCCCAATAATGTCTTAGTGACGACATATGTAAGGATTTTGGAGTAGATAATTGAGAAAAATAATATTCAAGAAACGGAGAATTACAGAAATACTCAATAGATTTAGATTTTGTCACAAATATTAGTGAACTGGAACAATTTGAAGAATATAAGTACCTAGGAAAACACCATACCCAAATGAAGGAGGAGATAAGAAATGAATATTACAGCTGTGTGCTTCTGATACTGAATATACCTAGCTGAATTGAAAAGGCAGTATATCAGCCATAAAACTTGACTGTCACTGTGGTGCAATAGTTTCAGCATCCTTAAGTAAATCATAGCTGCCATTAAGCGAATGGAAGCCAAAACTAGAAAGCTTCTCACCTGTCACTACATACATCATCCCAAGGCTGGTGTTGATCATTTCTATGTGCCTACATCCGAAGGAGGAAGAGGATTAGTTCAACCAGAACTGTCTTACAAAACTACAATAATTAGCCTTCAGAGATACCTGGAAACTACAAAAGACTGGATGATGATATGTGCCAAAGAACATGAAATTAGTAAGCGACTTTATTCAGTAATAAAAGAAGCCAACAAATTCAAAATGGAGATTCAGATGGGTGAAGAAATACAAGTAAAGTACAAAACACCAACTAAAGCTGTAAATACTAAAAAAAGAATATAAAAGCAGATGTAACCGACCAGATACAGAAACGATGGCAAGGTAAACCGTTTCACGTGAAATACTCTGCCTGATGTAGACAAGCCTCGTACTCATCAGTGGTTACGTAGTGCAGGGTTGGAAGCTGAAACGGAAGGGTTTATCCTTGCTACACAGGGCCAATGCTTGCTAACTAGAAATTACCAAGTGCACATACTGAAAAATTGTGTTAGCCCAAATTGAAGATTATGTGATAAAAATCCCAAAACAACTTACCATCTTGTAACAGGTTGTACGGTTTTGGCACCCACTGAGTATAAAACCCGGCATGATAGGTTTGGCCAATAACTGTACTGGAAAATATACAATTTCTACGGTAAACAAACTGAAAGAATTTTGAATAAACACCACCCAGACCCGGTTACGGAGATAGGAACTGTAAAGATTTTATGAAACTTCACAATACGCACAGACAGAACAATCAAAGCTAATCACCCAGAAATAGTTATTAGAGTGTCTCCTTATTCAGATGGCAGTCCATGCAGACTGCAATGTATCTTTGAAGATATTCAAAAAGATAATAAAGTACAAAGACCTTGAAATCGAAATCTCAAAAATGCGGCAAATGAGAATATTAACAATTCTAGTTGTAGTTGGAGCCCTCGGATTGTTTGGAAATGATTCCAATAGACTCAATGAAGGGATTTCTGCCTGCCCATGCTTTAAAGAAATGTAAAAAAAAAATGTTCTCACGAATAGAGCCAACACCTTACGAAGGGCTTGATCTATATAAAAATGTGTGATTTTATTTTAATTGCTCAGTGGAAAATGTCATGTCATTTCTGACGTAGGTCTCTATTAGGGACCCGGAAAGAAATTAGTGCACAACAGGAATCAAATGAAATAATAATCATAATATTAATAATAATAATAATAATTATTATTATTATTATTATTATTATTATTGACTTCGATTTCTATTCTATACACATATAGATATTCGTGTGATATGTTTATACTACAAAAAGGTTTGAAAATGTACTACTCTCTTGGATCATCAGGTACACGAAATCTAAAAAAAGTTTTGAATTTCATAGAGAATATTATGTAATTATGGAAGACAGATCTGTAACACTAGTATTCTAATTGTGTGTTCCTGAATAAAGACATGGGAATTAAATGTGGAATTTTTCAGAGAAACACTTTATCTCCTCTTTTAGAGTGACATTAATTCCTATATCAAAATTGTTAAACAATCCAGGATATGTGTTATCAGATCAAAGATAAAATGATTAATCATCTATTTTATATGCACGATTTGAAATTTTATGCAAGGAATGATGATGAATTGGAAGGGATTTCAAAGAGTGTGAAATGTTTATGCGATGAAACATGCATGGAGTTTGGTATAGATAAATGGGCAAATTCTATCTTCAAGCGAGGAAGGCTTATTGGTGTCGAGAATATAATTCTTTATTCAGATCCTGCGATAAAGCAACTCTATCAGGAAGTTAGCAATAAGTATCTGGTTGCGAATGAAGTCAATCAAATGCAGCATTCGAAGATAAAACGATAATCAGAAAGGACTGCATCAGTCATAATGAAATCCGAATTTAAGTAGTAAAATACAAAAGGGGGTCGTTAGCACTTTTGCTATCACGGCTGGAAATTATAGCGTCGACATAATTAACTGTCTTGTCATTTTTTAATGTCAAGAAAATTAATGCAAACAACCCACATTTAATAGTCTATACCTGCCAATGAAAAGGAACATAGGCATGTTGCCACTGAAATTGTCATAAAAAATTTCAACAATGAGGCTTTTATATATATATATATATATATATATATATATATATATATATATATATATATATAAGTATTAGGTCACTCCTCCTACCCCAGTTTAAGGCTTATTTAAGAGAGATGTAAATTTAACCCTCACTATATTTTGTATTGTCTCTTTAACCGCCACCTTCACCCTCCCTGTTTAATTACAAAAATTACACTACGCATCAATTTCTAATCGCATTTTTCCTCTCATTTCATTGTTGGAAGTGTTACCTGATGATCCGAAATCCTTTAAAAAGGATTTTGGTGAAATAAATTATTGTAATGGTACCTTAAAGTGGTCTGTTTTTCATTAAATATTAGCTCTGTTCGTCACATTGAGCTCTCAGGATTTCATCCTCCTTGGATTTACCAATTCGGTTTACCAAATTCTCCATAACTTATATATATATATATATATATATATATATATATATATATATATATATATATATTAATTTTATACTTTTTAAAGTATTTCACCCTAAACAAGGCGCTAACATGCAAGGGGTTACAGAGGGTTGAGAACAAGAGAGACGGGTTTGGGAAAAATATAAAGATAAGGACGGGGAACAAAATCAAGGCATCAGAAGGTGTCGATTAACATTACACTTGAATATTTGATGATTATAGTTATCAAGGAAGCAAGAAAGACGATGGGAGTTCCACAGACGGCAAGTCCGGTAGCAGAAGCTGTTTGAGTAGAAGAGACGGTTGCATCTAACTGTTTCGACAGTTAAAGGGTGGGACTGAGATGTCAACCTAGTAGTTCGCTTAAATTCAGGCATTCGGGGAACCAGAAAAAGTAAGACAGAGAGCTGCCGTGAAGATACTTGTAGAAGAGACAGAGGTAAGCAACGATACGTCTGTAAGAGTATGACTGTAGACGAGATACCAGATCAGGAACTATCATATTGCATATCCATCTCTTGATTTTGTCGAGGACATGGAATCGTACAGCGGGGCACCAGACCATATATGACAGCAACATTCCATGCAAGGACGGGTGGTTGATTTATAGATTTAAAAAATGGACTCAAACGAGAAAGACTCTCTGGCACAACACAGAGAACCAACGTTCCTTGCAGTAGCTGAAGCTATTGATTCAATGTATTTTTTCCTCTTCCAAGGCCACTGGACAGCGTGAGACGAAGCAGGCGCAGAGACACGCTCTTGAGTTGTACATCAACCATACTTAGGGCAGCCAGGGAGGGTTGTCTGTGGTGGGTAAACGTATCATCTTGTAACAGAGAGTGGAAAAAAAATCAAAAGTTTTATCCGTTATCAATGGAGGCCCATAAATAAGCAAGAGAATTCGAATCTTGAAAATAGCGCTGAATCAGATACAACTTCCAGCAAATCGGCACGAAATCTGTGGCAAGAAGCAAAACAGTTAGGTCCAACGCAAACAGAAGACATCAGGAGCCAAAAGCTTTATAGAGCCAGTTTCGGGTCCTAAGCGAAAATGTTGTTGTAGATCAGAAGTTCTCAACTGGGGTCCATATGTACCCAAGTAGTCCATGTAATATTACTGGGTTCACAAACACACACAACCCCCCCCCAAAAAAAAACATAGAAGATTAGGGGTTCCCCACAATATTTTAGTGGTCCATAGAGCAATTTCACTTCAGGGCAGTTGTCCCAATTGAGATTTAGAATTTCTACAGTAATCTACGCCATATTAAAAAAAAAAAAAAACGTGATCAAGAAATGTAAGCGAGCGTCCCTTTTACTCTACCGGATGTCTTGATTGTAAAAGTTGAATAAAAATAAAGGCTATATAAAAAAGAATTATTATATATATATATATATATATATATATATATATATATATATAAATTGGTGAGAGCTGAGTTCGAATTCCAGTCGAATCCGTTACTCTAACTTACGTGGGAAAAGTATGAATCCTCTTCTTACCCCTTCCATCTATAGGAAAATAGTAGGACAAGACCGGGTTCTATAGACATTGATGGCAAGTTGTCTACCGTAAAGAGAAATGGCAATCTAATGCGGAAAAAAACTGCCTAAGCGATCATGTATCGAAAGATACATGATCGCTTAAACGGGTATAACGTATGACACATAATTGAATATAAATTATATTAATAATATGATTTACTTATTAATTAAATAAATTATTAATATGTTAACGTAAATTAATCAGTATAAAATATTAAAAATATAAAATATTAATAATAAAATTAATTTAATATATAAATTGTATAAAGATTATATATAAAGGAAGAATATACATTTTTTTTTTCTATAATACAATTCCTAAGCTTATCTATTAATACAAATTAAATAAAATTTTATATCTATATATCTATATGTATATTTAATATCTACTAATGAAAAATAAAATAATGGGTATAGACGCCCACCAAAAATGGCCAAATATGAAGGTTATATGGCCAATACATTTGAACTATGGATCACCTTATCTCAGGGGGGTCAATACTGACAACCAATTACTAAAAAGACCGTCAATACGGTAAGTCAACATATGAAGAAAAGTCATCCCTATGAGATAAAAAAAAAACAGCAGGAGTGAACCTCATCCAGAATCTGTAATTGAGAGAGAAGAAGTTAACGTCTTCTGGGATCTGTCTATATTTCTATGGCACAGTGGATAAAGGCGTTAGTTAGATCCAGTGACAGGACCCAAATAGTGTGAGTTCAATACCCGGTTAAGGCAGTGGAGAACATTCAAATGAAATTAACAGGAGATAACTGATAACTGACATCCATTAAACTTGGCACGTGGAACTAGAACAGTCTACCCCAGTGTGCGAAATAAAGGCTTCAGTTCGACATTCCAATCCCCTGAAGAAGGCCAGAGAGTACAGCGGCCGAAACGTTGTAATAAATATGGCGACAAAGAATAAGACAATAGTCCGAATAATGTAAATAATGTCTTCTGCGATCTTTCTTTGAACACAAATCAAACAATACAAGAGAATCCGCCAGTAATTATTATCAAGAGAATAAAACAAAATGTTTGAACACTGATTGACATGAGCGTACAAAGAAAGAAAAACTTATCTGCGAAGGTTTTAGAAAACTAAGCAAATATAAAGGCCTTGCGATAGACATAGAAAAAATGTGATACCGTTCTTGTTGTGTTTGGCGTTTTGATATAGAAAGTATCTCAAGATAAATTAAACTAAATACTAAGTGCACCATCTCTTCAGGCAACCAAAAAAACGTCCTAATAATCAGACCCCACATCCTTTGAAGAGCATTGCCCACTTTTTTTTATTAATACACCCTTTTGCATATTAAGTGAATCAACAGCTTTATTTTACTTTCTTTCGCCATGCGGTCAATTTTAGACCCACTGGAGTGACAGGGTTTAATCGATTTCTATTGTTTGATTGTCAGATATTTTAATCACGCGCAGACACTATTGTCTCAACTGTCGATTAGTTGCCCTACTGTCATTTTCGGTGATGTTACTCCAAGGAAGTGTATGAAAATTGTAACGCCGCAGGAACACAATTTCAAGCCTTACCAGTGAGCAAAACAAAGTACTAGAGACTGGACCCAAAACTCTCCTGATCTAAATCCAGTCGATTATCTGTGGTCAATCGGCAAAAGACGACTTCGTGAAATAGACATACGAAGTATATGCACTGGGTCATGTTTTATTGGAATAATATGAAAAGAAAGTAAATAATAATGGAATTATTCGTTTTGTTTGAGGTAATTTGCACAAGGGTGTAGCTATATTTTGTTTAAGTAAGTGGAAACAACGAAGAAAGACATAAATCTATATCATAGTTTCTCACCCAGAATGAGATTACAGTTCATATACGACTATTTTTTTTTAAATAATAAAAATAATATTAATTGTGAAGTAAGCCATAATTTTTTGTTCAATATGAAAGAAACATGGAATGAATATTAGAGACAGTGGCAGTAAATGACAAAGATATGTGATTCCTCGGACCAGACAGATCATGTTATTGAAGCACGAAAACCCGACAATATTGTGATAGATAAGGGAAGCAGCAAGTGTCAAATTATTGATTTTGCTGTTCCATATGAGTATACAGTGAACTCCAAAGAAACTGAGAAGATTGGAAAGTATGAAAACGTGGCTATGGCGTTGGAGAAGTTATGGAACAACATCTAGAATAGAGACAGAGCGCTTAGGGAATACTGCAATTGACGCAAGATTGTAGACATCCGGAAAACTGCCATCTTTTAATCTGCGAGAATTTTCCTAAAATTCCGTTGAGTTTTGAAGAGTTTTGTTGTCAACACGCGTCAAGAACAGCATTTCTATTGACCCCCGTCAAGGTGCGACACCAAAATAATAATAATCATAATAAGTAATTGGAAACGAAATATTTATCAGCTTATGTAACTTCCGGTTCAAGCTAATCGAAAAGGAAAACAGCCGAGAGTCATGGTGATAATATTACCTCATCGTTGTTGGAGCAATTCTGAATAACATAATACATGATTACAAAATGAAGCGAATAAGAAATACTAAGATATATAAATAGTTAAAGTTATAGTTTGTAAAATCCTTCTATTGCTTTATAGTCAATGTATTAAGCACATTTTATCTCTGCAAGTACTTGTAAATTTTCAAGTGGATTTACTTTCGTGTGGATTTTAAATGTTTTATTCTTTCACACTTCTGACAATGTCAATATATGTCTTCGTGTTGGTTAAAATATTTATTCGAATGAGGCAAATTTGTATTTCCTTTGAATGCCATCTCTCTCTCTCTCTCTCTCTCTCTATATATATATATATATATATATATATATATATATATATATATGGGTATATATCTCTCTATATTCTTTTCTTTTCTTAATTTAAAATAAATTACGCTTTTAATTTTTTATCATTTCTTTTCTTCATTTTTTAATAATATCTCCCTTTTCCATCCCTTTCTTTTTTCTCTCTCTTGCATTTTCTCTTTTATCGCGGCATATCTATCTGTCTGGATTGATTCCATTTGATAAAACCTTTTGTTTTGAAGAGATGAATGTAATAATATTAATGAAATAAATTACAAACTGCTATGGATTTTAAGGAGTTTTTTGACTTATCATTATATATATATATATATATATATATATATATATATATATATATATATATATTGCACTGCATCTTACATTGAGCTTTCACTGGATTAAAATATCCCCTTGGAATTGTCCTTACCAATTACAAAATGGTATTATTTATATGTATAAATAGATTGTGTCTATACTAGAATCAACAATGTGATGAAAACCGATGATGTGAAACTGGCAGTCACGATAAAATGATAATTGCTATGTCTGTCTAATTACAAACGTACTATATTCGATATAGTTTTGTCTTACCCTATGAATTGAGTATACATACATACATACATACATATATATATATATATATATATATATATATATATATATATATATATATATATATATATATATATATATATATATATATATATATTTAATAGTAATAAACTTATAAGAAATTATATTCGTCCGAAAAACCTTCGGTGATTTGATTTGCAAATAATCAATCCAATACCAAAGGGAAAAAAAATGTATAAAAAAGAAAGAAGAACATGTACGCCAGCCTAAAATAATCGTCTTGGATCAAAGTCCATAGACCAAAGTCCAAAGAAAAAAAAAACGATACGAGTAAGCATAATAACTAAATCAAGTTCTCAATACGTTAAGTAGAGCAGACCTAGTTAAACCTAAAGAACCAGACAAACCTACCAAGGTTTTACTTAAGCGGATCGTCAGGGAAGGCTTTCCTGACGATCTGCTCAGTTGAAACCTTGGTAAGTTTGTCTGTGTCTCTAGGTTTAACTATCTATCTATCTATCTATCTATATATATATATATATATATATATATATATATATATATATATATATATATATATATATACGGGATGTCCATAAAGTTCCATATAATGAAATGGATTAAGTCAGACAATTACTTTAATATATTTTCTGTTTGCACGTTATTTTTATATAATAAATGATTATAAAAAACAGTATTTACATTTATTGGTCTAAATGTCCGAAAAATTTCGAAGAAAATATGTGTCCTCCAAAAGAATCGACCCTGAATGCTACACAGAAACGACATTTAGCAACGTCAAATTAATGTTTTTAAACAAATTTCCTGATGAACTTTTTCGAAGGATCATATCAGATCGAAGCAGGTATTAACGGAAACAAAAGTAATTAATAATGTTTATTATAAACAGAGCATTTACTTAAATAATTGTGTATATATATATATATATATATATATATATATATATATATATATATATATATATATATATATATTTTCTTGTTGTTAGATTTTATGTATATCTGAATGTAATTAAATACATCTTCGAAAATTATTTATAAATATATGAAAAAAACAATGGCGTCGACGCCCCAATACATACAAATGGAACGCACTTTCTTTCTATCCACCTCTCGCTCTTTTCTCTTCATATCCCTCAATCTCTGTGTCTGTCTCTCTCACACTATATATATATATATATATATATATATATATATATATATATCGCATTGCTTATCTGTATACTTACATATTTCTTTCTATCTATCTATCTATCTATCTATCTATCTATCTATCTCCTCTCTCTCTCTCTCTCTATATATATCTATATATATATATATATATATATATATATATATATATATATATACTGCATTGTTTATCTTTATACTTACATATTTCTATCTATCTATATCCGTGTGTTCAGGCATCGGTATATCTTTTCGCGTGAGTGTTATCTGTATTACTGCTAAACGAATTGCACGTTTCACTACATAGGTATTACTTAGGCAGTTAGATCGGGATCTGGCGTGTATTATAGAAACGGCAAACACACAAAGTAGAATCCTCCCGGGCAATTCGGAGACACAATGAACGCATTAACGACCAAATAATAGCGAATGGGTTTATTATTATTTTGATTTCTTTGCAACTCTGTTTATATTTATTCGCCATTCGCAGTGTTCGAATCAGCGTAAACAGACTCATATTCCTGTAAATCTGTTCCCCCTTTTTTTATCCGCAGTTGCCTTCTCTTTTTTTCGCCTTCCTGCCTTTTCTTGCTTTATTACTGTTCCTATATTGATAGTGAATCGAGGTTGTTCGATCGGAGGCAAATTAGCACGCTATTTTCACTTCACAAAATGGCGAATCTTTCGCTGTCTTGATCTGCTGCACAGTAAATCGTTCTCTGTTTCTTGATCACCTTAAGCTTCGTTATGTACACGCTCAACTTTCTTTTTTTTTTCTTTTTTTGGTACTTTTATTTACTTCTTTTTTCGAATATTGCACGCAAAGTCTAAGAGCTTTATTAAAATTGGCCTTCTTATTCATTGCGTTTCAAATGTTTATCTTCATGTCTCTTGAAGTTCTTTCCAATGTTCAGCCTTTTTCGCTATCTCTGCATCTTCGCTCTTAATTCGGTTTTTCTTTCCTCATTCTTTCTACAAATGTTAATTTCATATATGCTTAGGTTATTCATATTGGTCACACGCAAGTTCGTACATGTACACGACTTCATCAGCAATATATATATATATATATATATATATATATATATATATATATATATATTAAGTTTAATGGATATGAGTTTGTAAACATGGGATTCACGCTTATGCGAACTTCAGACGAATATGTTAGCTCTATCCCTGATATTGAGCGCTTTACAATAAGCACCGCGCTTATATAATATATATAAAAAAATTATATATATATATATATATATATATATATATATATATATATATATATATATCTCCAAGAAACTGTAACTAAGGTCTGCTCAGCTTAGTTGCGGTATAAACCACAGATGGGCTCTGTAGGTGTTGAAAAAAACACAAATGTGCCTGAGCGAACGTCTGAATTAGTGATTGACTAGCTGCCCTAGTAGAGGAATATCCTCGAATACGAGTGACCAACTTTTATTTATTTATTATATAAGTATCTATATACATATAAACTATGATATATATATATATATATATATATATATATATATATATATATATAATTTTATAGAAAATATATTCATATTAATATATATGATTTAATGATAGACATTCAGTATATATATATATATATATATATATATATATATATATATATATATAGAGAGAGAGAGAGAGAGAGAGAGAGTGAGAGAGAGATCAAAATAGATATAAGAAATATGCATACACACAATTTCATTAAATATAATAATCGGCTTGTGCAGTATATATATTTTCTAAGCGTAGTTTGAAGTGGCACAAAGCCAAAAGTATGGAGCCCCGTATGAGGACTGAACTCAGTATTCATTTTATATATATATATATATATATATATATATATATATATATATATATATATATGTGTGTGTGTGTGTGTGTGTGTGTGTGTGTGTGTGTGTGTATTTGAGCAGGAAACATTCTTTCTAGTATCTACCATTGAACGCATATAAAGATCATAGTATATTTAAAATTGAAGATAGCAAACATAGTCGTCACGAACAGAAAACCTCCCATCAAATCTAAACTCAAGGCGACCAATGTAGTGTAGCCAATGCCCAGTACAAGACTGTGCTACTCGTCAAAAATCAATGAACTATATAGGGCATACAACTATCTCCTTAAGTAGACGTCTTACATGACACCTTTTGAAGGAAAGTCCGATTAATAAACATTTATTCAATCGATAGCACAACAATTCATTTCAGGTCACGTAGTTGTACACAACTGATTATTATGGAGGCATTGGTTATCAAATACCATTTTCCCTCTATCAATCTTACAATATTGAGCAGTGGAGACGGCATCTTAAAAGTTTTCTAAAAATAAAAATATTGTCCAGGTCAACCAGGTGCACATAGCACGTGTCCAGCAAAAAGCTTCCAACCCCAACATAAGTACTACATACAGCAAAACTACTATGTAGAAGCCATATATAGAAGTTCACCATCCAAAACAACATCCTTGATAATGGCTATAGATCTAGACGAAAGCGCTCCGAACTATAATACATATAGAAAATTCCTATATTCTTTAAACTCGGAAAAACGGGAAACTGTTAAAATGCTGGAAGAACTCAAAATTAAATCTTCGTTGGCGATCGTTTTCAAAAATAATATATATATATATATATATATATATATGCGTGTGTGTGTGTGTGCATTGTGTTTAATTTTATTTTGTTATATATACGCACACACACACACACACACACACACACATATATATATATATATATATATATATATATATATATATATGCATATGTGCATGTTTCATTAAAAACGACAGACAAGGTACTACGGTTGAGCTTTTTATTTAATTTTTCTTGTGTTCTGACAAGAGCTTTCTTTTCTGGAGAAACCTTTATCCATTATCAAGGATGATTCGATTATCAGCTTAGTAGAGTGTGTGTGTTCTGTGTATGTTCGGTGTGTGGTAGTGATGTTCTTAATTTCCAAATACGGTTAGCACATTATGGCTTTGTTCATAGTTAATATTGTTAAGAGTTGGCTTTTTCTTTTTTATTATTAGAGCTTCCATTATTTTTAGTTTTTTTTTGCAAGTGGATGCAGTTAATATATTTGTGTTTTCTACTAGTATGTTCCTAATAGTGTCGGGTAAATCTGAGTGTGTGTTTAAATGTGTTCTGATGGAACTGTGATCAGATAGGTGTAATGTAAGACGTCTGGATAAACATGTAGTTGTGTAGCCGATGTAATTATTTATGAGTCTTGTTTGGTGAGGAACTCAGTTCTTTAAAGGGCATATGTGTTAATGTGTGTTTCATTAAATAATATAGACATGTTTTGTCTATTTACTTTAAGCAAATTCCTTTCATATCGTCTGATAAACTTAATAACATTATCATTAAACGAAGAAAGAAAATCACAACAATGATACATGTTTTTAATGCTTTCTAAGCTTTCGGCTTACATAAGCCATGATCAAAGCTGACAATTACATTACAATATAATAACCAATACCCGGACAAAAGAATAATGATAGTCTGTTTTTGTTTGCATGGAAGATTTCGAAGCAACGACAAACTCGTGCAGACGTGATGCTGGAAGCTAAAATCGCATATCATTATATATATATATATAATGGAGCCACGGTGCTAAACCATTGGGAAAGGTGTAAATCCTCCACTTCTCCCTCCAGCTATAGGTAATTAGCAGGACAGATTGTGTTCTATATGTAAAAACATTGTTTCTTATAAATCCCAAATACTTTCTTCTTCGCGTCGACAATAATATAAATAATATAATCACAATATTAATAATCCTCGTAATCACAATAATAATAAGACAAGCAACGGCATTTCTGATTATAAACTAATTTTCATGTGCACAATATCCCATTAAGATCGCTTCATGGGTTCCTTCGGTACAACTCTAAATGATTTCGTTCGCCAGAAATAGAAACCAATCATCCACAATATAGTCATTTATGAACCTCTGAAATGGAGCTTTGCCATATTAATTGAATGATTTGCACTAATATCTTCATCCATGGTGCTTTCTTTACATTATTTTCCTTGTCCATGTTTCAAAAATGCCCGAATTATATTTCTTTCAATTTCTGAGCTTTAATATAACGGTCTTTTCATAACTTCTTTGGACTATCTGTCTATATTTCTGAGATGAGTTATTATGTACACTATTTCCATTATTCGGACTATCATACTCATCTTTGTTTCCATATTTATCACAACGTTTCGGCCGTTGTACGCTCCGACCTTCTTAAGGTTGTTGGAATTTCGAACAGATCCCTTTATTTCGCTTGCTGAAGTAGACTGTTCTAGTTCCACGTGCCACGTCTAATGGATGTTAGTTATCAGTTATCTCCTGTTAATTCCGCTCCCCGAGTTCTCCACTGCCTTACAAGGTATTGAACTCGCAACTCTTTGAGTCTTGTCACTGGATCTAACCAATTCCTTTATGCACTATGCTATGTGTCCTTAATGACACTTCTTTGGACTAATATTCGAATCCTTGCTTTTCATATACGCTTTATTTCGGCCTGTTTGTACTTTTATGAATTTGTGATATGGGAGTGACCAATTAATGATAGTGCTATGCAGGAAAGAAAGTTTTATAACTCTTAGTCATACATAAAATTATGTACACATATTTGCATGTGTCTAACATAGAGGAAGCGTTTTCATATACCTACAACAACAAGAATGTGAAAAAGGGACAGAAAGAGAGTGTCTTACTTGTAATAATTTCTAACGGGATTGAAAGCTGCCGGAGAATTCTTCTGTGTTTATGGAGAAGCCATTTTAAGATTTTCAACGGATTTCACTGGCCAGATTTATCTGCTTTGTCATTAACGAGGACATATTCATCAAGCAGGAAACGAAGAGTCATGGGTTTTCAAAACACAATGACTACGAGCCGGAGATAATTTCTATAACTGGTGAAGATATACTCATAAAGAAAAACGGCGCTATGGCCTTGTGAAATGAATATTTGCCAGGTAGTCAGTGTCAGGCAAAAAAAGAAGCAATTGTCCGCTTTGACTAATGGAAGTTGACTGACGGACAGACCACTTTCCTCATACTATAAACGGATGTTACTAAGCGGAGGTCACGTGACCCACGGGAATTCATCTCAATCAAAGGGAGTTAATCACCTTTTATATCCCTACATGTTATTGTCATTTTTTTATATAATTATTTTAGATAATGTCCTTATAGTTTTGTATTTACCCCGGTTGGTGCATTCTGCGACTAATATGGAATTTCTGTTTGAAAATATTAATTACAGAACTTTATTTCGACTAACAGCGTTTTTGTTTTGCTTTTAATAACTACTTTCCTATTTTTTATTATTTCACTTTTGTAACATTGACGTTATCAGATTAAATACTCTTAGTGTTCTTTCTGTCTAATTAACTCAGTAAATATACAAAAATAAAGAAAGGGTTTAAGACAAGTATGTGTCATCTCACCAGACTTATTTAACCCATAGAATGAGGGATTCTGAGATAATTAGTTGTCCTGCGGGAATTCATTATAACAGAAGTAATGCAGATGAGCCAGTGTTAATAATAAACAGAAAATATAGACTACGAGAACCCCTACAGATGTTAGCAAAGCCCGAGCGAGGAGATAGGAATAAAAACCAATTCTAATTGTAAGAGATTCAATGCATGATGATTTGCAAAAAGGACGCCCCAAGATGCAAATTTACAGATACCAAAATCAAAGCATTACCGCAACTTAAATTTCTGGGAAGTATGCTAACAGGACAGAAAGTGCAACACTGAAATCCGAAGGCGTGATGGGATAGCGAAAGATAGTTTCCAAATGCTAAGCAATGTATTAGGAAACATGAAAAGTTCGTTACAAAGAAAAATGCCGAACTCTTACGCAATATCAGTCTTCCTATGTGGCATTGGATGCTGGACAATCTTCTCACTGATGAACAGACTTGAAACAAGAACGTGGTTCTACAGAAGGGTACTGAGGATAACATAAATCGAACATGTGAGTAATGCCAATGATTTGGAGAAATTGGAAACACAGAAGCACTCTTGAAATTAATATCAGAGACTGATAGTTGAAATTTCTTGGGCACAAGGAAAATGACCTCTTACAAAACGTGGTACTCACAGTACAGATATGAGGCAATAAAGACAAAGGAAAACACTGGATAAGATATCTAGCGAGCTTGAGGAAATGGCTGCCAGAGTGATAACAATAGTTTAATTAGAGCTACAATTAGCAGGAAATTGTGGAGAGCCATGATTTTCAACGTCCTGAAGGGACACGGCACATTGACGAGTATACTCATTTATTTTTTTTATTATTTTTTGTGATTCCTTGTTTCTGCAGAGGTGCTTATGACGAAAGTGGTGTTGTGAACTGGTGTGGTTTCGCTAGCTCTTACTTTATATATATCTCCGGTGTATCCCTGGTTTTGCCAGATTGTCAATGATTGTTGAATGTTTCCTTATATTGAAACGACTAATATCATCATTACAATAACTCTCATGTACTGTATTCTCAAAGACCTGTTGATGATATTAAGCAACTTACATTGGAGAAGCGTTTATTCTTGGTCGACCCGTTCTCTGATATTTAAACCTAATTGTGTATATAAAAAGGTTTTTACAAAAAGAAACCTGAAGAAATGGGCAGTGATCATCTAAGATTTTCATAACAGATTCCAAACGAATCTACCAAAACACGACAGCAGTCTGCTTTCCCTCCCGAGGCAAATTTGATGGGGTGATGAGGTAGAGGGAGATATACTGAAGATATAGGTATTCACAGTTGGAACAAGAATTATCTTGAACAGAATATCAACATGCTTTATCTTGTATCCAAAGAAATAGGCCTCAAGATCAACCTTTCTAAAACAGAGAGTATGATCAGGAAGTGGAATCAAAGTAGCCATGACACATACACTGAATTCACCTTACCAAATCAAGATGCGTGATTACTAAATACTAAACAATTCAAATCCCACGATGTATGGTTCTGGTATAAAAAAAAATCGTATAGTATTCTTATATAAAAAAGAACATAGAATACGCTGCTCTAGAGGTAGTTTTGCCTAACTCTACAAATTGCAAAATGAACTAAAACCATAACGTAAAAACACGAGCCATTTTCTTAAGTAACCTCGTCAGATCGTGGCTTTCATACGGATGTCATGCATAGCAGTAAACTCGTTCCTGAATATTTAAACTGTCAGCTGGATACCAAGACCTTCTAAGATCAATGGTTAAAAATGGCTTTAAGCGAATCTTGTCGAAGACAATCCATTTTCAAAATTTGTCGACTGGTGATAGAGAATCACAAAGACCTGTAGTAAATAACAGGAAAAATACCTAAAATTACTTGATGTATTTCAACAGCGGCGACAAATAAAATGTATACTCGTAGAGAGGATAATGTAACTCGAATTGTAGATGTTCATTATGTTCTTGTTCCGCACTAACTGACATAAAAGGTTAGGAAGGAAAGCCCCATTAGTAACTGAAGGGTGCGATAACAACTACTGCACTTGAGAGATATATATTTTCCTGATAAATCGTTTTAGAAATATTTTAATAAATTTAATCGAGATTGATACTGGCTGATATATCTTTGAATGCCAAATGTTTTCTCATAAGGAAACAGTTAATATTACCATTATCATTATTATTACACCAGTATAGAACCTATTATAATAAACTTTGTTTACAAACGTAAAGTATAACGAAGGCAGCGATGTGGAAGTCCAGAAAGATATAAAGAAGCTTTATTAAAAAATTAATAAATTATCACTTGACATTGAGGCTGAATTTTGGAAAATTGCCAACCCTATTACTGACTTAAAAAAAGTTTTTTTTTTAATTTTATTTTATGAAGTATCTTGAATCAGATGCTCATCTAAACATGTGGTGTATGTCAGGCATTAATTCATATTGAAAATAAAATTTTATCTTACAAGATCATCATAGTCATATAGAAGTATGGGAGTTGTATTCATTGCGGTGAAATTATATTCATTGCATTGTATTAATAAAGATCTGTTCGTTGTATGAATGTCAATTTAGAACCCAATTTGGCTTTCTATCTAAGTGTTGTAATGATGCTTTTTGTCATCAAACAACTCCAGGAAATGCATAAGTCTCAAACAGAAAATTGTTTATCTGCTATGTTGATCTCACGGTGACATATAAGCACATCGTTAAAGTATTTCCTTTCTCATTCATTATAAAACACCATCCTGAATCAACTGAATGTCTAAATCAAGGAATGATATCGTTCTTAATTGACAACGACACAATATGGAACAATTTTAAATCTTATCAGTGGTAAGACAATAAAGAAATAAAAGGCCAAATCTATATCATATTTTCCTTGGTTATGTTCTGTCTATATATAAGCACAGATGTGATGAGATGGACATCATTTAAGCATTTATACGACATCTGAATTAACTAATCATGTAATAGAAAAGAACGTTCCAGCTTTCCGTTGCAAGGTCAATGTACTGATGATGAGAAGGTCTACAGTGATAGCATCGGTATTCATAGTTGGAAGAAGAATGAACTTAAGAAAAAAAATACATTCTCTACCAAGAACTGATCTGCTGTTTTCTCTTGACATTGCTATAGATTTGACTGGGATGTTGTTTTATCCAGAAACCACACTTTATTCTCCATTTCGTCTTTATTTTCAGCAAATCTAGTTAATATGTCTATTACTATATCAACTTCTTTATTACGATTACAAAAATTTGACATAGTGAGTGATGATTTTTAAAAAGCATTCTCGTGGTGAAATACAATTCGCAACTTAGGTATTATATACAAACATTCTCCATTTTAGTTGCTTTCAGAACTCATTTTCTGTCTGGCCAACCTATTATTGTCCGAATTTCTTAGACATATTATCCTCATCTTTTGTACAGATAGAGATTATCATGTTTATTGCCTTAAACACTATATTCCTACTGATATGTTTCTAAGCTTGTCGCACATGTACGAGTTCTCTCCGCAGGTTATAAAGCCATTGTGAATATCCTGAGAGCCTGGATGTCAAACCGGATCGGATCTTGCTGCGAATGCGCTAACACTCTCATGTTGGGTGTACTTAGTGTTAAAACATGCGTAGAATAGAGCAAAATGGCAAACGCTACCGTAATGGTCAGAACTCTGACGACCGGAATCTTGTACGGATGAGTGGAATACTGTAGGCGTTGTTGTTTACTATTTAATATAAAAACACAGAAGGCGCGAAAACCGTTAGTACTTTTGCAAAAATGGAAGTGTTAAAGCGCCTTGCCATCTTCAGATTCATTATTGAGATAGACCATCACAAAACTGTTTAATTATGTCCTGCTTATATTCCTTCAACCACTCTATTCCTCCAAGAAACGATGCTATTATCAGGCGAAAAACAACGTAAAAAGATTATGAGGGGAATTAACTAAGTATGTCTAATTTGTGAGCGCTAAATACAAAATGGATGAGAGTGAAGTCTTCACTTTTTCTTTTCTTCTTTTTTTCTTTTTTTTTTCATTGTTTTTGCCAAATCACGTCGTTAAGGTTTGTCGATCCTGTTATATTCAAGGGCTGACTTCTAGTGACTTCAGCCGTTTGCCCAAAGCTAGAAAAGCTATTTTTGTGATTAAAGGAAAAACAGACACAGCTTCTGATTGCAATCTCGAAATTAAGCTTTTACATTTTAATGATCAGAAAAATGCTTGGGAAAATGTGTCATGTCGAATAGTAATATTTTTACGAGGACTAAGGCGACATTTTTCTTGGTAGGCTAGATTTCGTTAATATAAAATAGGTGGTTAGTTTTCGGACAGACATCATATGGTTCTTGTAATTGTTCATGCGTGCTGTCCTATATTTGTTGGTAAGAGCAAAAACAAAAGAAAAAAAAATTAGATTTGCAAATTGCTTACGGCTGATGAGGAGGCGAAATTTTAAACATCATTTACTGTTCGTTATTGAACGTTCGTCAGTTTCCTCATATACATGACAAAGCCTGAAGAATATATTGACTGTAATGTCTCAAAAATGAATAAATATATAAAAGAAAACTAGAATCCAATTCTGAATAATTCATGGTATTACAAACGCTATTTTCACGCTTCGAGTGTCCACTTGGAAGCGTATAAGAGGCAGCCTATCGATAAAAGAGAAAAATTCTCTTCCAACACGTTCTATATACAAATATAAAATATATATTTGATATTCGACAAGATAGCCTGATGTTTAACAACTAAATACAAAGAGGAAATTTGCATGACATTGGTAGGTAATAGCTGAACTGTCTAATGGAATGCAGACGCTA